>CAKJTD010000090.1:802739-905239 GCA_917499995.1 Ichneumon xanthorius | reverse complement strand
GCGGTTCTTCGCAAATTCTACCTCACACACTATTATTCCTTCGTATTTTTAATCGTCACCTGTCTTTTCCACCACATTTTGATCCAACACATTTCGTTCATACACATTATTGTCCGTACAAATAATTTCAAAACACTGATATAACTACGCAATTCATTCCACGACAGTTCATAACCGACACATTCGTTTCTCCGCAAACTTTATCTTGCACACTAGTTTTCCCTCGCATTTTTAATCGTCACACGTGTTTTCCACCACATGCCGATCCTACACATTTCGTTTATATACATCGACTGCTGAACAGATTTGATTTCGCACAATGAGTTTGCTTCACAAGCCGATTGCCCCCAGAGTCGA
Organism: Ichneumon xanthorius; assembly: GCA_917499995.1. Classification (NCBI taxonomy): domain Eukaryota; kingdom Metazoa; phylum Arthropoda; class Insecta; order Hymenoptera; family Ichneumonidae; genus Ichneumon; species Ichneumon xanthorius. The sequence continues at coordinate 904,882 of CAKJTD010000090.1, read as the reverse complement.
TGCTACGCTTTTCGATGCTTCTCATTTGATCCACGACAAAGTTTTCCGTTACATTTCGTTCCCACACAAAGTTTTCCAACGCATTTCGATCCTCCACAATTACCGCCGTCGATAATGCACGGGAACATCGCACGCGGGTAAGGTAGAATCCCGAGTGGTTCGAATCTGGAATAGAGGTTCTCATGCAAGCCTGTCACCAATGGCTCTGCGTCACGTGGATAGAGCGTCTGAGGTCCGATCAGGAGATACTCGCGTTACCACAAGGATTGGCCCGAGTTTCGCGCATGCTGTAGCGCTTCTAGATATCTCTCGGGCTGATAGCGGAACGTATTCGAACGAATCGAAAAATAGCCAACTATGCGGACGATTCTAATTAGGTATCAATGATAAATAGCCTTTGTCAGCGGTAACTAAGCGTTTTCGAAATGCCTAGTATGAGTGATTTTTATTTTTTTAGATTTCTGTTGAATCACAGTGTATTAAAATTTCGATCGAATCAGACGTTTCATTCAGAATTTATACCTGAAGGATCCGGAATGGTTGTATCGACTTTTGTAACAATAACCAACACATGTTTTTGCATTTTTTAAATTAACGAAACAGCGTTTATTATAATTATATATTATGATATATACATTTTACTGTCGTATCAAAAAACAATTTCGTCGATTTTCGACGTGTGAAGAAATGAAGAGCGCATTGGTCTTGGGTAGTAAAAAAAAGCTTGTCTTAAGAGCTACGTATCGTGCGTTATCGCTTTGAAATCTAACGTCAAAAGTACCAAACACCCGTTAGCCAGTCAAGTTATCTCGAAATGAGCCAACTACGAAGTGAGACGTTAACTATCTGGTTTCAGACGCAATTATTCGAGCAATGTTTTTCCTTCGTATTCCTCCCTCGACGATTTCTCTCCTTGCCTCGTCAAAACCTCAACTAACCAAACTACGAATTTTAAATGTCATTCTTGATGCGACTTTCGTTGCCAGAGTATATACGAAAGCCGCAGCGTAGGGTGAGTTTCGATACAAACTGCAAGAGCTCGCTTGCAGCGAAACGATCGCCGCTTGTATTTTTTTTCGAAAGGTCTTACCGCTCCTCGAAACTCGCTGAACGCTCACGAATGTTAAATAAAAATATAGTATCTGATATTGTCGACCCGACTCGAGAATGCCGATACACTTTTCTAGATACTTAAACTTGTTTTGCAACTGCGAATAGTCACGAGAATATAATTAATTAGTAAATTAAGCGAGGCGAATGAATTATGATAATGAGACAGTTATTAAAATGACTAAGGCTAAAATATTGTTTCTCACTGCGGCTATCTTACTGGTTATTTAGCTGCAAGAAACTTGCAGCCAATCACGTCAAAAGTATCATTTTAACATGTAAAATGTTCCACTCACATATAACGATCGATACGAATGTACAAGGACGGTAACGAGGGCATAAATGCGGGCCGGCGTCTAGGCAAAATACGTTTTTACCCGTCGATGTATATGCCTGCGACATATCGGGCATGTTGTTGCTGTTGTTCGGTGTACAACGTCGCATTGATCGCATACAACCAGATGACCGCAATCTAAAAAAATAACATTGGGCCTCCGTAACAAACAAATGCTGCATGGTCGCAAGACATGCTGGGCCTCGTCGTCGTCGTCCTCAACTGCGGCGCCGCCAAAGTTTGGAGGACTATGAGGTGCTGGAGCGACTAGAGGCGCGGGCACTTCAGCTGCTTCGCGCTCACGAGGTTCTGCAGCTTGTTCTTCGGGCCCAACACGCGCAACAGGCTCCATGGCTACAGGTATATTCATTAATACCTCCGGTAGCTCGATGATTTCGATGACGGGTTCCAGAGCTACACACAAAAATCGAATATTGCGTCAGTAATTACATTTTTCATTACACCGCAGAATGATTCGGAAAAAATAAGGGCTATAAATTTACAATGAAAAATAATTGCATTACTTATACATTTCGAGCTGAGTGTATCACAAAAAAAACCCAAAAAGGATTTACTCTATGCTTGTGAATAGAACGAACGCTGGTCTAATATAAGTCGAGGAGTGTAATTTGCAAAAAAAAAACGAAAAACAATTCCGTACAAAATCATGCAAAGCAAACTTCGTCAACAGTTAGTAAGATTAATCGTCGTGAGCGACGTAAAACAAGCAGACCTGGATTAAAGTTGTTATCCTCATCGTCGCTAGATATCACATCCTCATCCCGAACATCCGCTACATCGTCATCGATATTATCGTCCTCCCATGCATTCGGCAGAGGTTGGTGACGTTCTAAGTCCGCGTGCTCATCTACGATTAAAAAACAATTAACGTTGGACATTTTTATCCAGAAGCGCCACCGTATTTGTTTATCACTTACCGAGTCCTGCATGTCTTTCAGCAAAATTTTCGGCGGCTAAATTTTGCAGTGCGGCTTCGGGCATTACCGGGTCTATTTGCTCATTTTCCGGCAGTGCCTGAACCTCGGGGTTGACTCGCGGCGGAAAGTCGGCACGACCCGGCAGCTCTTCAGGCTCTGGATCGTTACCCTGGGCTGACAATATGTACACTCTATAAAACGTCTAATCTATTAAGATCGGAACTTGACGGCAGAGAATCATAGCCATATGAGTACTGAGAAGAAAAAAAATACAGCCTGTTACGTGTATTTTTTTTTTCTTAAATACGTACCTTCGGGCATGAAGTTGGCAGCTTCCATCCTGCGGCTATGTCGAGGTACAACGGCCACGCGAAGAAACTCTTCGACGGTGAGTCTTTATATGAAAGAGTTGGAAATTGCATATATAAAATATATGCCCAATATAATTTAGAAAATATTATTTGATCTACTAACCGTCCAGCATCCAATTCTTCTTGCTGGTACGCCAGCCGTGCGTCGTCGTGTCTTTGCCTCGATCGACGTCCCCGCCTGATTCGTTCACCGCGTTCCAAGCGCCTGAGGTCTATATTTTGACCGGCCATGAGGGTATGGAGTTTGCCTAAACAATGTTTTTTTTTTCTTTGTTACACGATTTTATCTAGCCGCCGTTCATCGCGTTAATAAAATATTGACACTGTAAAGTCATACGTACGCAAAAAAATCCATATATTGGGGTGGCTGCCGCCAAGTCTGCGAGCCGGTGCTCTTCCCACTGATATGATATCGCCGAGAGGGACCCACTGACGGCGAAAATAATGTAGCATCTGCAGGATTCCCGGGTACTGCTGTGCCATTTGATCGCCGGCAGCTTCGACTACCGCGAGAGCTTCCGCTTGACGCTCCATAGGCAGAAGAGGCACGCCCATTAGTTGCCACAGTACGTCCTTCGGGGCATCACGTCGCAGAAGGCTGCGCCATTTCTTGAATACTGCCTAAATTTATTGGAATTCATTAGTGCACAATCAAAACAAAATACTATTACAGTATAGACCGTGATAGAACCCGATTAAAACCAACTATTCAGGGCATAATATTATTATTGTCTGTACTAAATTCTCGTTTCCGAATGTGTGATAATTTTTATGTAGTGTGTCTCTATATTAAATACGGAAGCCCATCTTACTTTGCAGTAATGGAACCAGCATCCGTTATGTCGTGCGTTCGGAAATACATGTCGAACTGCAGTAATTATTGCCCTCTCATAATCACTGCTGACGACCTGCAGGCGGTTCGCCAAACCAGGCGCTAAATTTATGAGGAAGCGAAAGACCGCTTCATACACGCTAGTAGTGCGTCTTTCACACAAGATGAATGCCACCGGAAAACCCGAAAAAACAAAAATAGTTTATTCATAAAATAAAATCCCATGTTCTTTTCTGTATTCGCCGTTCAAGAATACATACCACGCCCATGTATCGCACGTACACGACTAATAGTTGGCATGCTGCCGGCCGGCCAGGAACAATCTGCATTAAAACGATATCGGTGTACATTTTAGTATTCAGGAAATTCGAAAAATCGTCGATTCCAGCCACAAAAATGCATTTTACTTTTTTTTGGTAAAAAAAGTCGTAAAGACAAGAGTCCCACGATCGATCGTTCCTAAGGGTAATTGAATACCATTAAAATAATGCCGACGTTCGAATATAGACAATTGCAAGAATAGTTTTATTTTTATCAAGTGGAAAAATTTATTGAAAAAAATAAAACTCCCACAATTTTTAAATCTCGTACATGGCGTTTTTTTACATGGCCATTGGAACATCGTTACAACGTTTAAAAAAATCCGTTTATCTGAAATTCATGAATCTCATTTAGTAATTGTATTATTGTGACTTTTTATCAGTGTAAAGATATTATTGAAAATATTGAGCGACAATTTGTGGACGTATGCCGTCCATGAAGCAACTGACACCAATTTATACTGTTTTTTTCTCAGTAATGAAAATAGCAATGTGGATAGTGGTCACAACAGTAACGGAAGAAGATAAGGAATTCTTCTATTCCAAAATCCTTTTCAAAAAAATCCTACTGAAATTATCAACTTACGCGAAACGTTCCATCGAGATAAATTTCTGTAGCCCCGATGAGTCTATCAAGCATTGCTTGATTGGCGAAAATGAGAGCCGAATGACCGTCTGCGGATCGCGCGCAGCCTCGATAGAACCCTTGTACCGGGCCGTACTCTCGAAGAACGCGAGAAAACTCGTCGAGCGTCGGGGGAACGGCTGGGCGTCCAGCGCTTCTTGCACGATGCATACTACTCGCCATGGAGATCTGCGTTATATTAGAGGCCGCTTCCTCGTATCTGATAACATAAATGCACATTTCAAACGTAACCTATTATTGAAAACGTATTTTTTACGCAAGTCTTTTACGTGCACTTACAGCAATGAAACGTCGCGAAATATCTCGTCGTACGTGTCGAGAGTCTCGCGACACCGACGCAGTACTTCGCGCTTGAACCTCAATTCATCTAATAATGTGAGGCTCGGTGGATGCATATTATGTGGCGTACGTATAATCGGGTGTCCATCCACGGGATGCACTGTACCTCGACAATTCGAGGTGCATTTTTCGGAACACCGGTATATCCGAGAATTTGGGCGCTCATCGCGATGGTACGAGTAACCAGCAATATAAAAAATGAATGTACCGGGCGTTTTTCCTGGAAAACGATCCATTGTTTGTCACGCAAAATTTCACGCGGTGAAACTGATCACTCGACGAGGAAATATCCGATCCGAACACGCCCGCCACTGTTACATCGATTTCTTTTTTAACTGACGAGGACACCATGCAATTCTGCGCTTCGTTCACGACCCGAAAACGTTACGGTTACGCCAAATGTCTATCTGCAAGCCCTTTGTTTTCTACGATTTTTACCGACTTTACGCGACGGCGTTTTCGCGAAGACTAAGGGCCCCGGCAGGAGCTATACGCTCTAGCATGCCTTGACCTCTACGCTGCCTATTAAATGTAAACAAACGTGCCGTTGTACCTCGACATAGGCGCAGGATGGAAGCTGCCAACTTCATGCTCGAAGGTACGTATTTAAGAAAAAAAATACACGTAACAGGCTGTATTTTTTTTTCTCAGTACTCATATGGCTATGATTCTCTGCCGTCAAGTTCCAATCTTAATAGATTAGACGTTTTATAGAGTGTACATATTGTCAGCCCAGGGTAACGATCCAGAGCCTGAAGAGCTGCCGGGTCGTGCCGACTTTCCGCCGCGAGTCAACCCCGAGGTTCAGACACTGCCGGAAGATGAGCAAATAGACCCGGTAATGCCCGAAGCCGCACTGCAAAATTTAGCCGCCGAAAATTTTGCTGAAAGACATGCAGGACCCGGTAAGTGATATACAAATACGGTGGCGCTTCTGGATAAAAATGTCCAACGTTAATTGTTTTTTAAACGTAGATGAGCACGCGGACTTGGAACGTCACCAACCTCTGCCGAATGCATGGGAGGACGATAATATCGATGACGATGTAGCGGATGTTCGGGATGAGGATGTGATATCTAGCGACGATGAGGATAACAACTTTAATCCAGGTCTGCTTGTTTTACGTCGCTCACGACGATTAATCTTACTAACTGTTGACGAAGTTTGCTTTGCATGATTTTGTACTGAATTGTTTTTCCTTTTTTTTTTTTGCAAATTACACTCCTTGACTTATATTAGACCAGCGTTCGTTCTATTCACAAGCATAGAGTAAATCCTTTTTGGGTTTTTTTTTGTGATACACTCAGCTCGAAATGTATAAGTAATGCAATTATTTTTCATTGTAAATTTATAGCCCTTATTTTTTCCGAAACATTCTGCGGTGTAATGAAAAATGTAATTACTGACGCAATATTCGATTTTCGTGTGTAGCTCTGGAACCCGTCATCGAAATCATCGAGCTACCGGAGGTATTAATGAATATACCTGTAGCCATGGAGCCTGTTGCACGTGTTGGGCCCGAAGAACAAGCTGCAGAACCTCGTGAGCGCGAAGCAGCTGAAGTGCCCGCGCCTCTAGACGCTCCAGCACCTCATGGTCCTCCAAACTTTGGCGGCGCCGCAGTTGAGAACGACGACGACGAGGCCCAGCATGTCTTGCGACCGTGCAGCATTTGTTTGTTACGGAGGCCCTATGTTATTTTTTATTTTATATTCGCGAATTCCGAGGCTCGTGCTCGGGAGGCCCTTCCGGTATTGCTACGCGAACCTCTACGCGCCTTGCCCCCGTGGCTCCGCGACACCGCGACTCCACCGCCACCGCGCGACGCCGCGAAACCACGCATCACCTCTGAGACCGTTCTCAAAACGCGGATCGCGTTCACCAGCGCTCTCCCAGTTGAGCCCTACGTCCCGCAGCGGGTTATCCCGGGTCCCCCGCCGCCGGACATTCCCTATGTCCATTCCGGTCCGCCCACGATCCTACGGGATCTGACGGAGCCGGACGCGACTCGCGTCCCCGCGTCCACCGACACCGACGCACGTTAGTTTTTTATTTTTTATTTTTTTTCTTTCCCCCCCTCTTTCTCCGCTGTTCTTCTCTTTTTCTCTTATTAAATATACGTACGGTTTTCTTCTCTCTCTTCCTCAACCTCGCTCTCGCGTCCCTCTTTTTTACTTGTGCAGTCGACTCTCGGGAGTCGAGTGTAACAACAGCAACAACTGCAGATTCCGCCACAGCAACAACAACCACAGTTGCCGCCGCAGCAACAACCACAGCTGCCGCTGCAGCAAGCTCCACAGCAACAGCAGCTTCCGTTGCCGCTGCACCTGCAGCTTCAGCTTCCGCCGCCGCCGCCGCCGCCACCGCCGCGGTCACCGGATCAAAATATTGATATTGATGGTTACATCCGGGGACTACACCTACAAATATCACATTTGTATTCGGAGGTGTATCGTCGGGATGTGTTGATCAATAACAATAGAAACACTATCGAGGTACTAAGGCAACAACTTAGTGAGCGGACAGTTCAGCCGGCGGCGGCAGATGGGCGACAGCCTGCGCCACCATTGCGGCCGGCATGGTGGCAAGTTCGCAAAGATAGGCGGCAACAGCAGCAACAGGGACAACAGCAAGGACAGCAGCAACAGGGGCAACCGCAAGGACAGCGGCAACAGCAGCAACATCGACAACGGCAAGGATAGCGCCCAGAGGACATTCCGCCGGAGTCAAAGCGCCGAAACCTTTCTTTGGACGAAGTGAGTACTTACATGAACAATTATTGATGAGTAAATGTAACAAAAAATTCAATGATTATTAATAATATAGCTACTTTATTTTAGAAAATAGAAACTGCTGTGAAGGCCGCCATCTCGAACCAGGTTAATAGCGACACATGTGCTACGCCGCCATCGACGACATCGGGAACCACACCAATGTACGTCACTGCAATGGCGCCGATGACACCGATGGCCCCAATTGCCCCGGCGCCGTATGGTCCATCGATGGGACCAATCGCTCCGGCGCGGTATGGTCCATCGATGGGACCAATGGCTCCGGCGCCGTATGGTCCATCGATGGGATCAATGGCTCCGGCGTCGTATGGCCCATCGATGGGACCAATGACTCCGACGCCGTATGGTCCATCGATGGGACCAATGGCTCCGACAGCATATGGTCCATCGATGGGACCAATGCCTCCGGCGCCGTATGGTCCATCGATGGGACCAATGGCTCTAGCGTCGTATGGTCCATCGATGGAACCAATGACTCCGACGCCGTATGATCCATCGATGAGACCAATGGCTCCGACAGCATATGGTCCATCGATGGGACCAATGGTGTTACGTCCAAACAGCGAGTGCCCCATGCATGAATCGGACGCCAGAGATGAACGAAATCCAAAGGCTCGGAAACAATGTTACGACAATCGGGGGCAACTGGGATGCCACCGGCCCGATTTGTGCGTCAGTAACACTGCTTAGGTTAGGCCTAAGGTCGAACAGATAACGCCGAACGTGCACCGGCAATAGATAGCCTCTGTCCCGTTTGGATTATGTCACAGATCGGAACGCTTTTTGATTTAACACGCTCTAGTCAAGTCGATGAAATCGACCTATACTACACCAGATGTCAATCGCGTTCACGATAGCCCCTTTTCTAGTCTAATCCTTGCGGAAAGTTACTAAGGGCGGGGCAGGGAATGCTTGCTTCGCAGGAACGATGAAATCGAGGAAATGAGGAGAGTTCTTTCCGTTTAACTATGGGGGAATACGGATTTGTTGAGATTCTTCTATTACTTTGCCTCAACAATTCGATGGGTTTTTACAGGAGGGAGTACACTGGGTAATTATTTCGTTGAAAACACATTTTAAAACTCGGGGAGCAGAATCGCTCGGTGCATAACGGAAATATTAACGACGTATTATCTTAATCTAAAGTCTTGTTTCTTCTATCTATCTGTCCGTTCGCTCTCGGGTCTCGGCTTTTTATCTGCTTGGCCCTTTCACTTCCTATCAAAAATAGGGGAAAAGTGGGTGGGCGTTAGGGGTCGTTATATTTTGAAGGTGTTATTTGCGTGCAGTTTCGTTACGCGGCCGGTTGCAGGTGTGCGTGAATCTCGGGCCGGTAATTGGTTTAAGAAGAGGCCCCGTATTAGCGAATCACGATTGGAGATGGGAGTTCATTCATGGATGGTATTCCTAGAAGTGCGCGGGGGAGGGGGTTTTCTTTGAATACGAACCAGTCTTTGAAATTTTTCCTAACAACGTCGGGTAACATGGCATAGCTAAAGTGACCTGGGTTTTCTTAATTTTAATTATTTTATAATTAATTAATACGTTGATTGAGGCTTTACCCCTTTTTCGAAAGATTTAAACTATTTTCCTCGGGCTATATTCCTATAGGATTGTGGTTTTTAGCCTGAGTGTCAAGACTTATTTCCTTCTGTTCGCGTGTGTATAAAACATTTGTTCCCTGATTAGAGCGGATTCTGTTAATCAATATTTGTTTCCGATTTGAATTAATGTTTATGGAATAAGAAAATTGAATAAAAGAAGTCCTGTCACGAGAAAGTTCGAGAAGTTAATGAATTTTCAAAAAGGTGTGGCGTGATGTTACGTTCTCCGTAATTCTTAAAAACATATTTTCAATAAGATTGTTAACCATACTATTAATTCGCTTAATAATTAACCTAATTTAAGCCTCGACGACAGGCATTACAAGCATAGGCTTACGCCCATGTATCCGTCTCACTGTTACTCCCACTCTTTCGCTACAGCGCTCTGCCGTATCGGCCCTTGAGTTTACGACCTATTCTGGGTCAGGTCATTTCCCCCATCTTTCTGTCACCACTGCCACATAAAATCTCTCACAGTCCTCTCGAAAAGGCAATAACTTTACCTTAAGATATTTTCTTCGACTAAAAGCCTAAACACCCGTTCTTCTATCTCGCTCGCTCTTCCATTCTGGCCCTGCATACTAATTAACGTCAACCATAAAATACGTCACACTCAAGATTCCAATATATTTTCAACTTTCGGAAGCGTTCTATATTATCATGACAACGTCTCTTTTCTCACATCTATTCATTCTACAGGTATTATAAATTTCTCATCCTCTAAATCCGATTGTCAACTTCCCTGTCATCCAATCCCTACTCCAATTTAAACGTTCTTTCTTTCTCCCACGCATAGAGAACCGATCTTCTGTCTAGCTTTATATTGCTAGCCTTTTCTAACGTTAATAAGCCTAGGAGTAGATCTAGTATAAATAGGCCAGGAATTTCCGGATCAAATTAGTTATTCTTCGACCAACGAACCTGCTGCATCTTCAACGACTCTACGCAGAGCGCGCAAAGCTCTTGTTAAAACTCTGGCCCTGCGAGGCAGAGTACTTCGATTAAAAGTAATAGTTGAGCAAGTTGGCTCTTTTCTAACCATTTTTGTATCTTCGAAATTTATTCAATATATTGTAACGACCGGGCGAATGAATAACGCGCGTATTTAGTTTGGGGGCGGATATTATTACTACAATCGCATCTAAATATCCCGAGCATGAACTATCACACGTCTGTTCGATCAGACGTGTCAGTCCAGACTGTCTAACATGACGATCGATCTCATATGGATCGTCCGTTCGTTCTTCCCAGTTGGTTCTTCAGCATTCACCGTACCAGATTCTCCGGAAACCCTTACAGGACGCCATTCTACACTTTACCCGGTGCACTGTGAATATGTCCAAGGCTCCAGCCAAGCAATGTCATCACTTCCCTCCATTAACGTTCTCTGAACTGGCACTATTAATTCCCTTACTTTCTAATGCTTAATTTTGCACGAGGAAGCTTTTGAATCAAGAGAGGCGGTAGCGTCTCGACGCCAAGTACTTAAAAAAAAAAAAAAATTCTAAGCGATGTCAAGACGCTGCCAAGTAGTTATACTCCAATATGCCGGATATAAATATTGGCACTACGTTACCTCACAAATAAATCATCGGATCGAAATGATGATAAGATTTTTACTATAGAATGCCTATCCAAGCTTTCCGGTTCGCTTAATTCCGAACACATTCGTTCGGTGGATTCTTGTGTACGATAATCGCGATCAGCAATCGATCAAAAATTTTTCGATAGTGCGTGAGTTAACGCGATAATTTTCGGACGACTCGATCTCGGCAACGAAGCATCGGATCGAATTTTCAAGGACACTTTTATCATATAATTCGGACCCAAGCTTTCCAATGGGCCTAATTACGACCATAATCGTCCAGCGGTTCGCGAGATATGATGAGGCGAACCTGAAATACGGGTGTGAGGAGATAACACGAATTCCGCGTCTCGATTTTTCGAACGATCGATCGATATATCTTGGAAACAAACGGTCGGATTGAAATGATAATATAACTTTTATCATACAATTCTGACCCAAGCTTTCCAACGCGTATACTTTCGATGAGCATCGTTCGATGGATGCTGAGAAATCTTGGTCGTAATAGTCGTCGGGTGACAGCTGTACGTGCTACGGAAATTCTACTGAAACTACGGAAAAATTCTTCGGAAATGTTTACGATGGACCTGGTGAGTATTTTTTATAAACTTTTATCGTTTAAAAATTTATTTCGGTTTTTTGGTTAACCTTAAACTCAATGTTTTCATTTTTTAAATTAATTTTTGGCCTAACCTCAAATACGGCTAGGACTGAGCAGAGCAGACCCTCAATCATCAACTAAATTATATAAACTATATATTATATTAATAAATTTACTCATATATTCTGTTTTTATATTTTACAAAGATATACAAAGAAATAATCCATAATTTTTTTTTTTTTTTGTCAGGAATGACAAAATTGGTTTCGAGAGACGCGTTGGCGTCAAGTTTCTCATAGGTACTGGAGAATGCATCTCGGTGTATTGCATACGTACCGCATGCAACAACAATTCGTCTCGGTGTATGAGAGTAAATCGATGTCGAGGAAAATTCCAATAACAGTACGCCGAGCAAGAAACATCTTACGGCGACGATAGCGGCTGCTGCGAACAGCAGTGTCGGAAGTAGCAGTACGACGGGTGTTACGGTCAGTGGATTGACGATAACACCTCTGGTTTCGACGCCGAATTCGACGTCTAGCATCAGCAACAGTGCCGACACACCGAGGCACAAGGAAGCGAAGGATCCGAAGCACAAGGAGGCCAAAAGGGAACGGGACAGGGACAGGGACCGAGAGAGGGAAAGAAGTCACGGGGGCGACAGGAGTATGGATAGACTAAGCGGAACGAAAGACAAGAGCATCCGAAGAGACAGTGGCGGATACGCTGTCGGAGGGCATTACAGTGCAGCCAGCCGGGAGAAGGATCACTGGCTGGCGAGAGACGTCAGAGATCCCAGAGACAGCGGGTAATTGCTGCATCAATTGATCGTTAGAGCCCTTCGACAAATGCCTGGATTCAACTCGATATCTCTCTTAACAGCTGAGTTACGAATTTTTCATAGGAATATCTTATCTGACCGAATTAACGATAAACAACGGTCAAATAGTGCGTTCCTACGATAAATTCATAACTCTGCAGTGAAAAGAGATATGACATGGACATGGGCCTTGCCCTTCGACAAACGCCTGGACCAAAGTCGATATCTCTTTTCACTGCAGAGTTATGAATTTTTCGTAGGAACGCACTATTTGACCGTTGTTCATCGTTAATTCGGTCAGATAAGATATTCCTATGAAAAATTCGTAACTCAGCTGTTAAGAGAGATATCGAGTTGAATCCAGGCGTTTGTCGAAGGGCAAGGACCATGTTACTATATAAAAAATCGGCATAGTTCTATAAGCGATACCTGAGAGGACAGAGGTCGTACAAAACGGGTGAAAATACTAATTTTCATTCGATCTGTCCATCTTCAGGTATCGCATATGGAATGCTATCGATTTTTTATCCAGTAACATGGGCCTTGCTCTGCAACAAACGCCTGGACTAAACTCGATATCTCTCTTAACAGCTGAGTTATGAATTTTTCATAGGAATATCTTATCTGACCGAATTAATGCTGAAAACCGGTCAAATAGTGCGTTCCTACGAAAAATTCATAACTCTGCAGTGAAAAGAGATATCGACTTTGGTCCAGGCGTTTGTCGAAGGGCAAGGACCATGTTACTATATAAAAAATTGGCATAGTTCTATAAGCGATACCTGAGAGGACACAGATCGTACAAAACAGGTGAACATACTAATTTTCATTCGGTCTGTCCATCTTCAGGTATCGCATATGGAATACTATCGATTTTGTTATTATGATTTTGAAATTATTATTATGCAAAATGAATCTTTTCAGTGCCTATAATAAGTATGAATTTTTTCAGATTTTTATAACATTGGGAAGTGTTTGCAATTCTTGCCCGAATTTCTCAAATTTAGGCAAAATGAACACCACTCGCTCCAACCTCCTTTAAAGCGGAGACTCGATCACCCGACAAACTTATCGATGCGACGAAATCAATGATAAAGAAGATTTAATTCTTTTTTGTTTTTTTTTATTGTTATATCATAAATATTTTATATTATAAATATTTTTTTATTTATTATAAATATTTTTTCTTCTTTCTCTGTCCTCCTGCAACAATAAAAACAATTTATTAAAAAAAGATTTTTTTTTTTTTTATTCGGATTTTCCCCCGTTTTCAGGCATCTTGCGCCTATTCCGGGTCGGCCCGGGTCAGTAGCCAGTCCCCCCTTGCGGCCGCATCCGACTTCCCCCTCTGTATCGCATTTGCTATGACATTTCTGCCATGGGCATAGGGAAACTGCAGAAAACCTATGCCGATACAGCCGGTCTCAGGTTTGTTTCCCGGCATCGGAGCTTCGTCGCGTTTCACCGAGAATGCAAACATGGAGTACAGGTATATACATCCGACACTCACACTTAGAGTTACTACGTGCGAGTGACCGATGTATATATCTGGAGCTTCGTCCCGCCCATATTTTCATTCTCGGCGAAACTACGAAACCGGGAATCGAACCGTCGACCTGCCGATGCTTTGGTCTAGAGGCGAGCACGCTAACCACTAGACCACCGCACCGGTCTCAAAAAAAGATATTAACTATATAATTTATTTTAAAAAATACAAATATGTATATTTTACCTTATTGGGTTAGACCGCCGTCCCCCCTGCCGCGACCTCCTCTGCCGCGGTCGCCCCTGCCGCGGCCACCCCTGCCGCCTCGAAAACCCCGGCCTCGACGCTCGGCTGAAACCTCACATTGCTCCGCAAACAGATTCATTTGTGCGGCTATACGCCGGCACTTCTCTTTCTGCACCCGCCAACCAGCACGGGTGCCTCGATCTAAAAAATATAAAAACAAAATAAATAAGTTTTTGCGATTTATGTCATATATATATATATATATATATATTAAACTGAGAAAAATAATTGATATATCTTGTTTTTTGTGTGTGCGATGTTTTTTTTTTCACGATGTACACATTAAGCCAGTGTGCGAGCGGATCAACACTGGAAGTGGAGAAACGCCCTTCAACGCCCTTGAACAAGGGTCCGGCTCTTGTCGCGGCGAGCTACATTGTAACGTTTCATGCTAACGTCGACATAACCAACCGTTCGGAGAAACAGAGTCATGGTTCGGAATCTGATAATAAATGTCGAAAATAGAGAATGTTCGTTCCTATTATCTCTTCTCCCAAAGAAAGGAAGAAGTCGTTTCTTTGGGGGAAGGGATACTAAGAACGAAAATTCGCGATTGTCGAAATATGCAAGGATTCTTTATGCGCTAAACCATCATATATATATATATATATATATATATATATTAGGGTGTTTCACAAAAAGGACATTTTTTTAATTATTTTGCTCCCACTTTTTTAAAGTCTAGATTTCGATCTCAAATTGAACCTCGCGAAAGGTGGTCTCTAGCAAAAAATTCTAAGAGGTGCCGCATTCGACGTTTGTACCCAAAAATGCGGCACCTTTTAAACTTAATTGTCAACGACCGCCTTTCGCGAAATGTTTTTTTAGATCGAAATATATAATTCTACGGGGTGGGAGATTAACTTTTTGTAATTTTTTGTAGTGAACCCAAAATACATATTTTTAATAATTTTTTTATTTGTAGTCTTTTGTGTTTAATACAAAAAATGGCAAAACGTTAAGCTCCCACCCTATAGAACTATATATATTAATTGATAAAAAAATCCAGCGAAAGACGGTCGCTGACAATTAAGTTTGAGAGGTGCCGCATTTTTTGGGTTAACCGTCGAATGCGGCACCTCTTAGGATTTTTTGCTTGGTACCGCCTTTTGTGAGGTTCAATTTGAGATCGAAATCTGTACTTTAAACAGGTGGGAGAAAAATTTAAAAAACAATGCCTTTTTTTGAAACACCCTAATATATATATATATAGTCATGGTTCGGATAATTGAATTATTTTAAGAGGATATTTTAAGAGAATGCTTCCAATTAGTACGTACCGTACTAGGGGAGAGCGGGGCAAAATGGGACAGTGGGGCAAAACGGGACAGTGAGGGCAAAACTCAATTTTCCAATAATTTTTGAATGCCTCATTTTGTCCCAACGATCCATCCGGGTTTTCAAGCCCGTTTTGCCCCGCTGTGCCATTCTGCCCCGCTCTCCTATAAGCGTATATATGCGTGTTCTCTCGGGACACATATTATTTGGACTAGTTTCGACGAATTACTCGACAAGTCGACATTGTGTATGAAGACCGATGTGTGTACGATCTATGAGGATGAATCAGTAGATGCAGATACTAGAAAAAAGATATTCGATATTTTTCTGTCAAAATTCAATAATGAATTCCATTATGAAAAATAAAGATTCCTCCAAAAAAATGTTCCTCCAAAGGAATCTTTTTTGGTTATAATGGAATTCATTGTCGAATTTCGACAGAAAACATTGAATATCTTTTTTCCAGTATCTGCATCTACTGATACATCCTCATAGATCGCACACATCGGTCTTTATATACGATGTCGACTTGTCGAATATTTTGCCGAAACTAGTCGAAATTCTACGAGGGAAGCCCAGATAAACAAGCACCACGAAACGGACGCAGTTGGAACAATATTTACGACGCATGCGGCACTGGTCGCAAATATTACTCTGCCTGCGTCCGTTTCGTAGAGCTTATCTGTCAGGGCAAAACGGTAAAAAAGAAAAGTAAAATATAAAATAAATGGACGTACCTCGAAAAATCCGTCTTGAGATCCGATTCGTTTGTTGACGAGCGAGCGGCACACAACACTGTTAGGATAGATGGCGAAAACTATGGCGAGCACTACGACGACGCAATGTTTCAGACGAACTGAGCGGGAAGTAAGGATGTGCAAAGACGCGATCGAGCATGCTCGAGCAGTACATTCATGGCTCGAGCGTACTCAAACCACAGAACGAGCGCTCATTCGCTTCAAGCGCTCAGCGGACCCGAGCGCTCAGCGTACACGAGCGCTCATCTAGCTTAAGCGCTCATCGGCTCGTGAGCGCTCATGTGCTTGCGAGCGCTCATTTACCTGTGAGCGACCGAGCAGAGTACAGATGCTACTGTATCATGATTTTATATAGTATTCGTTGCCCTGCGGTGACGCGAGCAAATTTGTTTTTTATTTCCTCATATACCCTATCCTAAATATTTTTCTCAGTGGAAAATTATGGGCGCCGTAGATTATTCGCGATTCCATCAGAAAGTAATCGTTGTTTCACGCTATTTTGGAGCATTCTGATACATTTTTTTGTAATTAAACAATAAAAATAATAATTAAATAAAAATTAATCGAGTAATTTTAATATTCAAATAAAAATTCAATTATTAAAGTTTAAAAAAATTGATGACAAAAAAATTTGCATTTTTTTTATTTGATTTTTTATTTGCCTTGTAATTTGTTTTATTTCCCTTTTCTTTCGTAAGTCTACTTACGACCGCTTATTTTTTTATTGTGGTCCAAAAAGTTTTTGAAATCCAATTTTTTGTGTGAACTTTGAAAAAATGTTACTATCAATATTTGGTCACATACGACTAAAAACTAATTTGGATTGACTCCGAGAGATATTTTTATGTATTTATTTATTTCACGGGATAAACCCTTTTATATATATATTTTTTATAATTAGGCTCTTAATATAATTTTAAAGAATAATAATAACATATGTGAGTCAATCCTATTCGATTCACTTATATCGAATGACCACTCGAGCTACACCTGGGAATTAAAACTCGAGCTAAATGGGCGTTACAGCGGATTGAGCGCTCATGAGCGCTCATGAGCTCCATCACGCTCGAGCGGAATATTTTCGCACTGAGCGGTGAGCGCTCGAGCATGCTAGTGCTCATGCATATCTCTAATGTGACTGAGCGCTCGAGCTAAATGGGCGTTTGAGCGGATTGAGCGCTCATAATGAACTCGAGCGAGCTCGAGCGGAATATTTTCGGACTGAGCGGTGGGCGCTCGAGCATGATAGCACTCATGCACATCCTTAGCGGGAAGCCGGTGAGACACGACAGCTGAGCTGCGATTCCCCCACCACATCGATCATTTACGACGAATGATCTATGAGGATGTATCGGTAGATGCAGATACCGGAACAAATTGCTCAGAATTGTAAATTATCGTGACGCCATTGAGCGAAATTAATTCTGTTCTCAGTTAATTGTTCAATCGTCGAATAAATCGTTGAATAAATCGTCGAATAAATCGTCGAACAAATCGTCGAACAAATCGTCGAACAAATCGTCGAACAAATCGTCGAACAAATCGTCGAACAAATCGTCGAACAAATCGTCGAACAAATCGTCGAACAAATCGTCGAACAAATCGTCGAACAAATCGTCGAACAAATCGTCGAACAAATCGTCGAACAAATCGTCGAACAAATCGTCGAACAAATCGTCGAACAAATCGTCGAACAAATCGTCGAACAAATCGTCGAACAAATCGTCGAACAAATCGTCGAACAAATCGTCGAACAAATCGTCGAACAAATCGTCGAACAAATCGTCGACCAAATCGTCGACCAAATCGTCGAACAAATCGTCGAACAAATCGTCGAACAAATCGTCGAACAAATCGTCGAACAAATCGTCGAACAAATCGTCGAACAAATCGTCGAACAAATCGTCGAACAAATCGTCGAACAAATCGTCGAACAAATCGTCGAACAAATCGTCGAACAAATCGTCGAACAAATCGTCGAAAAAATCGTCGAACAAATCGTCGAACAAATCGTCGAACAAATCGTCGAACAAATCGTCGAACAAATCGTCGAACAAATCGTCGAACAAATCGTCGAACAAATCGTCGAACAAATCGTCGAACAAATCGTCGAACAAATCGTCGAACAAATCGTCGAACAAATCGTCGAACAAATCGTCGAACAAATCGTCGAACAAATCGTCGAACAAATCGTCGAACAAATCGTCGAACAAATCGTCGAACAAATCGTCGAACAAATCGTCGAACAAATCGTCGAACAAATCGTCGAACAAATCGTCGAACAAATCGTCGAACAAATCGTCGAACAAATCGTCGAACAAATCGTCGAACAAATCGTCGAACAAATCGTCGAACAAATCGTCGAACAAATCGTCGAACAAATCGTCGAACAAATCGTCGAACAAATCGTCGAACAAATCGTCGAACAAATCGTCGAACAAATCGTCGAACAAATCGTCGAACAAATCGTCGAACAAATCGTCGAACAAATCGTCGAACAAATCGTCGAACAAATCGTCGAACAAATCGTCGAACAAATCGTCGAACAAATCGTCGAACAAATCGTCGAACAAATCGTCGAAAAAATCGTCGAACAAATCGTCGAACAAATCGTCGAACAAATCGTCGAACAAATCGTCGAACAAATCGTCGAACAAATCGTCGAACAAATCGTCGAACAAATCGTCGAACAAATCGTCGAACAAATCGTCGAACAAATCGTCGAACAAATCGTCGAACAAATCGTCGAACAAATCGTCGAACAAATCGTCGAACAAATCGTCGAACAAATCGTCGAACAAATCGTCGAACAAATCGTCGAACAAATCGTCGAACAAATCGTCGAACAAATCGTCGAACAAATCGTCGAACAAATCGTCGAACAAATCGTCGAACAAATCGTCGAACAAATCGTCGAACAATTCGTCGAACAAATCGTCGAACAAATCGTCGAACAAATCGTCGGACAAACCGACGAACAAACCGACGAATAAATCTAGCTACTAATAAGTCTCACTACCGAGTAGGAAGAAGAGCGCGAGCGTGAAACGGGTGTACGAGTAATGTGCGATCCTTACTGCGAAACAATAACAGTTATCTTCGTCTCTGTTTACATTTTTTGCACGGGATCGAGCTACAGTCGAGAATTGGCTTATTTCTGTGAACCCATATCTCCACGAACGAGGAGGACACACCGAAGCGTGTCCTCCGGGTCACGTTTATAATTTGCTTCAGATCTATTGATGTTTTTTGTAAGGTTGAGTGCTGAGTTACTCTCCATAAATCGCAAACCTCAATGTTGCCAATTTTAACAAACTCAACACATTTTTACACAGGAAACTTCAGCTACTCACAGAGTCATAAAATGGTTAAAATGCAGTACCCTAATTTGGAGCATTGTATTGAAAATCAAAACATCCAAAATTAAACTTTATACACTACCAGGCTAGTACTGAAATTACGATTATCTTTCCAATATTTTATATATATCTACTCATATGAGATCATATCTGTTGAGATGCGGAACTGTATCCGACCATACATATACTGGTATATGCTGGTCAGCGTGGTTCAAATTTAACTTTTATTTTGTTTTCGGAAGGTTCACCTCAGAAAAATATGATAAATTAATTTGAAAATTCCTCGCGAGACAGGAATTCTGTGATGGGAGATGAATATTCAGAGGTTAATACTGTGATTGAAATGTCATTAATTTAATTATTACGTATGTACAAACGTTCAAACGTACAAACACCGACCTCCAAAATTTATCCAATTTTACTAAAGCCTTCCCTAATCGTTGGAATATTTTGATAGAATACTTCAAAATATGATTTTCATATATTTCAGAAATATTTCGGAATATTTGAAAGATTGAAAATATTTTTGAAATGTTTTCAAAATATTCCGTGCTATATGGGGAATGATGAAGATAAAATCTTATTTGAAATTATGGATTTTTTTTTGGGAAAGAAAGACAAAGAATGCGTATTCATACGGATAGAATATGATTCCGTTCGTACCTGCTACTGCAGATACGAACAGAATGCTTGCGTATTGATACAGATAGAAAACGACTCCGTTCATATCCGTTCGTATCTGCTAATGCAGATACGAACGGCCTGCTTGCGTATTCATACGCATAGAATACGATTACGTTCGTATCTGCTAATGCAGGTACGAACAGAATGCTTGCGTATTGATACAGATTTATGCTTTGTCTATTTGTACCTGTCAGTATTATGAATAATTTTTTTCAGTACCCATTTAAATTTATAAAGCAACCGCTCGCTTCGCGCGCGTATCCACGATCGACGTCCAATACATATGATATATACATGTACATTAGGGTGGTTCTTAAATTGAACATTTTGGAATTTTCTGGTGGCCACCCCGTATTATCGTGAGGTATTATAAAATAAAAATGCGATGTGCCAAGGACCTCCGAAATTAATGCATTTTTAGAGGTCACTACTGGCTTAAAAAAAAAATTAAAAACTTCGGAACATCTAAATTTAAAGACCAAATTAAATATTCGAGATTTTCTTGGAGCCACCCCGCACTTCCAAAGTATAACGAATAAGTAAAAACTCTGCGAAATCCATATGAAATCGAAGTATTTTTAGAGGTCGCTACCGAGGATTGAAAAAACAAGGTTTTCGCCAAATATAGCTAATTGTTAAAAAAAAAACGTTTTAGAAAGTGAAAATCCGCAGCGGAAAAATAACCGAACATTTCATTTGAAAAGATATGTTTGTTGTAACAAAAGTTACATTTAAAAAACCGAAGAATTGTCGTTTCTGATAAAGGGAGCCGACAAATTCCTGCAATGGTCAAATCGTATTAAATATCTCTATCGACGAACGAACGAAACATATTATTTACCTAATTCTCTTCAACAGCTGAAACGAGAGTACTGTTTTTCAGCGATAGAATTTTACGCGAATTAGAGCTACCACAAAATTTTCAAAAAATGCTATGGTATCTTCACGAAAATAGCATCGAACAAGACCACGTGAGCCCCCTACTGATGTTCCAAACTTCAACTCGCTGTGTCAAATCGTTTCCAATACACACATGCTTTCGAACGTCAACTGGAAATTGCATTTTTCGATGTTTTAGACTATTTTAAGTACCCTGACATTAAAATCTTATCTTTTTAACGAAAATGTTAACAGAGCTCCCTCTGTAAGGAAGCTATGTTCACCTTCTATTTTTTTTAACTGTTTTGAAACTAGAAAAGAATGGAAGGTGACGCTGTTCCGATCCGGCTGAAATCCTTAAATTGTTTATATACGAAACACGATTTTTCAGAATTTTTATAAAATTTTAAATTGTGGCGATCATCAATAAATTATTTTTTTGGTCATAAATAATTATAACCTTTTTTATCTGATAAATATTTTGAGAGCTTTTGGGAGTTGGCTCAGTCATGTAAAAAAATAGCGGGCCCAATCCAAGATATGAAGGGTTAGACCCAGGTTGAAATGGTAGGGAATGCCTCATATACGCAGTCAATACACCCTTGTGGAATTAGGCTATCAATATAATATGATGGATTTTTATAAAATCCATCCGCGGGTTTTTTCACCCGCGGAAAATTATTCGCATGAAATCCAAACGCACAATTATCCGTCTGTAGGATTACACGAAGGATTTCCTCCCTTCCTTTCTTTCATTCTTATTTTCTTTCTTCTTTTGAAGTGACCTGATCAATAGATCAGGCGACTTCAACCTGAAAATCATAAATATAATTAGATAAAATGAATAATTCGAATTAAATTAGAATATAATGAGAATTCAATAATTGGAAAGGTTAAAGTGTGACGAATGTGTCAATGTGTGTCAATGCTAACAAGGCTCCTTCATTTGCTCTTGCTTTTTTCCGTAAGTGTCAAGTGATCGGCGACAAATACACACCATTTTGTCGCGTCGTGAAAAATTAGTCGAAGAATATATCGACTGCTAAGAAATGAAACTCCCTGCCCTACCTAACCTGTATGCTTATACGTTGGCGATATGGCCTTTTGTAACTTAACAGTCGATATTATGGTAATGTCTCACCATTAGAAGACGTATCATTCTGGTAAAATACGAATATATTCCAGTATGAATCTGTAAATTTTATCTGCAAACGCTCATAAATTGTCATGCCAGGCAAATCCTTGGTCCTTCGCAGGCCACAAGTGGTTACGGATAAAAATAATTGCCTACTAAAATTGCGTGGGGTAAAACCAATTCCAACGGATACAGACTTAACCTGTGTATTCTGATAGATTACTCATTCGCTCTGGCAGTTCTTTATAAAAAGAAATACGAATAGGTTCCGGCGCGGGCCTATAAGCTAACTTTTGCAAGGGCTAATACATTCTGGTACGAACATGGCTTACTTGAAGCGTTACCAAATTTGCAAACACCTATAAAAACTTGTGGAAACTGATATTTGTCAATGGGTCATTTCATTAGGATTCCACACCGAATGTGTATAAGCATATCGACGGTTTTTCCGTATACAATACCTTATCCGGTAATGCTGATCAATTCTTATACTTATGAGAAATCGCTGTCGGAAACGTATGCATTTTTGCGTCTGCATTTACATATTTAACCGACGGATACAATGAGATTTAGTTATCTGTATTCGCCAATAACATCGAATACAATAATGCATAGGTTTTTTTTGTAAGTACAAGAAATTAATTATCCGTCTGTCTTATTGATGCATATTTATATTCATTCAGGCGAACCCAATTGAAACGCGCAAGAGATGAAGCAATGCAATTACCGATAGAAACACTATTTTATTTTCATGTTTATCTCCATGTAAGTGCACATACTTGTAGGTTGAATTGTGCAAGCTTTGCTTAATCAGAAACAGTCAGGAGGAAACTATAGAAAAGTATAGATTCACCTACATTCGATATACGCGTTTACGCTTGCGATCCCAATAGTAACTTTGTGCCCATTGAAACGCATAAATCCGCGTTGATATCCAATGCACAAAATTTGCTGTGCAGGGAATTCCGATATGGACCTATAGAATAGATTTGGCAAATGCTGATAAATTCTCGTATAACTCTACTTTTCCGCCATTTGGTGGACTCTACAAATAATTACAGATAAAATCTATTGCAATCCAGAATTGGTTTGCGTGAAAAATCTTATTCAAACTAAAACAAGCTTAAGCCGTATTTGCTGATAGATCCGGCGCTTGGTTCGGCTGTTGTATGAAAACAAATACGAACACGATATTGACCTATAGAATATATTTGGCAAATGCTGATAAATTCTCGTATAAACCTACTTTGTTGATATTTAGAGTCTACAAATAGTTACTGATAGAAGGTATTGTGATCTAGAATTGGTTCAGCTAAAAAATCCGATTCAAACCGATATAAGCGTAACCCGTATTTCCCGATAGATCGAAGCTTGTTCCCACCGTTGTCTGAAGAAAAAAATGCTGACACATTCCGATATGGACCTATAAAATATATTTGGCAAGTGCTGATAAATTCTCGTATAACCCAACTCTGCCGCCATTCGGCAGTCTACAAATAGTTACGGATAGAATGTATTGCGATATAGAATTGGTTGGGGTGAAAATTCAGATTCAAACAGATACAACCTAAACCCGTATTTCCTGATACATCAGACGCTTGGTCCGGCTATTGTATGAAAAAAATGGATACGTTCCGATATTAACCTATAGCATATATTTGGCAAGTGCTGATAAATTCTCGTATAAACTCACTCTGCCGATATTCGGAGTCTACAAATAGTTACGGATAGAAGGTATTGCGATCTAGAATTGGTTTTCAGCTAAAAAATCCGATTCAAACAGATATAAGCGTAACCCGTATTTCCCGATAGATCGAAGCTTGTTCCCACCGTTGTCTGAAGAAAAAAATGCGGACACATTCCGATATGGACCTATAAAATATATTTGGCAAGTGCTGATAAATTCTCGTATAACCCAACTCTGCCGCCATTCGGCAGTCTACAAATAGTTACGGATAGAATGTATTGCGATCTAGAATTGGTTGGGGTGAAAATTCCGATTCAAACAGATACAACCTAAACCCGTATTTCCTGATACATCAGACGCTTGGTCCGGCTATTGTATGAAAAAAAATGGATACGTTCCGATATTAACCTATAGCATATATTTGGCAAGTGCTGATAAATTCTCGTATAAACTCACTCTGCCGATATTCGGAGTCTACAAATAGTTACGGATAGAAGGTATTTCGATCTAGAATTCGTTGAGCTGAAAAATCCAATTCAAACCGATACAAGCGTCACCCTATTTCCTGATAGATCGAACGCTTGTTCCCACCGTTGTCTGAAGAAAAAAATGCGGACACATTCCGATATGGACCTATAAAATATATTTGGCAAGTGCTGATAAATTCTCGTATAACCCAACTCTGCCGCCATTCGGCAGTCTACAAATAGATACGGATAGAATGTATTGCGATCTAGAATTGGTTGGGGTGAAAATTCCGATTCAAACAGATACAACCTAAACCCGTATTTCCTGATACATCAGACGCTTGGTCCGGCTATTGTATGAAAAAAAATGGATACGTTCCGATATTAACCTATAGCATATATTTGGCAAGTGCTGATAAATTCTCGTATAAACTCACTCTGCCGATATTCGGAGTCTACAAATAGTTACGGATAGAAGGTATTGCGATCTAGAATTGGTTCAGCTAAATAATCCGATTCAAACCGATATAAGCGTAACCCGTATTTCCCGATAGATCGAAGCTTGTTCCGACTGTTGTCTGAAGAAAAAAATGCGGACACATTCCGATATGGACCTATAAAATATATTTGGCAAGTGCTGATAAATTCTCGTATAACCCAACTCTGCCGCCATTCGGCAGTCTACAAATAGTTACGGATAGAGTGTATTGCGATCTAGAATTGGTTGGGGTGAAAATTCCGATTCAAACAGATACAACCTAAACTCGTATTTCCTGATACATCAGACGCTTGGTCCGGCTATTGTATGAAAAAAAAAATGGATACGTTCCGATATTAACCTATAGCATATATTTGGCAAGTGCTGATAAATTCTCGTATAAACTCACTCTGCCGATATTCGGAGTCTACAAATAGTTACGGATAGAAGGTATTGCGATCTAGAATTCGTTGAGCTGAAAAATCCAATTCAAACCGATACAAGCGTCACCCTATTTCCTCATAGATCGAACGGTTGTTCCGGGTGTTGTCTGAGGAAAAAAAAATGCCGGCACATTCCGATACGGACTTATAGAATATATTTAGCAAGTGCTCATACCATCCAAATAGGGACAAGTGTATCTTGAAACATTTCAATGTTTGAAATTACCCATAAAAGCTTGATAAAACTGATACTCGAATATTGGTAATTTCTCATTGAATCTGTATAAGCATCGGCCGATTACTTCATATACGATGTCCTATCTGATAATACTGATACAGCTATCGGAAACGTATGTGTTTTTGTCCCTGTTATTACAGATTTAATGTACGGAAAGAATGAGATTTTGTTAACTGTATCCGCTGATAACATCCAATAAAAGTACACGCCCGTGTTAAGATATTTCTTACAATTTCCGATTGAAACTGATAATGGATTTACCTCATTGATGCATATTGATTTTTCAATCTTGCAAACGCAGTCTAAACATATAAGATAACACACAACGCAAATACCGATACAAAAATCCTTTTATTATTATGTGTAACTACCGATAAAAGCACATACTTATGAGTTAAAGCGCGCAAAGCTCACTGAATCCGATAGATCACAAACACGTACTTACAAGTACATTCCAATATTTAGGAGAAAACTATAGAAAAATATAGATGCAGATACGTTTGGTATATGCATTTGCGTTTAATATCCCAATAGTAACCCCGTGCCCATATGGTCCGTATAAATTCTCATTGATACCCAATCTGCAAATTTTGCTGTGCAGATAGACTAGATCGGTTCTTTATGGGTTCTTATGAGATCCTATCGGACCTTTTCAACAGGGAAATCCACTCTTGCTGAATGAGTTCTTCCATTTTTTCTGTACAGTATCTAAATATAAAAAATACATGATAATTAGTTACTTATATAAATGGCATAAAATGAAAGATCTAGAATTGAATTTGTTATATAATCCTTGTTTTCCACTTTAGAGTTAAATAAATCCGAATATACGTAGAACAGTGACTGATTGAAAAATTAGTGGTAAATGATGATGGTTATGATTATGATTGATTATTAATGATTATTGATTATGTGGTCTGCACGTTAACACACCCTATGCAATTGCTTTGAAGTGATTTGTCACGAATTGAAGAAAATATAAACACTATAAATAATACTACAAACATACAGTTTTGAGTTTTCCATTAATAGGGTGTTTCGGAAATATTTTTTGAATGAGATATCCTATTGTGTCGAAAAGTGGAATCATGACTTTCTTACAGTACAGAGCGTCGATAATCTTTGGATTCAATGCTGGACGATTTTGTTGTTCGGCTCCGGGAATCTTACAACGGCCACTCCTCAAGTTGCTTTTAAGGAGCACTTTCATAGGGAAGAGAGACGTCAATAGGGAAATTCCCATTGCCGTATATGATTTAGTGGCTCTTGCTGTCTCCCACATTGCGTTCGAGATATAAATGCCACTACCTCTTCGACCAATTTCTTTCTATTGCACAGTAAAAATTAATTGTAACGTTTAAAATTAAGTAGTTAACAATATCGTAAAAGTGATTTTTTAATCAATAATTAGAAGCGTTTTAAAAGAGTATTGACCTTTTCATCCTCGTCGGATGTGCTGCTGTCCGATGATTCCGAACGCTTCTTTCTCATCAGTTTGATTTCCTTCCTAAGAGCAGTTAAAGCACGGACAACCAACCCTTCTAAATTGACACGTAATACAATCACTATTACTACAATAATTGTGAATTAGAAACAAAGTCGAAAAATGTATACATACGCGAATTTTCAGAATTATCCTTGTATAGTTGAGTACGCGTTTTTTTTTATTCGGGCGCAACCCGAAACGTCGGTGAACTGCTCATTCAAGGAATCGCTATCTGAGTCGTCTGATTGGATGGTCCTCTTATCTCCTGCGCGTTTCTTTTTATCCGAAGATACTGCTGCTTTGGGTTTTGACGCATTTGAATTTCCAGATTTTCCGATATTTTCACCTCTGTTGACATTCTTATCCGACTCTTCATTTGAACCGCCGTCAATGGGTCGTGAGATTGATGTCCCCTGTGGAAAATAATAAAAAGTTATATTTAATATTGAAACTTGATATACACCAAACGAATATTTTCAAGCCGTTTATCTCCCGAAAAAATACGTGTTCGCGAAGACAAATTGCGAGTACATAATTTTTCAGAGACTGTACGTATGAATGTGGGTATGTAGTGACGTTGAAACTATATGTATAATATATGAAGCTTCTTTGGATCAAATCAAATAATCTACGATTGTTCCTTCATTTTCATACATTGTTGATACACAGTATATATAGGTCGTTCTTTAAAAAACAAACCCATTCGTGAACCTAGTGTTCTCCAATTGGGCCAAAACTAGACGTTTAGTTAGTCAGTACATACTATTCTGAAACACGTGCATTTTTTAAGAGATTTTTTAATACAATGTTTGAACATCAAAAGAGTAAAATAAATATAAACCCATGCTCTACAATTAACTTTGGAAGAATTGTTTTGTAAGATACAATAACATTTATTTTTATTTGCATAATATGTATTCTTACGTGAAAGTCTTAACTTTCGAAAAATCAAGTTGCCTATTTGATTCAAATTCAGAAAACAAAAATCTGTAAAAAGTGCAAAAAAAAAATGTTTAATAGATGTTTCTTGGGTTCCGATGAATAAACATTTACAAAACCATTTTAGTTTTTCTTATTGGACATTTTTATGTCACCTATTCATTTTTGAGACCGGAGAACATGAGGCTCACAAGGGTGTTGGTTTATTAAACAATGCCCTATATGCATCATTCGCTTATATACAATTCTTTAACGTGATTTAGTTTTTTTTTGTACGAAAAGTCAATGTTCTGAAATTTCATATTTCTTAAACTAATTACAGCTGTTACCTTCTCTTTAGATGATTCGTTCTTTTCATCATTGTGTCCAGTACCGGTTTGATTGGACATCGAAGTCTCAATCTCGGATGTCTTACACTTCGGTGATATAAGACCGTCGAGTGCCGTTAGTTTATTTTGCAGCGTAGCGATGCTACCTGTGGATAATCGATACGAAAAAATTAACAAAGCAATTAAACAGAAACAGTAGATTCATTGAAACCTTGTTTCATTCGCAAAAAACAGAACTTAATGTACGCTGCGGTAACTTTATTTCTTCTCGGTAGTTTGCCAAGCAGCATAAGAGTATTGAAGAATTATATCTTATCGCTGCGATGAAACGATTGGACCAAAACGCTCCCTTTGAAATGTGACTCGATGCGCAACTGTGTTGTCCATCGACTTAAATAAATGTATTTACCTATTAATTGGCATTGCAACATGAAAGGGTGTTTTTATACTTTAATACTAAATATAAATGAAAAAAAAATTATTTTGCTGCGATGAAGCCATACAACCTAAATTTCTATGTGCGAAACAAAAATGAGTGACCGATGCGATAGATTCGGGCATTCACGATAATTGTCCATCGACTTAAATAAACTTATTTCTTCTACTCAAATGGCATGGCAACATGAAAGGGTGTTTTTATGCTTTTATATTAATTATAGAGGAAAAAAATTGCTTTCGCTGCGGTGAAGCCATAGAACCCAAATTTTTATATGCGAAACAAAATTCAGTGACCAATGAGATCCAATTTGGGCCTTCATGATAATTGTCCATCAACTTAAATAAATTTATTTCTCTATTCAATTGGTATTGCAGCATGAAAGAGTGTTTTTATGCTTTTGTACTAAATATGGATGAAAAAAATTGCTTTTGCTGCGATGAGGCCATAGAACCCAAATTTCTATGTGCGAAACAAAATTCAGTGACCGATGAGATCAATTTGGGCATTCATGATAATTGGCCTGCAGCGCAGCACCATAAAACACATTTCTTTTTCATGATGCTGTGGAAATAACATGCGCGTAACAAAATTTATGCTTTAATACTAAAATAGATGAAAAAAATTGCTTTTGCTGCGATGAGGCCATAGAACCGAACTTTCTATATGGGCGAAACAAAATACAGTGACCGTTGAGATCAATTTGGGCATTCATGATAATTGGCCTGCAGCGCACCACTATAAAACACAGTTCTTTTTCATGACGCTCTGGAAATAACATGTGCGTAACTAAATTTATAAATCGTTGAGATAACTTTTTGTATTTTTTTTAATCCTTGGAATGAATAAAATCCTTGGAACAACAGTAAGCAATACAAGAATCTAACGAATACAGAATCCTCTGATTCTGTCACCTATTTATTAACAAAACAAATTATCAGTTTTGGAACTTACGTGACACGGCAATAACGTATCCATCGTAGACAGGCCAGGCCCCCTGAGGCATTTTTTTCGTGCTGTGCCACTCAATGACGTAGCTGAGTGAAGGATCAAAAGTATCGGATTCGAACTCCTCGATATTGAAGCCCTTGATCCAGCTCACAGGAACATCTGGCGTGTATTTTTTGTCGTCTTGACCACCAATCCATTTGACCAAGGCAAACATTTTCTGCGACATGCTATATAAACGTATAAAATATTAGCCAACATAATGACAAAATGTTTTTCTTTTATCTATCGACAATACGTAATACGAAGGCCTAAAGTAAAATATTCCCGCTTTCGTTTTGTATGGCTACTATGGCAACTTGCGAATAATACAATAATATTCAATCAGAATCACCTTATGTCTTCGTGATTTATTGTGGCCACAAAAATATTAATATCGATGATATGGTCTATTGAAAGACCGAAGGGCAAATAATTGTTGCAATAATGCGTGAAAAAAACTGTGTACATATTGTTAAGATCGCAAAGACCTTTGTTTCTTGGTTAGAATGTTCTTTTGAACTGGCCCATCAATTGTGCGTCACACATTATTAATCACTTTGGTAAAATTAAAACTTATTTACTTTTTATACTTACATTGGCTTAGAAGAATGCGGCCGTTACACTGCGTATGCTATGAAATGCGTCGTTCGTTTATCACGTCGGTAGCTTATTCGCGCCTAAAATTGTAGGCTGCGTGACACATTACAGCCAATGGCAGTGCGTGAATTCTCTAAATGGTAAGGCAGAGATCCTTCTTATCAACGAATCTTATACCATTTGTCGGTAATCGCTAAGGAGGGGCGACCAATTGGAATGCCTGGCGGTTGCGCGGCCTTATCCCCGTGCCGCATGGGATTCCCTGGTTTGTAGCCAGGGATGCGTTCAGAAACTCCGTAAATCGGCAACACAGCGTCCAATGGGTGTCGCATGTGTAGTGTTGCGAGGTCGTCATAGTGACGTTCACCAAACATCGACTCGGACAAGAAACTACTTGATCCCTAATCGATTTCACAATTTCGATCCGCATAAGTTACTTATATTTTGTAATATTTCTATTGTTTTTCAAGTTATCTTTCTGTTTTCGTTAATAAAACATATATACATTTTTAATCACAAAAAACTATAGTGGGCTCTCGCGTCGGTCACCACGTACATGAAGAGAGAGCCTACAGATCTCTGTAGATGAGCCAACCAACGGACAAAAAAAAAGAATAAACCATATGCCACGGCAAAAAATTACGATATACATGACATCCTTCGGAAGCTGAGGAAAGTTAATTATTCGCTACAATGGAGGCTATAAGTTCGAAAGATAGTGATACTGAGCCACCTATAAAAAAAGAGGTCCTTACAAAAAATATGCCATGTGTGAAAGTACTTCTACAGTACCCCGAAGTACACAACATGATCGGTAAGTGTGAAGTGTAAATAATGGGTAAATATTAGATTGTTTAAATGTATCGTTGCAACACATTTTTTCGTCAACGAATCAACAATTATTCTCATCGAAAATTTATTTAATAGTCATATAAAGGTATTCTCGAAGTTCCCATAATTTTTGTCGATCAACATAACCCTAAAATCCACGGTCGTAGCAATTTCCCTTATAAGTTTTATCGAATAAGTTAAAGTATACAACTCAGTGTAAAACTGGTTCACATGTGAAAAATAATAAAAATATTTTCTATATATAAGTCTAGAATTCAAGTTTTTACACTTGGGCCAGGGAAAACGTTGTTACGAAGAAAATATTTTTTCAAGTTTTTGCTTGTCAAAGCTTCTAGTGCATTGTTGAACTAACTTGTCTGTGTAAGGTCTGATTCTCTTTGTAGCACATTTTGTTATGGTCTGAATGTAAGAAATGTTATTATAAGCCTCTCCGCAGATATTATACACATTTCATTGCAATTTTTGACTAGCATACCAATTTTTTGCTAAATGAATCCTGCACCTATTGCGCTAAAGCTTGTAGTGGAAATTGATCCATTCGATCCACGACGAAACCATTTGTAAGAAGAATGTGCGTACAAAAAAATTTATGACAAGTAAAAAGTAAAAATATCTTCTTTATAAACTTTGTTACAGAATTATTGTTTTCTTGCCAAATTCTTGGGTTTCCACAAACAGAATACTGTCTAATCTTTCAAATGCGTTATAACGTGCAATTGTAATCCACTTTAATTTATGTGATTTGTAGATAATTTTAACGTTTTGATAGGAGAGCGACAGAACAAAAGATTTGTACACTTTTTTCACTATATGTTATTGTAAAATCTCGGCCTACACTTCATGTTCTATGGGATCTTTGAAGTTACGCTAATATCTGTAACTATCTCTTAAAACTGGACATTTAATATTCATCAATAAAAGTACATCAACTGTGAGGATGCATTACTGAATAGTATTTACTTTCCATTCAGTGCAAACAAAATATGTATTTAATTAAATGATATTATGCCAACAGCAAAAAATCTGCAAGAAAACACTCGACGGTGGACGTGAAGAAAGCGGAATATAGGGAAGAAAAATCTCGGGATGTGAGTAACGGTGCTGCATTTATAAACGGGATAGTAACGCATTTTGTTTTCCTTGCAATAGGATATTTTTTTCTGAAAATGACACTATCGATTTTGCAAATAACGTAACTTAAGAACAATTTTGCTACAAAAAGAAAGAACAAAAAGCAATAGTTGCTTCACTTCTTAGAGTACATAATAAATATATTGAAT
Source organism: Ichneumon xanthorius (assembly GCA_917499995.1). Classification (NCBI taxonomy): domain Eukaryota; kingdom Metazoa; phylum Arthropoda; class Insecta; order Hymenoptera; family Ichneumonidae; genus Ichneumon; species Ichneumon xanthorius. The sequence goes on along the minus strand of CAKJTD010000090.1, from coordinate 872,482 downwards.
GGATTACAACATTGCAACTGATGTTTCTTGGTATGCGGACAATATCTTCTATATGAAATGTTTGTAAGCACTGAAATATGTTCCATATACCATATAATGATATGGTTTAATTACCATATAACGATATGGTTTAATTATTTATGTAAAGGATCTCAAGGAATACCTCGAAGAAGAAACGGGCGAGATTGCGCTGCCGTTACCACGTAATGCTACCATTGATGCGATATGCAACGACGACGAATTACAGGGTTCTCAGGAGGTCAGTATAACACAAATAATTTCAGGACTATAGTTGCTCGAAAAATGTAATGCAAATGTACATTTATATATTAGCCCGAGTTTTTCACTCATTTACAACAGTCCCTTCACTTAATGTTCTTCAAGCATTTACTTTTCGTCCATTATAATTTTTTGTTTCCGACGAACACCTTTAGAAAGAAACAATATAATGTAATCGATTGCATCTTTCAATTATTTATAAATATAATTATTAGTGTTACACGGAATTTGAAATGAATAAAAATTTGGAAATATTGTAATGTGGACTTGGATACATAAACTTACAGATCTCAAATGAATAAAATAACTAAATATATTTGCGCATTGCTTCTTTATTTTTTATCGCCATTTATATCCTCTATGCGAGAGCCATAAATACTAAAGAAACGTTTTCATAAAGGCAGCTACGCGAACGACGCAAAAAATATATGTGAAAGTAATAATGTGCTAATTAAATTTTCTGCTTTTATGTGCTTTTCAGAGTGATGTAGTTGAATCTGTCACCCAACACGATTCCGAAAGTGACACCGATCAAGGTAACAGCAACAATCTCGAAACTGCGGATCCCGAAGAGAATTACACGAAACAGTTTTTAACCGAAATGCTTTTGATCTTCGCTACAAAACTCCGCCATAATTTAACATATACAGCAGCTGAAGACATGATTCGGCTGGTGCAAGTTATGGGCGGCAGCACATCTCTTGGTAAAGCAACGAAGTATCACTGGAAGAAACTGGTTCACGATTTTTCAACATGCATGACTGTGCATCATATTTGTGATGAATGCCACGTATACGTTGGGCCGGAATCGTCTAGCGTGTTAAAATGCAACGGCTGCGACAAAATCATCGACACGAAACAGAATGTGAAATCTAACAACGCATTTATATACATATCTTTAACTTATCAATTAAGAGAGGTTTTTGAACTGACCGCAGCACATTCTGCGTGTCATAAACGACGAGAAAAACGATGTGAATGCGCTTTCGAAGACATATGCGACGGAGATTTGTACAAACTGAACTGTGTCGACGGAATGTTGAGTATTAACTTCAGTGTCGACGGAGTACCGGTATTCGACAGCTCGGGGTTTTCGATATATCCGATCCTATGTAGCATCAATGAGTTGCCACCACGAGAGCGAAAAAATCATATATTACTCTGCGGTCTTTGGTTCGGGACAGGGAAGCCGTCAATGAATGAATATTTGAAGCCGTTTGTTGCCGAAGCCGAAGTTTTATATAATGTCGGTTTTACCTACAAACTTAATGGAATCATCTACACGAAAAAATGTCGCGTACTCGCGGGTGTGTGTGATTCAGTAGCTCGACCGATGTTGAGAAATTCGACGCAATTTAACGGGAAGTATGGTTGTGGTTTATGCCTTCATACCGGCGAAGTTATTGCGAAAGGTCGCGGGACAGTACGCGTATATCCTTTAGGGGAAGATGGAAATCCGTTCGGTGACGGATTGCGTACACACGATGAGACTCTTCGACATGCCCACGACAAACAGAAGGGTATCAAAGGTCGATCCGTATTGAATGATATTCCTAATTTCGATATTATTTCTTCTCTTGATGCCGATTGGATGCACGCCGTTGCATTAGGAGTCTGCCGGCAGTTTTCTAAACTATGGTTTGATCCCTCTAATCACAACGAAGAATTTTACTTCGGGCATCTGATTCACGATATTGACGAACGAATTCGATCGTATACTCCTACAGCGGAAGTTTCGAGAACTCCGCGAGAAATGTCCGATAGAACTCATTGGAAAGCCCATGAATGGGTAATTTTCTTGCTGTTTTACAGTATACCTATTTTAGACGAATTTTTTTCGAAGAAATATGTCATACATTGGGCTTTGTTAGTTGATGCGATTCAGATTCTAACAAAGACTTCAATCATGAGATCTGAAATAGTATATGCTGAAAGATCTTTGATACAGTTCATCAGTGATGTGGAGAAGTTGTATGGAAGACAACACGTTTCGTTTAACGTACACCTACTTGCGCATCTGGGAAAAAGCGTCGAAAACTTAGGTCCGCTATGGACGCATAGCGCCTTTATCTACGAAAACGCAAATCAAGAATTGTTAAATTATATAAAAAGCTCTAATGGAGTGGCGATGCAAATTTGCGATGCAATTCGTACCAAATGCGTAGTTGATCGGTTGCATTACATATGTAGCGATCGAATGACCAACGATCAAAAACAGTATTTGGATAATTTGTTGAATAAGACACAAAAAGCAAAGCCTGGGGTACTTATCGAGGGTGCGTCTATGCTTGGGGCAGCTACAATTCATGAACGATTGACACATTCTCATAATTTGGCCTTCGAAAGGACAGACGTCCATATCGGTCCCGGAAATTACCCTCAAATCGTATAAGCGATTATGGGTAAATGGCGAAGTAATACACAGTATGGCTTACACACGCGTTGAGAAGCGGCGGAATTATTTCGTGCGCTTAGACAACAGTGAAATATTCGAAATTGATTTATTTTACGTAGTCTGTAAAGATGGTAGTGACTGCTGTTATGCACTCGGTCGATATTTTAAAAAACAAAATCGATCGCTCGTATCAGGTAAAAGGTTAGAGCATCTAATTCTATTTTTAAAAAATCCGGCTGACGATTTAGTGGTTATAAATGTTTCAACTATAATCGAAAAAGTAATCCTGTTAGAGATGAGCCACTTAGAACATGCAGTTGCTTGCGTACATCCGAACCATTTTGAGGTTTTAATCTAAGTTGAATCTAAGATGACACCTTACTCGTATGCTTGAATGAATGTACGAAATGTTATTTTACTCTGTAATTGATGAAATCGGCAAATACAAAATATAGACACAATGCTCATCGAATGCGTATAACTGAATTGTATTAAACATAATAGCAAAGTAACCCTAAGCCGCTGCAAGTAATGCAACAAAATAAAAAATGTTTTTTAAAGAAAAAAAATGTGATACAAAATTTAATAGAAAAGTACACCTTTCCTCTTTCACTATTTTTTTGTCATCAATATTTTTCAAGATATTTTGCCTTCTGAAATAAGTAGCGTTTTCTCAACGGTTTCATTTTTTTATCCGAAAGAAATTACAGATAGTATCTGTAAGTGATATTATATGGTGGACGTTTATGTCTTGAATTGATGCCTCCTTCAGCACATTGAAGATTTGAAGGCATGGTTAAAATTACAATTTTCAAAATTTGTCTGCCGATCTGATTTTTTTAAATTAATTATCGACATATATTCCATAGTATATAAACCATATATTCCGGATATATTTCAGAGTATAGAGACCATATATTCTAGATACATTCGAATATGTATAGCACATATATTCCAGGTATATCTTGAGTATATGAAACACATAGCTAAGATACATGTCGAATGTATTTAAAATATATTTTGAATGTATTTATCACTATACACTTACATATATTCTAGATACATTCGAATATGTATAGCACATACATTCCAGGTATATCTTGAGTATATGAAACACATAGCTAAGATACATGTCGAATGTATTTAAAATATATTTTGAATGTATTTATCACTATACACTTACATATAGTTCTAACTACATTGCCAAATGTATGAAACATATATTGATTATACATCTTGAAAGTATTTATTTTACATATTGTATATATTTAGTAATATACATCGCACATAATTTTCTATATATCCCAAAATATATTCAGCATACGTAAGTTTTCGGACAAAATATATTTTATATATTTATTATATATTTTTCACTATATCTCAAATATACTTTATTTCCATGTGGGTCACTATGGAGAAGAGTGATAACTTTCAGAATGCAGCGTGGTCGATAATTGAAAAAACAGAAATCAATGAGTTCAATTATTGTATACCGTTGAGTATGCTGATGGGATTCTTCGAAGATTATAAACGCGTGATTATGAATGCCCGACACGAGCTCGTGCTGATAAGATCGCGCGACGACACCAACACCCTGTACACAACTTCGAAGAAAATTAAATCACCGTCGATCACATTGACGAGAATACAGTGGAGGATGCCTCATGTCACACTCGATGACTACACCAAGTTGCAGTATCTGCGTATCCTGAAGGAAGATCGAGCCATAAGCAAGGCTTTTCGTTCGTGGGATCTGTATGAATATCCACTGTTGCCGTCCACTCAACGGCACACATGGTCGGTGAAGACTTCGACACAGATTGAGAAACCGCGTTTCGTTCTAATCGCTCGGCAGACTAATCGAAAAAACAATCTAAACAAATCACTTTCAAAATTCGATCATTGTAAATTACGAGATTTAAAATTATTTTTGAATTCAGATTTTTATCCATACGACACATTGAATTTGGATTTTACTATCGCCAAGACGGAACGTTACGGTATCCTGTACGAAATGTATAGTCGATTCATCAACTCATATTACAACGATCCTAATCTTCGACCAATGCTCGATCTCATTAATTTCTTGAGATTTGGCCCAATAACAATCATTGACTGTTCGCATCAGAATGAATCGATCAAGAGTGGTACGGTCGACGTGAAGATGGAGTTCGAGTGTGCCGAAAATATTCCGAACAACACGAGTGCTTACTGTCTCATTATACACGATCGCATAGTCGAGTACAATTCATTGTCGAATATTGTGAGAAAAATTATATAAGAGAAGGAAGTGAAAAAAAAATAATGATAAAGAATGATGACCGTGTCGTCGTCACAATGTAAGCATTGATAAATGTATGAAGCATATTGATTCATATTAAAATATTATATCAAATATAAATTATATAATTTATTTCTCCCTCTTATTGCACATCATCCATTCCCACCACCCATCCACCACCATCACCCACCCACCCACCCACCCACCACTACCGCATCGTGGTCGTCCGTCCGTCTTCTTCTTCATCCTCATCCGTCGTCTCTTTCACTAATATTTTTTTTTACAACGATATTATAAAAAAGGAGAAAAACTAGAGTCGTCCGTCCGTCTCCCTCGAAGGCAAATCGTGCGCGACGCTCGAACAGAGGCGACGTATGCTGTATGCGCATATGCATGCACGCAAGCACTCACGCTACATAATATATTTATAATTTCTCTAAAAAAAAAAAAAAAAAAAAAATAGTGAACGGGTAAATATTTTTTATTTTTCTTAAATAAAATGTGTGTGTGTGTGTCTGTGTGTGTTCGTTCTCACCGTTGATTCTTTTGATTCAATAATAGAAAGAAGATGATGTCAACGGCGACAATAGAAACATCAACAGCAAAAACAATGATCAATGATATTACTCATATGATGAGTATCAAAGCATTTCATTACATGGATGGATATCTTTATAAAGAATTATCTATAATCAATTGTCAAAACAAACGAGTTTACAAAACAAGTTTCAGACTGGCCATTAAATTTCATGATTTAAATAAAAAAGATAAAATACTTAATATCTTTGAAGCGATAACCAAAGCGGTATATATTTTGAAGATCATCATTCGGAATACTTGACGCAAGAAGATGTTGAGTCAACGATTATTAATTATCTTCGAGGAGATGGATTTGCGATCGGTGAGCCATCTAATCAGCAAGCAGCACTGCTGCCAAGACCAATCGTTGTGTACAAGGGGACGACAACTGTTATGGGTGTTACGTCCTGCCGTAACCTGAACCTCACAAAATTCGAATGCTAATCTCCTAAAGAAAATCGAGTTTTACTACCCTCGGCTTATTCACGATTTTGGGGAAGAATTAAGCGTCGAATGGGAAACTGATAAAGACCGATGCGATTCTGTTAGAAATCAGGCGCGAAGCGGTTAGATAAAGCGGATTTTTATTTGTTAAAATGATATTAAACGAAATTTATACTAAATGACATGTCATGGAAGTCATGGGAACGCATAAACTGAGAAACCTCCGCAATGAATCTCAGATCCCTGCCTTACCTACGACACCCTAATTGAGTCTTTTATCGACCTCCGCTCGTGGATCACGAAGAGGCCCCAAATCTGTTATACCGCAAGCTCTGCCTAGATTAGGAGTCGGTTGAGTTGCTACCGTCCCAAGAAAGAGACTGCGGCGCGGGCTGGCGGACGGGATTCGTGAACCTGCTACCCGGCCCGGTCTCATGGTACGGCGCGCCAGGGGCCCTACAGAGGCCTGTGGTCCGAAAGAAATCTAACTGACCCACACACGGTCCCGAAAGTCGCTGGGTAACGCCAGGGAGTAGAACTCGAACAAAATATTACCCTAACAAAGATCTTTCCCAAAACGTGATAAAATTGAACCTGGTTCTGTTAATACCCATTTCAAATTTGAACATGAAGTAATCCATCCAGTTAACTTTTGACGTTCCAAGAAATGTCACCAAATTGACAAGCAGAGAACTATAATAATTTCTTCCTTTCACACGAAGGTTAAAAATTTAATAATCGGTAATTAAAATAATTTTACTTGTATTAGTTCGTTATTGATAGATTAAATAATTTTAGCAGACTATACAATTAACCACTACAGTGAACTGGTTCCTAGTTCAAAGCAAGAATCCATATGCATCAGATCGTATAAAATACTTGATAACCCGAAACCTCGAATAATCGGGAAAATTACTGATTTCAATTAAAACTCTCCCTCCGTCAAGGAGGAAACATAAACGAAGGAATAATATTTAACGAAAGGTACAAAACTACGCCTCTTGCACATGGATACTTCGATTGCCACGATAGATGACGTCAAGCCAATACGTAGAGTCGACTGCGACGCATTCGAAACCGACAAGGAGAGCTTAAAGAAAGAAAGAAAGAAAAAGAAAGAAAGAAGGGAAAAAGGAAATAAGGGAAGACGCATGAGAAAGTGAGACAGACGATTCCACGGAAACTCCTGGGCAGCCCCGCGCGGTCTGCCACGGTGCCGCCGCTACCAGGAGGGTTCGCGGAACAGGGGGAAGGAAGCTGTGAAGAACTGTTCCGCGTGACGTCTCAATGAATAAGAAAATTTATAAAAATCTAAGTTAATTACTATATAAAGGTGCATAGAATTATTAATCCATTTCCAACAAATGGTTGGGAAAGATCAGACGATAATTAGTTCATAAAAGAATTACTTCTTAAGCTACGTAAATTTATAAAACGAACAATGCCGTCACGAGCATGTTGCACGTGTCCTCATTTCAGGTGAGAAGTTTAAAGGCTTAAGTACATTCCTGGAAACCCTCTCTCAGAAACCCCTCTAAGAGTATCGCCCTAGCAACGAACTCTTGTTACAAAGTCTGACCACCAATAAAGGGGGGACCTACTCCTGACCCAAGATTCCCCCCCCCCCACGACCAGCAAACCGCGCAACAAAACTACACAGTAGCGACATTTTCGATGCCGCCATATTTGTAAGGCATCAGGGAAGGGAAAAGCTTATAAAAAGCGGAGCTCAAGCACAAAAGGGCACTTAGACGCAGACACCCCGATAAGCATAGAGAGAACCAACGTAGAGAGTAGAAATTTTCGAACTTATATCGTATCAACCATTTTTCGAGATCAGTCTCATAGAAGTTGCGGCCAATTTTCAATCTTTGTAAAACGAATTATTTGATCACAGAAGTTATTTTTTTTGAATAAATTATAATTTCGGACCCACGTGCGTCTGATTTTTCTGAGTGTTCTACTCCACCATCCCGATGATTGGCACCTGCGACTCCAACAAGTTCTCACCGTAAGTACATTTTATATTTTATTTGCAATATTATTAACGAAGCATCCCGCATGTAGATGCCTCGTCTCCGCGTTATCTCAATCCCTACTATTTATTGGATTGTCTTACAACATATTGCGAGAACCCACAATTATTCTAAATAATTGTCGGTTAAAATTTAAGGAGAGTTTCTCGGTCATTTCTCCACTAATAAAGCGGGAAGTAAAATCTTTCAAATATAGAAACAAAGCCTCCAAACTGGTCTGGGGCACGAAGGAGCGGTGCTAGGTCGGCGTCAAACGCTCGGTCGGGGGCTCAACACGATCACTGTTAGCGACGTCCAAATTGGCCACTCGGGTTCATTGAAATCCAGGTTGATTTGTCATAACATTGAACGTGGGCATCCGTTAAATCGAAACGTCCCTCGCGTCCGATCCTAGTAGGCGCTCGTTCCGCAGATTTGGACGCAACATATGTATATTTCACATTTTATTTCGCTTTTCAATATCATATTGAGGGTGCCCACATGTCGACCCCTCATTCTGAAGTTATTTTAAATCCCTCTGTTCATTGGATTGTTTTACCATGTTTAACGATAATCGACAATTACGCTAAAATAATTATCTGTCATAACCCAATAGCGATCTCGGTTATTCCTTCAGTAATCCTTATTGTTCCTCCTGTAAGCAACCAGGGAATAATATTTCTTTAAACACCAATGACATTGTTCCCTCAGACACAAACATTCCCTGCCCCGTCCTTAGTAACTTTCCGCAAGGATTAGACTAGAAAAGGGGCTATCGTGAACTAGATTGACATCAGGTGTAGTAAAAGTCGAATTCTCGACTTGACTAGAGCATGTCGAATCCTTAAACGTTCCGATAATAGAAACAAAACTCCAAACTGGTCTGGCGTTCGTTCCGCAGTTTGGACGTAACAAAATTGGGGGCTCGTCCGGGATCTAAAGGAATGTTTGTAGTGGGAACATTTTTATAAAAAAAGGGGGAAATATATATAAATCATTAAACATTTGATGTCAATGTATGTTAACTAAGTTGGATAAGGAAAAAAGGGGAAAACTAGTGAAAGAGCGAAACAAGATAAGCACGTATGGAAAGTGCTGGGAAATATTTTTGAGGATTAATAACCGAGGAAAAATTTATATACACATTTTGTACACTTTTAGTATAAAGACGTATGGCGAACAGAACACGGACTCGTACATATACGCAGAAAATCGCAATAGCTTTAAAAATATTGGAAGAGGAATGTGAGAAATTGGCTGAAGAATTAGCCAACCCACCAGAGTCGTTCCCTCCTGCTAAATCCACTCGGTCCTCTGTGGCAAAGAGACGCGCGGCGCCCGACCAGAAAGTAGAACAAAGTAAGAGAACACTCCGCTCGCATAAAAACCCCCCGCTTTGAATCAGAACCCTTTCGCCTTCACGCTCCTGGCTATCTCCTCCTCTATCATTTCTCTTATTATTTCAATTTTTCCCTCTCTCCTTTTCCACGAACGACCCTTTCCTTCCTCCACAAAGATACGGGGGATGGATTCTGTGGGGTACAAATGACAGATGTGCAAATTAGGAAGCAAAGTTAAATTCGGTTAAAATAAATATAAATGAATACCCGATCCCAAGGGAAGTTGCCCGAATCAGTTTTACACGTATATCCCGAGGAAAGAAAACCGCGATTGCCGAAAAATCGGAACCCGCCTTCGGAAACTAAGACACAGGAAATACCCGAGAAACCTAAAGAAACCAAGGAATTAGCAAAGCCAACGGTCGGACAACTCCCTTTAAGCGATAATGATGTACCGGGACAGATAGTGATAAAAAAGGAAACACCCGAGAGTCCGCTAGTCGGAGCCCCGGGAACAAAACCCTCCTCGGAAAATACTGAATGCGAAAAATTGGAAAAATTTAGAGATATACAAATTGAGAAAAATAATTTCGGAGAATTATCATCAATACAGGGAAAAGGTTGCGATTTTAGTTTCCGCGAATCCTCCGAGCTACAGGAAACAGTTAAACAAGGAAAGGGAACAGGGGACCAGGAGGGCTCTTGCCGTCACAGCAGTCCGGCCGCGGAGAACGATAGCGAGAGCGTTACACCAGTATCCGAACCCGACTCCGCCCACACCAGTTTCTTTGAGACTCTTGATGCCACTAGTAAATACGGAACACCCGACAACTTGTCCTCCACTTTAACGGGAACATTTTTTACGCCAGGTGATGATATACCATCTGCAAAAAAAATTGAAATTCCCGAAATTTTAGCCACGGTAAAGAAAAACCTCCTTGAATTTGAAGAAATCGGTAACGCCGACGACACGATAGACGAACCTCTCGCCGCCCCTCTACAGGCATCTACCCCGGTAACCGGTAAACTTTGTGGAACAATAGCAAAAACCCCTTCTCTTTCGGACAAAAATACACAAAAACTTAAACGCAAACTTGACTTTACAGATAGTCCGGGTATAGGGACTCTCGCGAGTAACGCCCCAGGTGGCGTCGAAATTTTCCCTAGTACAGCAGGGGGATCGAAAGATAAAGAATTTGATAAAGGAAACTAACCCAAAGGAGGTGCTAAAAATAAAGACGTTACGTTTCAATCCGCGGCTGTTAAGCAAATTAATAAAACAATGGACCAGCAGGGCCAAGGCGAAATGGGTAATGCGCACCCAGTCCCTTATAACCAAACGGTATCATTAAAGGATGCTCTCTCAGTAATACCGTATTATGATGGCCAGAGCACATCTTTGGGGATGTTTATCCAGGGCTGTAAAGAAGCAATGGAAATGCTAGGACCCGAAGCGGGAAGGAACTTAGTAAAGGCTGTAAGATGCAAAATCGCTGGCGAACCGAGACGCACGATACATCTACAATCATTTGAGACGATGGAAAGATTGTTTTCATACTTAAAAGGCATATACGCTCCCGCTAAAAGTGTTTACCAATTGCAAGGGGAACTAGGGGCCAGTTATCAGGAAAGATCGGAGTCCGTGATCGCATACGCTAACCGTGTGCGTGACCTGGGAACCCAAATAATAGAAGCTTTCGAGTTCGACAACGACCGGCCGGCCGACGCGGCTTTTATAGAAAATACTACAAACAGTTTACCTTCCTGTTTCATACATGGTTTAAGGCCCAAGATCGAGCAACGCATGACTCTGGACGGCGATATCGATCAAATAATAAAACGCGCGATCCAGATAGAAAGACAGTTAACGGCTCAGGCAGCTCTCCGTAGAGGAACCCGCGACACTTCCAGTAATAAAATTAATAAGACAGAGTCCCCCGCTCATATACATGTAATAACCGGTGACGATAATTTTTGCCAAATTTGCAAAAAAACCCGACCACACCGCGTCATCTTGCCCCGAGAAACCCTCCAGCGCTGAACAGAATCCCCTGGGACAGGGAAGTAGATGGAAGGAGGTGGTGTGTCAGGTCTGCGGCAAGAAAGGACATGAGGCCACTAAATGCTTTAAGATCTTTCCCCCTTCTAACGACCATAAAGGCGTTAACGATACCACGACACTCACAATATGTCAAATCTGCAACAAGCGAGGTCACACGGCCAATCATTGTTATCAAATCTTCCCGCCGGAAGCGAAAAATTCAGGTAATAAAATCAACTGTCAATTATGTGGAAAAACGGGTCACGTCGCGACATATTGTAGTCAACGACCCAAGGATGGGCCGCCACCCCTAATGGAACAAGTAATTCAAGTACCACAGGGACTTCGTTTTCACGAACGATCGAACGTCCCATGTCAAATTTGTAAGAGACCGGGGCACAACGGAGATAGATGCAATTTCCGATATAACCAATCGCGAAACTTCACACCAGCACAGGATAATACTCAGAGAGGATACTTCGAGGAAAATCGAGGAGAGATAGGCCAGAATAGAAATTGCCATTATTGCAAACAACCCGGGCATTTCATTAGAGAATGCCCCGCCCGGTTTAATAACGAGGAAGGCGAACGCCAGGGCCAGGGAAACGCTCGCGGTCTACCGTCTATGGGTGCAACCGGCGAGGCCCCACAGAATACGCACCCGATACGCATTATAACAATGAGACCCAGGGTTTAAAAAACCGAGTAATGCAAATATTCAATCTTCATTTGGAACAGGGGGGCAGTGTACCCACCGTAAAAATGAGTAGTCCCGAGTTATCGGCTCCTATCGTTTTTATGGTCGATACAGGAGCAGGCCCGAATATTTTAAAGGAAAAATTCGTACATCCATACTCCGCTATTAACCGAGAAGAAATTGTACAATTGAACGGAATTACGGAAGCCGATGTACCACATTTCACATTGTAGATAATAGTTTCCCCATATCGGAGGGGGGAATACTAGGATCAGAATATTTAAATGGAAATCGCGTCACCATTGATTACGAGAAACGTCAATTAAAATTACAAGATATTGAAATCCCATTCGCGACCCCAGAGACAATAGTAATACCTGCAAAAACCACAAAACTCTGTTTTGTACGAATAAAAAATTTAGAAGTAAAAGGAGGATATTTGCCCGATTTGGATGCGGGGGAGGGACTAACAATAGGAAGCGGATTCGTGGTAAATAATAATGGAAAAGGATATATTCAAATCACCAATCATAACTGTTACACTGTGCAGGTGCAAGTGCCAGTGCTGGAATTATTATTAACAGACGAAACTATTGGGATAAAGGAAAAAAATACCTTAAACGAACGATCGGGTACCAGGAATAAAGAAATTGAAGAAACTATCAACATAAGTAGCGGTGACAAAAGAAACGCCCCAGAGATAAATGTGCAAGAAAATTTTTCAAACCCCCGTGTCCAGCCTGAAGCCATAAAACCCGTCAGTTCGAGTGGAGAGCTCGGGTTCCCCAACGACTCGACCGTAAACGAGCGGAAAGCCATAAATCACGCAAGCTCCATGAGAGAATCAGCATGCCCTGTTGAAACGAGACTGCCTGCCGCCACAGACCCACCGATAAAGAGCCTAGCACACACAGAGCGACAAAGAATAACTGAGAAACATTGTAAAACCGTTCTTAAAAACAGTATGGAAGTTTATGAAATGTCGGATAGAAATCAAGTAAAGACCAATCAAGATAATCTTTGCTTTGAAGTAATAACGATACCCACAGAAACAGCCTTGGTAGGAGGGATAGAATGTTGTCCTGGAAATGCAACGACTACGGCGCCAATGGAAGGGCCAAGTTCGGTTGTAGGGCAAAAAGAAATCGTACCTGCAGGGAAAATAGAAATGGATAAAATGAGCAAAGCAAAAGTTAGCGATTGTCTAAATAAAGAGAAAATATGGAAAGGAAAAAATTATAGAGCGTATAGGATGATAGATACAGCGTTGGTAAAGAGATTGAGCATACATCACGTAACGCATAAAATACAGCCTTTTGAATGTGAGGACAATAGTCTCTGTTATATTAAGCCGCCACAGTCTGAAGATCGATTTGATCAAATAAGGAAGCTTTAGAGACTCGAAGAACTAAAAGAAAAAGAAAAACTTAGTATCGAGGGATTCCTGAAAGAGAGCGTTCACCTCTACTACATTCCCGGTGAACCACTCTCGCACACTACCATATTGCAGCATAGAATACCGACAGTAGATGACCTACCCATAAACACTCGGGGTTATCGGTGGCCCGAATGCACCAAGGAAGAAATAACAAAACAAATCGAGGAAATGCTTAGCAACAAAGTAATCGTACCATCCACGTCACCCTATAACTGCCCGGTCTGGGTCGTGCCCAAGAAAGTCGACTCCAAAGGCAATAAACGCTGGAGAGTCGTTTTCGACTATCGAGCCCTGAATGAAAAAACAGTGGCTGACGCATACCCTATACCCAATATTATCGAGATCTTAGACCAACTACGAGGAGCACAATATTTTTCCGTCTTCGACCGCGCCTCAGGTTTCCACCAAATCGAGATAAGCCCCGAGGATCCGCATAAGACGGCGTTCACGACGCCTCGAGGGCACTTTGAATTTGTACGTATGCCATTCGGGTTACGTAATGCCCCTCCTACCTTCCAACGCGCGATGGATCTGACTTTAAGCGGACTCCTAGGAAAAGGACTATTTGTATATCTGGATGATATCGTCATTTACGCTCGAGGTTTGGAAGAACACGAAAATTTGTATCGCGAAATGATAAAACGACTCGAGGCAGCCAACTTAAAATTACAACCCGATAAATGCGAATTTATGAAAGGTGAAGTAAATTACTTGGGGCACGTAATCGGGCAGGATGGAGTCAAGCCCGACCCAAAGAAATTAGAGGCTGTACGCGAATATCCAAGGCCTAAAAATGTCAAGAATATTCGTCAATTTTTAGGACTAACGGGCTATTATCGGAGGTTTATAGAAGGATACGCGAAAATATCTAAGCCCCTTACTTCCTTGCTCCGTAAAGAAACTCGTTTCGAATGGGGACCCGAGCAGCAGGAGTCATTCGAAATATTGAAAACGAAGCTGTGCACGGCACCCGTATTACGATATCCCGATTTCTCAAAACCCTTTATCTTAACAACGGATGCTTCGGGAACGGCCATCGGTGGGATCTTATCCCAAGGAGAAATTAATCACGATCCCCCGTGCGCCTACGCCTCTCGAGCTTTAAGCAAGACGGAGGAGCGGTACGATACGTATGAGAAGGAAGCATTGGCCATCGTATATTCTATTTTACACTACCGACCGTATTTATACGGGCGACAGTTCACTGTAGTCACCGACCATAAACCCTTACTGTGGTTTCGACGAGCTACCGACGGAAATGCAAAAATTTTACGGTGGCGATTGAAACTCGCAGAGTACGAGTATGACGTATACAAAGCAGGAAAAATGAACGTTAACGCGGATGCATTATCTCGAAACCCTGTGGGAGAACCGGAACAGTCAGGTAATATATTTATGACTCAGAGCCGTCCCGTAACGAATAGTCGAAAGGTAGGAAAGATGGATACATTAGATCACGAATTAAATTCATTACTGTTGGGAGATTCGGATTCGGAAGAGAGCGACATCGAGGGGGTCGAAACAGAGATTTTAAAACGCTATATTGAGATCGAAGAATGCGAATGGGAACGGGAATCAATTAATAATGTTGAACAAGTGCAAGAAACATCCAACATAAAATCCAGCGATCGGGAAACCAACGAAGAGAGAAGGTCTCCAGACCGAGTCGAAAATCTTTTCGGCATAGACGCCGAGGCGCCCGACCCACTGTTCAATGCCTTAGCTGTTAAAACACTTGCCTCTACGCCCGCCCCGGAATACCGGGAATTGAGGGGACGGCGCGTGCCGCTCACGCACACACCGTGACGGAGCGAACGCTTGCTACACAACGAAAAGACCTACGCCGAGTCAGAAGACGAAGAACCCCCCGTCGTTCGAAAAACTCGGAAAAGACGTCCGCCTCGACCGCTCAGCCGAAATGAGTCCGAATCATCGGAGAACGAGAACCCCGAAGAGGTATTAAACCCACCGGGTGGAATTTTTTGCGAATCCGCCACAGAACACTTGGGAATGGAGCCCGATCCTTCCGATGAATTTGACCCACCATTTAATATGCAAGATAAGGATGAAAGCTCAGAGGATGAATCGGAATCCTTAAATAAAACTTGCTCCCCGACAACTGTGCAAAACGACGATAGAAATCGAGAGATCGAACCTGCTGAAAATATCGTGTCAGATATCTCTCCTGATGAAAACCGAGAGATCGAACCCGCCCCCTTCGCGGAGGATAACGCGCCTAATACTTTTTCAAATATTAAGCCGTCTCGAGATTTGTTTTATACCCGAAAAGACAATTTAATATATTTTGTCTCTACTAGCGGCGAACCTCTTGACGACGGGAGCAAAGTATTAAAGAGACGAAACGATTTTCCCCGTTGTCCGACGCTGAAATTAAACACAGCACGAGTAATAAATAAAAGGAACCATCGGGTTAACATCGCGTTACCTATCTCCGACGAGACAGGGGAAGGACCCACGACGATTCTGGAAAATATTACTGAAACTTTAAAATCCTGTCGACACCTGCTGGAAGAATTACAGCTGCCAACAATAAGTATCGCTAAGTCCAATTTCATCTGCAATATAGCTTGGGAACAAATAATGGGTCGAATACAAACAACTCCGAATAACCTTAATACAAAAATTATAATCTGTCACGGCAAGGTCAGAGAACCCCCTCCCGAACAACAAGATAAAATTATCGAAGAGATGCATACCTCGGCCGTCGGAGGGCATAGAGGAGTTACTAAGACTTATAATCGGATCCGTCATCGATATTATTGGAAAAACCTCAAAACGGATGTTCAACATTATATCCAACGATGCTTACAATGTCAATTAAAGAAATTAGTGCGTGTAAAAACAAAACAACCCATGGTAATTACCGACACTCCCGCCACTGCATTTGATAAAATAGCAATGGACATAGTGGGCCCAATAAAAAGAACAAGGAAAGACAACGAATACTGAGACGTTACTCAAGGACCGCTCCACTCCAAAAACCCTTTTGGAGCACGGCGAAGTATCGGAGCAGCGACGATAGTCGCGAGGAACCGAGCGCATCGGTAAAGTAGACCGTACGAGAGACCGGCTGATACCCAGGGAGTCGACAGCCGGGAGCGGCCTATCTTACCACGAGACTCACCACGCATTTGGAGCACGCGCCCGGCACGCAGCGATTGAGTCAGCCGCGCGTGATCACATACGGCGCGAGAGCGGGGCCGATTGACGTCACACTGACGTCACGAGGCACGGAAGGGGACCGGAATTCGTGCCGTGCGCACTCGGGGCTCGGATATAAAAGGAGGCCCGGACGCATGGAAGAGCACTCTTAGCTGGGCAGTACCTCCGTGCTCATTTAAGAAATCCTTGCCAAACGCCAGCAACGGTAACTTCTCCTGGTGACGGGAGTAACCACCATTGTCTGGGTTACCCAAAATTCCTTAAAGGCAGCGACAGCACTTTCCCTGGTGACGGGGAAAAACGCTCTCGTCTGACTCCCACGATACCAAAAAAGGGCAGCGCCGGCGACCTTCCCTGGTGACGGGGATAACTGCTTTCGTCTGCGAACTCAATCCTTTTTATCCGGGACAAAATTTTTTTTTTTTTAATACTTTGCGAATGCGATTGGCGCAAAGAGCCACCGGAGATGTAACAAAACGAAATAAAACTTATAATTGTAACAAGATTTTCTTTTTACCAACGATAAAATTGATTGTAATTAAATAAAGCAAAACAATTGGAATTGACATTTAGCATCAATATTCGAATTTTTATTTGACAGCGCCTGCCCTCACAATTAAAAGTGAGTAAACAAGTAAGTGAATATTAATGACGTCGACATGGGCCGATGCTATATAATTACCATAAATTGCGGCAAGCAATCAATTCAAACTTTCGTGTGATTGTTATGTAAATCAGAAAAAAAATATTTATGTGAACTTTTCCTTCGACAATATTTATGTGAACTTTCCGTATGTGAACTTTCCTTTGACAAATATTTACATTCGTAATAAATAATAGGCGGATGAATATATTTAACAATACTTTTATTACAGATAGCCACCCCCTAGTTTCTGCTGTTCGTATGATTTTATATTAAATGCGATACTCAAATAGTGTTGACAAAATAGAGAATTTCTATCATGTTTACGTTGCCATTCGTAAACTACGTGATATGGGGGGGGGGGGGGGTGTCAGTCATATTGTCACTTAAAGTCACGTGGGGGGAGGGGGGGTCAAAAATCGACAAAAAAGCATCACGTGATTAATGGACGCCCCCCTACAGAGGAGGAAGTCCAGGAACTCCTCGACTCAGGAGTCGGAATTAATGCCGGCGATATCATCCTCCCGCACCGGGCATCCGAGGTGTTTTTGAATCCCGAACATGGGAAGTTCGGAGAGGCGAGCAACCCGCTCGCCAAACAAATTAAGGCGAAGCGAGTGCTCCCAAAATCTCGAGAATCAACAACCACCGAGGAAGTCATGCTGGACATCCGACAGGCGATCCGAGACCTCAACGTACGTATGGAGGAACAGCAACAGGAAGCCAAGGATCAACGTGCAGAAATCGTCAAAATAATCGAGCAGAGAGACAAATATATGCTTGAAGCAGTCGATAGGCGACTGGCAGTAATCGAGATCCGAGTCATCGATAAAATGAAGATGGTACGGACTCAGGTAGCAACCGAGGTACATAAAGTTACCCAATCACTCGAGACGAAAATCAAAGAGTTAGACGAAAAATTCTTGGACAACGCTGAACGGATGAGCGTCTTAGAAGTAAACGACGCGCAGCAACGACTTGCGCATCAAGAATTGGAGAAAAGGCTGCAAGCATTGGCCAATAAACTCGAAAACAAACCGGATACAGAAAGTACCCGAATTATTAAACATCCCGAGAAGATACGGGAGTGGGAGCAACACGATGCCGACTCGATAAATGAGGAAAGAACAGTCCGGGGCCGATCTAGGACATTCATAGAGTCACAGATCCGTTTAAGACCACCGATGTTCGACGGTTCGGGCAAGGTGCGGCCGATGAAGTTCCTAAGGGAATTTCGGCAGTATTGCGAAGTGACGCAGCCTCATCTAGCAGAGCTGAAATATTTGCTAGGCCAATGCTTGGAAAAGGCCGCCAAAGAGTGGTGGCTCCTCGTAGAGGAACAGATGCACTCACTAGATGACGTGGAGAGATATTTCCAAGAACGATATTGGAGCCGAGACGTCCAAAGAAAAATCCGAAGAATTCTTGAATTTGGAGTTTTCGAAGAGAAGAACTCAACAAGAGTCGAGTATGCCACCCGGATGTTCGGGAGTGCACGGGATTTAATTCCTCCTCCATCCGATCAAGAAATTGTCAGCTCACTGGCCCAACATTTTACCGACGAAATTCAAGCCACGATCGTGGGTCGAGGTTTTGAGACACTTGAGGCACTCATGCAATTTCTCGAAAAAATCGACCAAGGTGGACCAATAAACGCCCACCGAAATAAAGAAGCCAATAAAAAAGCTGAGACGCAGAACAAGGTGCCAGAAAAGCCGAAACCGGCTAACACATCCAGTGTTCCGAATCGGCAACCTATGCAGTCGAACCAAGGTTGGGGGGGGCCACGAACGTGGAATCGGTCGTATAATTCCGGGGAACCGCTCCAAAATCAAACTGCTCCCCCGAAGCCGAACAACACGGTCCACGCGTTGAAAACGCAGAAAGACTCAGAGAAACCGAGTACGTCGGCAGCGGGAAACGCGTAGCCGTTGTACCCGTCCCGGCGAATAAAGTTTTAGTAAACGACAGGCGGTGTACAACGGAAAAACGAATTAAACAAGAAGCAGAAGAGAGAAAAGGGGTCCCGATAAATACGATTTTCTCCGACACACGGGAATTTTTGATGGGGGACCAAATTAATGAGGAAAAATTCCCGTTAATAGAGTGTCCGGAGATTTATGCAAAAATAGAGGGAATCCCGGTCACCATGCTGGTAGATAGCGGTGCCAAAGTCACCGCAATATCAGAAGAATTTTTCGTGGAGAATCGGGAAGTTTTTAAGAACTGTCCCATTCTCCCGGTAACCGGGGTTACTGTAAAGGGTGCAGTCAAAGGACGACCCTGCAAAATAAATAAACAAATAATGGCGACCACGGAAATCGGGAAGATCCGCATCTATGTAAGATATTTGGTCATTCCAGAACTAATCCGGGATGCACTTTTCGGAGTCGATACCCTACATCCTCTAAGAAGCCTTATTGACCTCGAGAACGAGACTCTCAAGGTTAAATACAACGAGCTTACTGACACGGTACCGACAAATACCGTACAGAAAGAGGAAGAAAAATATGGGTCGATCGAATCAACGAAGGAAACAACTGCAAAAGGTCAGGAGGAAATTAAAAGAGGAGCAATGAAAAAAGAAAAAAAAGGAAAAAAAAATATCAAGCAAGCACCCGAGGAGGTAACAGTCGAGCATATGACGAACAGAAAAAATAACGAGAACGAAATTACCATCGAGGAAATCGACACCGTAGTAGATGAGGCAAATCTATCGACAGCAGAACAAAAGGAAAAGCTGCGTCAGACACTGTGGAGATACCGAGACGTGTTCCGCAAAACACCCGGTAGAATACGAGTATACGAACATCGGCTCGAAGTTACGACTGATACCCCGATAGTCGCGCATTCCTACCCGATACCCATGCTATATAAGGACAAAGTAGACCGAGAAATCGAGAAATTACTAGAGTTGAATATTATTCAACGATCGACAAGCGCGTGGGTAAATCCTCTGACGGTCGTCGATAAGAAAGATGGCACTGTTCGGCTTTGTTTGGATGCAAGGAAACTCAATCAGGTTTTAGCGAATGACCATGAGTGCACTCCAAATACCGAGGAGATCTTTCAGCGATGCCATGCTGTTAAAGTCATGACTAGCCTTGATTTAACAAATAGTTTCTGGCAGGTTCCGTTGCACCCGGACTCGCGAAAATACACGGCGTTCAGACACAGGGGCCGAGTATACGAGTTCGTGGTGACTCCATTTGGACTAAAAACTAGCACGTCGAGCCTGCTGCGAGCTCTCGATATTGTGCTAAGGAACGTCGGAGAAATTGTAATAAATTTTGTCGACGATCTACTGTGCGTCTCGAACAACTTCCAAGAGCATATGGTCCATCTCGAGGCACTCCTCGAAAGACTTGCCAAACATGGAATGACGTTAAAGTTACGGAAGGCACAGTTTTTCCGTAACGAGATAGACTTCCTCGGACATATAATTACCACGGAAGGGATTAAACCACAACCCGAGAAGGTGAAGGCAATTCATGACTTCCCTGCGCCAAGGAACTTGAAACAACTTCGGGGTTTTCTCGGGTTAATAAATTATTATACAAAATTCACAAATCGACATGCCGAGGAAACCATCCCGCTTCTCGAGTTACTCCACAAAGGGGTGAAATGGCGATGGGAGGAGGCCGAAAGAATCGCTTTCGATCGAATAAAAAATTTATTCATCGAAGAGGTTCTCCTCAAACACCCGGACACCTCAAAGGGGTATATTTTGCAGACCGATGCAAGCAATTACGCCCTTGGAGGCACCTTGGCACAGAAAGATGCCAATGGTGAGCTCGGAGTGGTGGTATTTGCCAGCCGAACGCTCAAGGGAACGCTCAAGGGAAAGAATTGCTCGCGATAGTATGGACACTAAAAAAGTTTAGGACATACGTGTACGGAGCAAAAGTGACAGTAATCACGGATCACAAAGCCGTGATATTCCTACGGAATTGCCAACTCCTTAACGATCGACTAACGAGATGGGTTTTGGCAATTCAGGATTACGATCTCACTTTCGAGCATTGCCCGGGGATAAGAAACATCGTCGCCGATGTATTGAGCCGTGCTCAACCCCCGGGGGCAGATAAAAAAAAGGGAAAAGAAATAATCATCGCAGCACTACTCGCAAAGAAACCCCCTCGACATATCGTGGAAGGAGTCCGGATGTTAGCCCGATGGCAAAGACAAGATGAACGATTAGCAAAAATCATCGTGGAAGTAACGGACGACGACCCGAAATATCGATTCCAAGATGATGTCCTTGTCAGGGTTTACCCATCCGGGGAAGAGAAAGTAATGATTCCTAAACCCTTCATAAACGATCTCGTATGGTACACTCACGAAAGCTATGGGCATGTAGGGGCCAAGAAAGTATGGAAGATTCTCCAGGAAGACTTCGCATACCCACGGTTTTATCATGTGATACGCGGCTTATTGGCAACGTGCGACTCATGTCAGCGTAACAAACATCCCAATCAACATTCATATGCGGCACAACAAAATCTGACTCCGGAAGGCCCGGGAGATTTAGTCTCGATAGACTTTTATGGACCTTTGCCTACTGGAGCGGGAGGCATGAAATATCTACTCGTCACAATCGACGCATTTTCAAAATACGTTGTCCTCTATCCGCTAAAAGCCGCTACGGCCACGACCACTTTGAATAAAATCCTAAAGGATTATATTCCGAAGTATGGGAAGCCAAATAAATTGCAGTTCGACCATGGGACGCAATTTACGTCAAGAAAGTGGCTCGAAGCCCTCGAGAGCGAGGGAATACAACCGATTTTCTCCTCTATTCGACACCCGCAGGGGAACATTGTGGAGCGAGTCAATCGCGAATTGGGCCGATTTTTTCGCTCGTTGATAACCGGCAGACACTCATCATGGGTTAAATGGGTTAAAATCATTGAAACCTGCATTAATGAAACCCACCACGAAACAACAGAGTTTACTCCAGTCGAGTTACAGTTAAACAAAAAAACCTGTACGCGTTTGGAGACAATGGCTCCAAACAATCGGAGATTTAAACAGCGATAATGAAGAAATTTACGAGCAAAAATTAATGCTCGCCGCCGAGAGAATCCGGAAAAAAGGTTTAAATCGAGCGAAAAGATTCGATAAAACCCATAAACTAATACAGTTTAATGAGGGAGATCTCGTACTCGCTAAAGCGTGCAACGTAAGCGATCCAGCTAATAAAATGATAGCAAAATTTTTTTCGATTTACGAAGGGCCGTATCGCATCAAAAAACAGATAGCGACGGCCACGTATATCCTCGAAGGATTAAATAACGGCATAGAACGTGGCATGTATCATGCAGGGAATTTAATCAAATATTTCCCGCGTGCCGAGATGCCGAACGAGGCTTCTGCAACAACACAAGTAGAATGAGGTTCGCGCGTTCGAAGAAAAGGGAGAGGTAGAGAAAATATATATAAGGCATCAGTAGAAATAGAGATAAGCGGGACAAAGGTAGCAAGCCAGTCGATCACCGATCATCGAAATATCAACACGTGTCCAAATGGAGAGTGCTACGCAAACGGAGAAATATTTCGGGAGACGGCACATAGGATGCCAAACAGGAGAGAAGGGAAGGTGGGAAACCATCGGTGCACCTTCTAACGACGGGAGGACTCTTTTTCCTCGAGAGTGGAAGAAAAAGCATAGCCAAGATGCAAAATACGCCTCAGGAAAGATCACCCAGACAAGCCAAATCAAGCCACAAGAAAGAGGAATGCAAACGCATAACGTGAGTCCACAGGAGTCGAACATCTCAGCAAATAAAAAGGAGGATCCCGAGATTCGCGCAATTCTCCACGAAGTCACGATGGTGCCCCCCTTGCTGTCTCCGATCCGAGAGGATATATATGGATTTATCGAAGTAACCGATGAAAATATTAAAATGTGGATGCCAGGTGAATCAGCCGGACAAAATAACACGGATCTAAGAGAAAAGAGCTCTGAAATGACCGAAGGAAATATCCGTGTAAAAATCCGAACGAGAAAACGCAAAAACTCGGCAAAGCACGAGGAGAAAAAGCGACGACACCTCATCGAAATGTTTGGGGACACATAAAAAAAAAAAAAAAAAACACACAAAAAAGTTTAAAAGTTTTTTTTTTTTATATAAATATTTTCGGTCAAAAGACCAAAGGTTTTAAGTGAAAACAGTTTCTTTTTGTTAGGAAGTTAAAAAAAAAAAAAAAAAAAAAAAAAAAAAAAAAAAAAAAAATTATATATTTTTTTAGAAAGGGATCAAAGTTTATTTACGAATTTTTGAGTGAAGAGACAAGAAGAGTTCATATTTAAAGAAGTTTTTTTTTTTTGAGGAAATTTTGTGTCGGAAAGTTAAAAGAAATTTTTTTTTATATAAGATTTTTGGTAACAAAGGAAAAAGTTTTTTCTTTTGAGACATGATACAGGTGTTAAAAGGAAAGACTTTTTTTTTAGCTCAGATAGAGCCAAAATACATTTAATAAGAATAGTTTAGAGTTAGCAGATTGTAAGAAAAAGAAAACCGATTCAGCGGTCAGATGACCAAGTGCCCAGTTAATTTACCATGGCTGCCGCGAACGCCGCGACAACCTGATTTTTATATCAGCTATGGTGAAGGAAGCACGGTGTACCGCGGGCACTGGCGCCGCGCCACGGCCACCTTGATTCAAAATCAAAACACGGAATCAAGGCGCCGCGGCCAGATTCCCCCCACAACAAAGGCACGTGTTTAGCACAGTGCTAAAACAGCAGACAGAACGTCGACACGTACTCCCGTGAAGAAAGAGAGTAGCAAGCGAAAAATTCGAGGCAGAAAAGCGAGGAGAAAGTCTCCGAGTATAGCACAAATAGATTATTCGAAAAAAAGGGATCGACATGGGGGCCATGCCAATTGAGTATCGGCTTCAAGAGCGATGTTTCGAGGGAATTCTCATCCGGGTCCTCTCCACCCACCGAGTAGGCATCACTACCCGCGACCTCAGCCGGGAGGCACTAAACGTGCTGCAAGAGCTCCGAGAGATAGCCGACGAGGGGGATCCCATAGAGGAAGACATTCGACCGGACGAGAACTA
Organism: Ichneumon xanthorius; assembly: GCA_917499995.1. Taxonomy (NCBI): domain Eukaryota; kingdom Metazoa; phylum Arthropoda; class Insecta; order Hymenoptera; family Ichneumonidae; genus Ichneumon; species Ichneumon xanthorius. The sequence continues at coordinate 848,076 of CAKJTD010000090.1, read as the reverse complement.
TATGGTGGAATTCGAATTCGAGTTTCACCGCGCCAGGTGTATCAAGGTGCTGGGCAACAACCGGCATTTGTTTTTTTTGGGAGATATTGCCCAGCACGTGATCGCGCCGAGGGAGATCGCCTTCGCACTCCCGGCACGCTACACCACGACACCATGGCGAGCGGCGGTAGTCGAAGTACGCGGCATAACACCTGCACCGAGTCAACTTGACTTGGAGACTCGGCAGCGAATCCTCCAGGACTGGCGGAGAAAATCGCTCCTGGTACGACAGTTTCGAGGAGCAAGTCCTCAAGAGCCTCCAGTCGTGGAGAATTTTCGACTGAAGGACGAGCGGCCAGAAAGCTTTAAAGACTGGCTAGTCGCAGACGGATTCGTACCGTCCCAAACACAGCAGGACGAATCGGCTACAAGCGCCTAAATTTTTCTTTATTTATTTATTTTCTTTGTTATTTATCGCTTTGTTGTTGCGTTTTTGTTTTTTTTTATGTTTTATTTTTTTTTATCAGTGCCAGCCCGATAAGTGCCGCACCACAAAAGAATTTTTAGTTTTAAGAAATTAAAGTATTCGAAATAAGCTTAGAATTTAATGAAAGGAGCTGAGGATTCGCTCAGTCCTTGGTGGTTACATCGCTGTTTTGAATAACGGATTTTTTTTTTTGTTTTTTTTGTTATTTCCATACCAAAGAAGGATCTATTATATTTGGGTGAAAATGGAATATCCAATAATAGAACCTATCGTAGAAAATTACCAAAAAATAGAACCTATGTTATTTTTTTTTATTGTATTCAGCATCGATTCATCGACGTAAAGACTAACACATTTTTTTTATATAAACATGTTCGGTATTTAAAAAAAAAAAAAAGAAAAAAAAGGGAGGGGATCACAAGAAAAAACCCCTGATATTTTTCTTTTATCCAATAAAACTTTGATACAAATCGAAAAAAAAAAAAAAATGAGTTTGTGTTTTATTTTTTTTTACGATCGGGTTGGTCGTCCCCTTGTTGTTTTTTTTTTTGTTTTGTTGTTTGTTTCAGATAAACCAAAGCGTGGAAGAATTCGCACGCTTTGGTTTGGGGGGGCGTTGAGACGTTACTCAAGGACCGCTCCACTCCAAAAACCCTTTTGGAGCACGGCGAAGTATCGGAGCAGCGACGATAGTCGCGAGAAACCGAGCGCATCGGTAAAGTAGACCGCACGAGAGACCGGCTGATACCCAGGGAGTCGACAGCCGGGAGCGGCCTATCTTACCACGAGACTCACCACGCATTTGGAGCACGCGCCCGGCACGCAGCGATTGAGTCAGCCGCGCGTGATCACATACGGCGCGAGAGCGGGGCCGATTGACGTCACACTGACGTCACGAGGCACGGAAGGGGACCGGAATTCGTGCCGTGCGCACTCGGGGCTCGGATATAAAAGGAGGCCCGGACGCATGGAAGAGCACTCTTAGCTGGGCAGTACCTCCGTGCTCATTTAAGAAATCCTTGCCAAACGCCAGCAACGGTAACTTCTCCTGGTGCGGGAGTAACCACCATTGTCTGGGTTACCCAAAATTCCTTAAAGGCAGCGACAGCACTTTCCCTGGTGACGGGGAAAAACGCTCTCGTCTGACTCCCACGATACCAAAAAAAGGCAGCGCCGGCGACCTTCCCTGGTGACGGGGATAACTGCTTTCGTCTGCGAACTCAATCCTTTTTATCCGGGACAAAATTTTTTTTTTTTAAATACTTTGCGAATGCGATTGGTGCAAAGAGCCACCGGAGATGTAACAAGACGAAATAAAACTTATAATTGTAACAAGATTTTCTTTTTACCAACGATAAAATTGATTGTAATTAAATAAAGCAAAACAATTGGAATTGACATTTAGCATCAATATTCGAATTTTTATTTGACAGCGCCTGCCCTCACAATTAAAAGTGAGCCGCGAACTCACATAACGACGCTTTTGGAGCAAAGCGTGTAAGCCTCCGAAAGTGATACGTTACAATACATATTAACGATACAGGACCAGTTAACCAAATTTTCAGTGGCAATCCCCATGCCCAATGCTAAGGCCGTAACGATCGCACAGGCTTTCGTTAAGCGATTCATTTGTCAGTTCGGAGCACCCAAATCTGTATTAACAGATCAGGGAGCGAACTTCCTCAGCAATTTCTCAAAACAAATAGCCAAATTATTTAAAATTCGGAAAATAAGAACCACTGCTTTTCACCCTCAGTCGAATGGGTCTCTCGAAAGATCACATCATGCCCTGGGGGAGTATTTAAAACAATACGCAACAAAAGAACTCAATTGGGATGAGTGGGTCGAACTCGCGATTTTTAATTATAATACCAATGTCCACGAGGGTACAAAGCACACCCCGTTCGAAATGGTATTCGGGAAGATAGCCCGAACCCCGTCCAGCTTCTCACCCGAGGATATGCACAGGCTGTCTACATACGACGATTATTTAACCCAATTAGTTACGCAAATACATGAAATTCAGACAGTCGGACGTTTAAATCTGATCAGGGCGAAAGAAAGATCTAAGATCTATCGCGATAAAAGAATGAACCCGGTAAACTTCCAAGTTGGCGAATCGGTATTCCTGCTTAAAGGACCGAAACCCGGAAAACTGGGGGATCAATATGACGGGCCGTATGAAATATTAGACATCTTAGGGCAAGGCAACGTGCGAATTAGAATAAAGACGAATTCGCGCGTCGTCCATCCGGACCGGTTAAAGAAATCTTGCATACCCCACACTTAGAGACAAGAAGGAATAAAAACGTAGTAATATCTGCAGCGATACACAGGTACATATGTAACGCCACACAAAAAATATACACACATAAATATAATAAAATATACACATGCTTAAAGAAATTTGTATATGTATATATATATATATAAAAGAAATAATAATAAATATAAAAATAAGATAAAACAAAAAAAAAAAAATAATAATAATAAAATAAAGTGCATATAAAAATGCACTAAGAAATATGCAGGAATGTGCAAAAGCCCATTAAGTATGAAACACATCGAATATTAAAACTTTTAAAATAATAAAAAAGGGGGAAACTATATACACCCATTATAGAGACATTAAGAGAAAACACCCATATGTATTCATACTTGTTTAAACATATAGGACGTATACCTAGGCAGAATACGTAATTATATACCTGTGAATTAGGACGATTCACAATCACGGGATGGAATCTAGGACCAGGGAAACAGAACCCGAGGTGGCTACAGTTGCCCCTGTCGACTACCGCTCGGAGCAAACCAGATAGGCCAGTTTCACAAAGTGGCCTTTGAGTAGGCCTGACCCGAAGAGCCTAGCCGCCGCGGGATTCTACAGCACAGGAAGAGGCGACGAAGTCAGATGCTTCAAATGTAACGTCGGCTTATGGGAATGGTCCAAAGATCATGAACCATCAGTATGTCATGGTCTTGCCCGACCAGCTTGCCCTTTCTTTCTGAAACTTCCGTGTGGAAATATACCTATGAACGAAAATACGGAGGAGCCCACGGCAACCACATCGAAAGACCCGACCGAGCCTGAAACTCCCCCCCCCCCCGTAAAGAGGGTGAAGTAGATCCTCAGAAAACGCAATGGATACGAGTCCCGATGAAACCTCGCCCGATTAGGCCCAGTGACGGAAGGAACGAACCCGGCCCGCTGTACCCAGCGTACGGATTGTACATGGCCCGACTAGGCTCCTTCGCGGCATGGCCTAAGCATATGCAGCCGCGTAAAGAGATCCTCGCCGAAGCAGGTTTCTATTATACGGGATGGAGCGATCAGGTCGAATGTTTTAGTTGCGGAGGGCAATTAAAACATTGGGAACCATTGGACGATCCATGGTTAAAGCACGGCCGGCTCTTTCCTCAGTGTGCATATATAAAAACTGTAAAGGGACCGTACATGGGTCTTACGAACACCCCAGTGACGGCAGGGAACCCTCCGGTTCCCAGCACGAGCCGTCGAGGCCCGGAAAGCACATGCGCCTACCCGCCTGCGAACAATGCCCTGACCATACCACCACCCGCAAACAATGGAGTCCCAGAGATAGCAAACCGTCCTCCGACAGATATCGGAATTCTTCTAAAAAAATTAGTGAGGGATAACCGGGGTCCCGCAGTAAGAATCTGTGGAGAAATAATTGTCTCTAGGCACGACTGGAAAGAGTGCCAACATTGTTCAAAGGGCGCGGTGGAATACGTAAATTTACCGTGTTTCCACGCGAACATGTGTTCAGCTTGCAGCAACCTGGAAACAGATGATGACTGCGTTGCATTCAACGGATGTTGAAAAGAAGAACCGCTGAAGTTTCCTCCTACTTCCCAAAAGAACAACGACCTCCCAAGGACCGACTGACCCAATCCACCTTCCTCCGACCAACCAACAAAAATTGACTATTATCACGCGCTGAGAAACGCGCCCGATCGAATAAACTCCGAAGACCAAGAAAACGAACGAGGGAAGAGAAAGTAAGGAAGGAACTATAACCTAACGCAGAAAAAATTTTCGCTAAACCATAATTAATTTTGAAAAAAAATATATGTAGATTTATTGCTAAAACTAATTTAGTACAAAAGAAAAACACATAAAAAAATATATATAATAATAATAGAAGTAATACAAACGCACTTCAACTTAAGGGTAATTTGAACAAAAAAAAAATAACACTCAAGCATCGAATTGAAAAGGGTTAAGGTTAAAACTTTAGCTTAAAAATACATATAAAAAGAAAAACAAATACATATATCTTAAAATTAATCATTACACTGAATAAGTCGAAAAGAAAAAAAAGGACTATAGAAATTTTTGTTTCCTCCCCACAAGGTAGGGAATCGCCCACGTAGACTCAGCGGGACCTAGAACAAAAGAAAAACGGACAAAGATTAATAAAAAAATAAAGCTAGAACGCAAGATTAAATTCTCACAAAAAGGTACATACCGGTACGACATCGGGATGTGAGACCGCGACGGGCGAACTTACGGCTCAATAGCCAACAAATCCCTGAAAAAAAGGGGAAGGAAAAAAAACCCCCAATTAGTTAAAATATAAATCAATTAAAATACAAAAAAAATATGAGCACATGGTTATACTTACAAATTCGGCAGGGAATGGTCGTCGCCCTCTTCGCCGTCCCAAGCGCCCTCCTCACCGTCCCAAGCGTCCTCCTCCCCCTCCTCGAAGCCATCGTCCTCCTGGTCGATAGGCTCCTGTAACTGCTCCGCCGCCAATAACGCTACATTCCGATGATCCGGGGTCCATAGCTGGACGGTGCGAGTCGTCAAGTTGGTGGATCCCGCGAAACGGGCAAACAAGCCATTATGGGTGAATTCGCCAACCCACTGGGCCAATCCCCGAATGTCGTCCTGGTAATGGCGGAACTCGTGGATGACTGAGGTAAAAGCCAATGCCACCACGGAGAGGTGGAAGGGTGCCGGCCGGTATAGATCCTGGATCTCCACGAAGGCCGCCAACCCAAAGTCCACCATGTACACTTCGGCGGATCCTTCGTCATCCACATGGGCAATTTCCACCCTGAGGAAGGTCCCGTTACGCCGCAAAATGCACGCGGTCCCCCTAGTTAATTCTGCCGCCGGGTACGGTTGCGCCAGGCCTCCGTTGCTAAATAACAGCTCCATATTTAGCAGCAAGGTTTCGTACACTCCTTGTAATATTGTGGGCCTCAGAACCACGAAACCCGAATCCTCGATGTGCAAAATGATGCACGACGTCAAGGTGGTCAGCGCATCACAACAGAACCGGGGATACATCGTAAAAGTTTTAATCTCTCACAGTCTGCACTTTTCACAATTGTTTTTTTCCTCCTCGCGATTTTTTTTTGTCGAAAAAAAAGAGAAAAAAATAACGCTCGCTCGAACCGAACACTACGTAGATTCGAATAAAAAAAAAAAAAGAGACCAAACCACAAAATACTGCTTTCCTCCTAATAATTACTGCTGTCGTCGAGAAATTTTACAAATATAAACTTTCACTATTCAAGACACAAAACCTTAATGAGAAGATCGGGACCAAAGTCTTGCATGAGGCCCTCCTCCAAACTCGTACACGGACCCCCACTCCTAAAGATCGCCAACGTAGACATTTTACTGTTAAAAGACACAGAAACTCTATCGGACGCCACACCCCTACCCATTTTTTTTAATGGACTTTCGAGTACTAAGGGAGAAGGAAAGCAGAGAGGGGAAAAATAAGACAAGATGACCATTTTTTTTCCCCTTCTTCTTCTCCTCCTCGTCCTTTCCTTTCTTTCTCGTCTCTCCCTTCAAAAAAAAAAAAAAAAAAAAAAAAGAAGGAGAGGGAGAAAGAAAAAAAAGAGAGGAAAATTTTAAATATATATAGGAAATAAACTAATTTACTATATGCGTACTCATAGATATATAGACATACAAAAATACATAAATATATACACATATTACATCACTATAAAAAAAGAGAGAGAAGGGGAAAGCGATACACTAAAAAAAAAAAAATAAAAAATAAAAAAAAAATGGAAATGCACAATGTGAAGGAAGAAAAGAGGAGGGGAATTGATATTTCTCGCTATTTCGACACACTATCTTGCAGAGGAATAAGCCTCATTGGAGTTATCAAGGGATGCTGGACGTGTTCCCGCAGATAAACACACAAAGGGAAATCGTTGTCACGTTCATGAGATGGACGGTCCCCAGATAGCTTTAAAATTTTCTCGAGTCCGTCGCATTTCTGAGCATGATTTCTCAGTTGTGCTCTCTTTGGTAGGCTGATTCATATGATCATCTAAACTCATATGTACGGCCGATCGAAGTCAGGACGATATAAAATCACCGACCTTCGCTCACATAATATAGAAGATGAAGCATATTCTTTTTGTTGTGCTTTCTTTGGTATGCTGACCCATATGATCATTTAAACTCATAGGCACAGAATGCCAAGGTCAGGACGATATAAAATCATCGACTCTTGCTCTTATATAATATAGAAGATGAAGCGTACCCTTTATTTGTTGTGCTCTCTTTGGAATTCTGATTCATATGATCATCTAAAACTCATCTGAACAGAATGCCGAAGTCAGGACGATATAAAATCAATGACTTGCGCTCTTATATAAAATAGACCACCGGTCCAGATATACCCAACATTACCGTCGGAATAATTAATCGTAATTATGTAAAATAAGTTAGTTAAGGATTAGACAATCGACTAGGAGAATGGATAAAACAACAATAGAAAAGACATATAAACAATCCTAATTCTTTAAATACCGCGGGCAGGCATATAAATAAACAAATAATCGGGTAGAATTCGAAAACATTGAGCATTGACCGAACCATAAATAACTTATTAAGTCATTAACCACCAGGTTACCGGAGAACCGGGAGAACTATACGCTAACAGTATCAGGAATACATGAGACTCGAGACAGGTCCGGGCTGAACGATAGGATAAAGGGAAGCGGGAAGCCTGCAGACTCCCGTAACTCACTCACTTCTTTACACAGCCGCAGGAAGGGAGGAAAAAGTATTTATTCAAAATCAGGAAATAGGGATAAAATATTAATCATTGCCCTGGGAATAAGTTACGTTTGCACGCTTTTGTTCCGATAAACTCGGATTTATAAATTAGTGACATTACAGATAAAACCGGAAACTCGTCCACTTGCTTGGCTTATCCTGGTCGCGATGTTACTACCCGCCTGCCACGGATTAATCGGATACGATTGTGGGGGAGCAGCCACTAACATCACCACGGTATCTATATTGGAAGTAGGGGAATGCAATATCCCTCAGCAAGAAGTCAATGTTACAAGAACGCACGTTCAACTGATACAAATAAATCAGTACACTACCATCCACGCGTTACAATGCAAGGTGGAAATATATCGGGAAATCACTAGGTGCGGCATGTGGTCGCACGGAATGGACGTGCCAAACGGGAAACACTCGTACATCGATACGGTATCCCGTGACGCCTGCCGTCGGATGTATCAGGAGCACAAAATAGCCATAGGGAATACCCTAGTCGATGGTATCCGTCCTAACCAAACCACTTCCCGACCAATAGCCATTGCTAGAAGTATTAATGCAAACTCCGCGTGCGAAGGAGTCTCGTATTCTGACCCATATGGAAATTACGACAAGGTATATGTAACGGGCCACGTGAAAATCTCCTTAAGGGATTACAGGGCTCAAGTCGATGTAGAAACAGATAAAATTCACCTTCGGTCGGGTACAAGCTGCGAGCTAAGCGAGTCATACTGCGTTGATGTCGACGGAGGAGATACATTTTGGGATCCCCTCCCGGAGGATAGTTGTAAAAGTAAAAGATACGGACTCTTATACGAGGGGTTCGCCGACAGGGTAACAGACACCGACACAAGTTTCCGACAGACAGTGTACTCTATGACCGAAGGGGATGTAGTGTTTGCTCTTACAGCAAAAGACAGGACCATGGTATGTGGATACGCGCTCATTAGAACCGAACACCCAAAATTACTGATTGTTGAAACAACCGCAGAAAATCCATTTATTACAAAAGACCCTATTGCAGTCGAGAACCTGGATATTTTCGCCTACGTAAACTCAAAATTCGTATACGTAGAAAAACACATTCGAACCGAAATAAAACGCATGTATAGGGATATACTCGTGCAACGGTGCAATTTCGAACGCCGGATGCTGCAAAACACCTTGACCATAGCTCGACGATCTCCGGACGAATTTGCTTTTAATCTAATGAAGAAACCAGGTTATATGGGATTATTAGCAGGAGAAGTAGCTCACATTGTTAAATGCATCCCGGTGGAAGTAAAAATAATGCGTACTAAGGAATGTTACAACGAATTACCCGTCTCCAGAGGGAACTTTACATTCCACCTAACTCCCCGGACTCACGTACTAACACAGACAGGGACTCAGATTACATGTAACCGACTAGTCGCACCCATGTATTTGTTGGACGGGGAATGGTACGCCGTCGGACCGACCCCTATTCGGGCCGTACCCCCCACGGTCATTCAACCGCTCACAGAATCGACCTGGACCTACACCAACCCACACAACCTGGCCTCCAGCGGTATATATACACACGAGGATCTAGACGAGCTACGCGCGCACATTATGTTCCCCGCTGAACGGCCAGCCATTCTTAACTCCCTTGCACGAGGAATTGCGGGCCAACCTACCATCGCGCAAGGAGGATCAATCTCCAATTTGCTCGATGAAGAAGCCCTCAATAAATTAATAGAATCTACCTGGGAAAAAACCTGGGGAGCCTTTACGACCTTCGGAAACGTAAGCGCGGGGTTAATCGGAATACTATTAATTATCAAAGGGATAAAGCTTACGCTCGACACAATAATCCACGGGTACGCTCTTCACACGGTTTACGGATGGTCAGTATATCTAATTGGAGCTCTGTGGGATTCAGTCACACACCTCTTGTTGCATTTGAGTCGTCGGCCTTCCCCAGCGAAAGAACCAACAGTAGTATACACACGCAACCGAGGCGATCACTCAGACGAGTCCAGTAGGCCGTCCAAATATTCCCCATTCTACACTCCTGATAGTCGCTCGCCGAACTATCCTCTCGAACCGCCTCAACAGCCGTTTAACAAATATCTACCTGAGTGTCCTGAACCGATACCAATTCCACAAACATCCACCAGTAATACTTCACCCTTCTATTACCCTACGGGAAACACCTTACCATCTCGACTCGAATCTTTTCTGCCCCCAATAAAGCCCATGCGCCCTTTGACGTTCATTTGGAACGCCGAAACTCACTCCTCGCCCAATACAAAATCTACTCCTGACAGAAACCCCAGGCCACGATCGATCATTAAAACCAACCCAACGAACGAAGAAGACACCGAGGGAACCTCCCCCATCCTTGACCCAGAATCCCCTCAGCCAGTATATGATAGGGTTCCAAGACCACGACCTATCGCAAGGGAGAATACTGCACGGGCAAACAGAGGAAGAACATAATTCCTCTCCCTCCTCAGGCGAATCCACCGACCCCCTTAATACCGCTTGCGCTTATCCCAACCTACCCCCAATAACCGGAACCAACATAGAAACAACAACTCAACAACAAACAGGGACCATTAACAAACGTACTAGTACTGATACATCTTATTTTTCATTGGAAAAACGTCACCATAAATAATCCCTCCCTCTTACATATGTTATATCCGCAGAGACTCAGTTAGCTACTCTGAGTACTGCGGGAGCCGCTAGCTCAAAGGTTTTGGGATTTATCCAGTAAAGGGTTGAAACCCAAGTGAATTATAAAAGCACGATTTATTATATCAATATTAATTACAATAGTTTATTCAAGATTATTTACCAATAGCTGTGTAGTACACTCTGTACGCTTATCTTCCTTCCGAAGAGAGTATATGTTTTACGGTATAACTAACTGACCGTAACGTTGTTCAGATTAAAATCGGACTGTCGAGTGCCTGCTCGTGGTCCTTTATATAGGGGTGAGAGCAGGCATGTCAGCTTAATTTTGACAGTGTCAGCTGTTTCGTAATTGTTTAAACAATTACTGTTTCTGGATTGCCTGTCCGGTTCCCTGTTTCCCAATAGCTGACTCGACTAAATAATTATTCGGCTAACTTCTGAAATATTGTTTCGTCGATACTTCCGTATTTCGCAACGATGCGTCGCGCGCTCGTTGCATACCGCGATTATTGAGCAAGCGCATTCCTCAAATAATCGGGCGTTGACCCGGGGTACAACATCCCTCCCCCCTAGGGGGAAAAAAAATTTACAATTTCTTTTGCTCGCATCCGGCGAGATTTTCGAATGTATCCCGTGTCTCTTTTTTTTTTTTTTTTTTTTGGAAAAATTTAGGTTTTTTGGTTGGCTGATCGCGCGGCCAGTGCGGCGTGCTGCTCCACCGAAGTTGCTGACGGTCGCGGGGTAATGTCCGATGAGGTGCTGATCGCGGGTTTTCGTGTCTATATTAACCGGGTGTTCCGTGATTTGATTATTCATTTTTAATTCGACCAGCAACGATTTCGTCTCGCCGATAAGCCACCATGAGTCCACCAATTAAGGTAGGTCTACGTATTTTTGTCTTTTTATCTACTATGTTTGCTTTGGCGAAGTTGGTTGCCGGTTTACGTAATTTTTCTCCTTGGTTTGTTCCAGAGGAAACGCGTGTCGTGGTGCTGCTGGGAGGCGGCGTATAGCCCGGAAGGTAGCCCGGAGGTCGAGCGGTATCGCTCCCCGAGCCCGGAGGTCGAGATCATCGGTGTCGTGGGCGATTTCCCTGCAGAATTGTCTGTCGGCGGCGAGGAGCCGGAGGTCATCGACCTGGTTTCCGATGGGGAATCTTCTGCCGATGGGGGTTCCTTCCGGTCATCCTCTGTTTCTTCGGGCGAGGATTCGCTGTCCGATCTCGTCGACGGGGATTCGTTTTCCGATCTCCTCGACGGCGATTCGTTTTCGGATCTCCTTGACGAGGATTTGTTCTCGGATCTCCTTGACGAGGATTTGTTCTCGGAGACCGATTCGTTCGTCAACGAGGACTCGCCTCCGCCCACCGCTGGGGATTTTGGGCCGCAGTCTGGTACGCTGATCCCCTGGGATGGCTTGACATTCGGTGTCGACTTTGGCATCGTTACTCCTTCCCGACCGGTATCCGATGTGTGGCCGGTCCAGGGTCCCGGGTCTGGCTATCGGCCGGCGGGTGCCTCGGACTCGGAGTCGGAGGTCGAGGACGACGAGGATCCGATATCGCGGATGCGGCGTGCCGAGCGGGGCGAGATGGATTGGCGTCGGGCTGAGTGGTACTGACCACCGAGTCTCGCTTCCCTTCGTTGGGATTTATATTTTCCGTTTTTTTTTGTATATATATATTTTATGTTTTTTCGGGGAAATAAATGTATTTTAATGTATTTTGTGTGTTTTCCCGTTAATTCCCTTTTTATTCGGCGAGATTAGGTTAAGCGGCACTGGGCAGGCGTATGGCCTCTGATTTCGCCCTTCGACACAGGGCGTTGATGATGATGTAGCCGGCAAGTGCGAAGAGGGCGACCGCACCGACGGAATATTGTCCGACCACGTGGTATAGCGACGTGGGATTACTCGTTTCGTGCGTGGTGGTTCTGTCCAGGTTCTTTTGCATCTTCCTTATCTGCGTGCCGACTTCGTTTAATTCTCGCGGATTGGTTACTGCGTGCTCGACCGTTGTCTTCCGGCTTTCGCGTATTGTCATCGGTATTTCTTCTGCCTCGGCGGGGAGCAGGGTAAGGTTGTAGCTCGGCACATAGCAGGTGTCGTTTATCCGTTGCTTCCATCGTCGCACCGTCTCGAGCTTGAAGGCCGCTGTGGTGACCGTGCATCGTTCCTGGAGGGTCACTAGCCCCGCGCCGTGTAATATTTCCTGCTGCGTCGGCTTTCCTTGACAGCCGACGCTCGCCGTCTCTTCGCTCGGTGCTATGTACAGCCATTGCCCTGGTTGACGCATACCCATCATGAGAGTATGCGTGAGGAGTACGATTTTCTTCGGACACGGTTGTCCGTGACCTACCGCACCCTCGATGTATAATCGTATGCTGCATGGCGCGTCTTCGGTGATCGCCATGACTGGGTGTCGGGGTTTGCAATAATATTTGTCGTCGGCGGTCTTGCATGTTTCGAGGTCCCGTTCCGTCATTCGGATGTATTGCCGATTCTTCCGGTCTACTATCACGAGATCCTCTGTGGTATCGATGTAATAGTAGGTGTTGTTGCTTCCCCTCCGCGGGAGGGGGTACACGTAATTTAGGTTGTATTCGGACGATCCGATAAGGGGGATTTCCAAGATAAGGGTTACCACTCCCTCCTTCCGGTAAGCTCGAGCCGTTGCCAGGCGGAGTATGGCTGCCGCGTTATGTCGCGCGATGGGATGCGGGAAGCTGTGTCCTCTGGGTAGATGTGGCAACGCCTCCGTCAGGTATTTCGTGAGGGTGGCTGGTGTCACGGTTGAGGCACTCACTGTGCCGGATGCCACCTCGGAGAATAATTCAGTCATTTTATCTACCTCGCGCAGGTATGCTTCGACAGAGGCTTCAATTAGCGTCAGGCTTTCGTCGAAGTGTTGTCTGTTGCGTAATACGTCGGTTCGGTTTTGGAAATAACCGTCTACGGTGTGCACCATGGTGAACAATTTTTGTAGATTTCTTTGTGCTGCTTGCGAAGTTTCGTTGAACATTTCGATCGTGGTTTCGACGACCTGCAGTTGTTTTTTCATGCCTTCTTTTAGCGTATCCTGTGTATCTCGGAGGGTCGCGATTTCTGCTTCGAGCCGTTCCCCATCGTCGGCGTCCATGTTGCCGGTTTTTTTCCTCTATTTTTTTCTATTATCCTCTATTATTTTCCTCTATTTTTCCAGAGAGTCGTACGAGGTGTTCCAGCATCTCGGCGCAATGTCCGTCCGGGCTCCCGAATTTTTCACACTTCGTCCGAACATCGTCAAGCTGGGCTTTTATCCGTAGCTCCATGAAGGCCATGTTTTTTAAATTCATGCGTATGGCCAGTGTCCAGACGTCGGTGTATGGATATAGTGTTCCGACCTTTTCGAAATATAGCCCTGGGGCGTTTTCGAATTGTTGTATTGTGTATGGCCGGTCCGGGAGATGGGCCGCGGCCTGCGCGCTTACCACCAGTAACCTGGAATTTTTATTTATTTATTTTTCTATCTTTATTGCATTTCCTATTGCGAAGCCTTCTCGGAAACCGGTGACCGTCTGGTGGATTTTTTTTTTTTTTTCTATTCGTCCACGTAATTTCTTAGGCGGTCTACATGTACTTTTACCGTCCGCCGTCCTTGGCGGAGGGTGTAATTGCACGGCGGGTGTATCTCCTCGATGGGATAGGGTCCGATCCATTTCGGCGTTAGCTTTGCTGAGCGTCCTCGGCGCACCGTTTCGTCGTGTAATAATACGCGGTCTCCGACCTTGAACTTGATTTCTTTCGCCTTTCGGTCGTACTGTTCTTTGGCTTTTTCCTTTGCTGCTTTTAGGTTATCGTGCGCGGTAGACCAGGCCGCGCGTAGCCGTTCTCGTAATTCTTGCACGTAATCGTCGTATGCGTACGTGGGCCTGGGTTCCCTTTTCAAGGACGTTGGTAGCTCTGCGTTGTCGCCGTAGATCAGGCAGTGCGGCGTAAATCCAGTCGCCGTGTGGGGCGTCGTGTTATATGTAAACATGGCGTAGGGTAGCCATTCGTCCCAATTCCCCTGATCTTCATCTATATACCCCTTGAGGTATTCGGCGAGCGTCCTGTGCGAGCGTTCGAGCGCCCCATTCGACTCGGGGTGGTATGCTGTGGTTTGTATTTTTTCTATGCGTAGTAATTTGCATACCCCCTTAAAGATCGCGCTCAGAAAATTCGTGCCTTGGTCGGTAAGGATGGTTTCTGGTGTCCCGTACCGACAGATTATTTCTTTTGCGAACGCTTTCGCAACCTCGTTTGCTTGCTGATTTTCCAGCGGTATGGCTACGCTGTATTTCGTAAGCGAGTCCTGGAACGTGAGAATATATTTATTTCTCGCTTCTGTTTCCGGTAGTGGGCCTACAATGTCCATGGCGCATTTTTGGAAGGCCCGAGTAGGCGTGTCGGTGATGACTAACGGCGCCTTTGTCGCCGGCCGAATTTTATTGCGCTGGCACTTGTCGCAGCGGCCCACATGTGCTTCTATATCTTTTCGCATTCCGGGCCAGGAGTATCTTAATTTTATTCTTGCAAGCATTCGCGTGACTCCCTGATGCCCCCCGAGGGGCGCATCGTGATGCTCGTGGAGTATCTTGATTTTTTCCTCCTCGCTGGGACAGTCGCTGTCTGACCCGTTTTCTTCGTATTCCTTTTCGCGCGGCGCGTCGGGCTGACCGTCCGCGGACTCGTACTCCTGGCTGACCGTTTCTTCGTGCGGGCGAGTCTCGCCGTCGCGGTCCGTGTCGCTGCATACTTGCTCGGTCTCCTTGTGTGCGTGTGACCGGGTTACCACACATATGCGGCTGAGTGCATCCGCGTTGGTATTTTGCTTACCCGCCTTATACTGCACGTCGAACTCATGCTCCGATAATTTTATTTTCCAGCGCATGAGTCTCGACCCCGGGTCTTTGACACTGAATAGCCACGTTAGTGGTTTATGATCGGTTACTACGGTGAACCGAGTGCCGTATACGTATGGGCGAAATTGTGCAATTCCCCATACGATGGCCAGGAGTTCTTTTTCCGTGGTCGTGTAATTTTGCTCGGCTTTATTTAGCGTTCGGCTGGCGTAGCAGATTGGTAGATCTTCGCCTATTGGCCCTTGCGATAATATGGCCCCGATGGCCTTGTCCGAGGCGTCGGTGGTAACCACGAAGGGCTTCTCGAAGTCCGGATATTGGAGCACGGAAGCGGTCGTTAATGCGCGTTTCAGGTCCTCCATGGCCTGTTCGTGCTTCGCCATCCATTCGAATTTAATATCTTTTTTCGTTAGTTCCGTTAAGGGCTTGGCGACCTTCGAGAAGTCTTGGATAAATTTACGGTAGTATCCTGCTAGTCCTAGGAAGGACTGCACGCCCTTGGCATCTCGGGGAGTCGGAAAATTCCGTACGGAGGTCACTAGAGCTGGATCCGGGCGTACTCCTTCGCTCGAAATTATGTGACCGAGATAGCGAGTTTCCTGTCGTAGAAATCGGCACTTTGCCGGTTGAAGTGCCAATTTCGCTTCTCTTAAGCGTCCAAATACCTCGCGAAGCCGTTCGTTGTGCTCCGCCAGGCTGGCTCCGAATATTACTATGTCGTCGAGATACACATAGCATTTGAGCCCTTCGAGCCCTGCGAGTACGGTGCTCATTAACCGTTGGAAGGTCGGTGGAGCATTTTTTAAGCCGAAGGGCATACGCGTGTATTCGAAATGCCCTTGAGGTGTGGAGAATGCCGTTTTTTCCCTGTCCTCTTCCGCCATCGGAATTTGATGGAATCCTGAGGCAAGGTCGAGCGTCGTAAAATAATGTGCTCGACCCAGCTGGTCTAATATTTCCGTGATCTGCGGTAGCGGGTACGAATCCCCGATGGTTACTTCGTTTAGTTTGCGAAAGTCCACGACTACGCGCATTTTTATTTTTCCTGCCGCGTCAGGTTTTTTCGCTACGACCAGCAACGGCGCATTCCATTGACTTCGACTTGGTTGGATAATGCCGTCCTTTAACATCCCTTTCATTTGTTCCTGTACTTCCTTTTTGTGCGTTTCCGGTAAGCGGTAAGGATGTACTTTTATGGGTCGTGCCCCGGGCTCGAGGGGGATGCTGTGTTCCACCATGTTGGTGCAGGGCAGCTGGTCCCCTTCGAGATGAAATATATCCGCGAACTCGTCGCATATTTCCGTTAACGAGCTCGCTTCCTCCTGGTTAAGGTGTGAGGTATCTATTTCTTTTCGTAGTTTCTCGAGTCGCGTGCCGCTCGCCCCCGTGCTGACGGTGCAGATTCCGCGAGTCGTGGCGGCGGCCGCACCGGGTAATTCCTCTGCTGAGGCCAGTGGCTCGAGTGTCACGGCGGGTCGTTCGACGCGGACGTATTCCGCCGTTGTGTTTACAAGGCTTACTACACAGCTGTGGCCTTGCGGCGAGGTCACACATGCTCCGAGTATAATGCCCTCGGAAACATTACGTCGCTCGACGATTCCTTCGTCGGCGCTTAGCGTGGATACGTATGCAATACTCTCACTCCGTGGCAGCAAAGTTATGCTCAAACTTCCGTCCACGAGAGGCATGCAGTGCCCTTTGATCCTTATAGTTTCTCCTCTGAGTATGTCGACCTGTTTTTCTCTGATAAAGTCCATACCGAGGAGACCGTGCGTATGTATCTGGAGATTTCGAGGTATTACGTGAAACCAATGTTTCACGGATCCGTTCGGTGTTTCGAGCTCGACAAGGGCGGCGTAGTGAGCATTTAATGAGCCACCTCCGAGCCCTGTCAGTGCGACCGCCGTTTTTTCGGCGGGCGTGTCGTTTTGTAACACGTCTTCGTGTATTAGGCTCACTTGAGCCCCGGTGTCGGCCTTCAGGGTCAGTATACCCTCGATACTAGACGGTGATTTAATATGGAAGTCGCTGGCCGACGCATGAGGTCCCGGCGATTCTGCCGCATAGACGCTGACCTCCTTAAGGGGTTCGTTTGGTGCCCGATGATTTTTCCCTCGGAACGATGCCACTGTCAGCAACTCTGTAATCGTGGTCCGTCCCGGCGAGGATGATTTCGCCTCGATTGTGTAGATAGTGGCCCCCCTTAAGGGCCGGTTCGTGGCGGTGACCGTGTCGACCCGGAATGCCCCTACGGTTCCTTCCTGCGGTGACTGTCCGTTGTTTTGTTCCCTTTTCGGCTCGGCGGATTTTTTATTATTGTTATTATTTTTATTTTTCTTATTTTCCGCTTGCTTACGTGACCGGCAATCTTTCCATAAGTGACCGGTTTTTTTACAATAATTACACGTAACGCTCGCGACGTTCACCTCCTTCTGAGCCGGCGCCGGGAGGCTTTGCCTACCTGATCGGCAATTTTTTGCCAGATGCCCTGCTTTCCCGCAGGTGTAGCAGGCGCCCTTTTTCTCCCCTGCCGCGCCTTGCGACTGTCGAGAGTTGCCACCGCCGTTACCGCCCCCATTAGGACGTGCCCCTCCTGGCCGCCCTAAGGTCATTTTTTCGACCTCAATGGCCCCCACGACGGAGTCGTGTAGCCCTTGATAATTACGGGAACGAACGATGGTCTGAATTTCCTTTTTTAGCCCGTTTTCGAAATTCATCTGTGCGCTTTTCCGGATCGCTTCGCCTATGGCACGGGCACCACGTTGATCGGCTCCTTCGCACAGTTTTTTCGATGACCTCTACTGTGAGTGTCTCTACCCGTGTAGCATACGCCGAGACGTTTTCCTTTGCGTCTTGACGTAGCGTGCAAAATTGGTATTGCAGGGAGGCGAGTGACTCGCGTTTCCCGTACAATGCTTCCAGCTCGGTGCGTAGATCGTCTAATGTTACGATCGTCTTGTGGCGCATTTCCCGCGTCGCACGATCTTCCAATTTGCTGCTCCGTATCAGTGAGAGTAGAGTAGACCGTTGTCTGGGCCTTACCATGCCCCATACGGCCTCGCAAGATAACATGAAGCCGTCAAGTTTCGTTGGATCGTTCCCATCGAATGTTTTAATGTTTCGAAGGGCGGAACCGAGGTCTAAGTACTCCGGTCCATCCTCATCCGCCATTGTCACCCTGCTTTGGTGCCGAGGGAGCGAATGTTTTGGGGGGGAAGCATCCCCTCGCCCCCCATTTCGGCCCTCCATAACGAAGTCCCTCACTGTTTGGTCCATTGCTGCGAGTCGCTCGGCCGTGGAGTCTTCCTGTTCGTGTCCCCCTCGCCGGCCACCCTGGCCCTCCAGGACGAAATTCCTCATCGTTTCTTCCATTGCTACGAGTCGCCCGATCGTGGCATCTTCCTGCGCACGTTTTGTCGGTTGGAGCGTCGCCATCGATTGCTCCTTGGCCATCTGCGTGCTCATTATTTTATTAAATTTTTCTGGGTGCTTGGTAGCGGGTGCTACTGGTTCCGACAAGGCTGCGCGTTTCTCGTTTGCTATGTGAGATAATGGAGGTCACTTACAGTGCGTTAACCTTCCACATTACGGGATGCCCTTTTGCTGTTGACGTCTAACCCTCCGGGGTTCTAGGCTCCCTTTTTTTTACGTCCCAATGTCTGGCGACGCTCTCCGTGGATCCTGCAGTGATCCGCGGAAACTCTCTTCCGTTATCTCGCCTGAATAACGGGATGCCCACGTTGGCCCTGGTTGCGTACGTGGTCCGCCCGAACTCTTGTCGACGATGCTCGACCCTGGTTCGCGGAACTCTCTCTCTCGTGGAGAGTCTTAATTTACCGCACTACGCGGAGATTTCACAACTTGGTATTAGCGATTGTTTATTTTTTTTTTCGTGGGTTTAGTAATTTTTTTATTTTAATAATTCACTCTGGAGATCCCACCGCTGCCACCAATGTTATATCCGCAGAGACTCAGGTAGCTACTCTGAGTACTGCGGGAGCCGCTAGCTCAAAGGTTTTGGGATTTATCCAGTAAAGGGTTGAAACCCAAGTGAATTATAAAAGCACGATTTATTATATCAATATTAATTACAATAGTTTATTCAAGATTATTTACCAATAGCTGTGTAGTACACTCTGTACGCTTATCTTCCTTCCGAAGAGAGTATATGTTTTACGGTATAACTAACTGACCGTAACGTTGTTCAGATTAAAATCGGACTGTCGAGTGCCTGCTCGTGGTCCTTTATATAGGGGTGAGAGCAGGCATGTCAGCTTAATTTTGACAGTGTCAGCTGTTTCGTAATTGTTTAAACAATTACTGTTTCTGGATTGCCTGTCCGGTTCCCTGTTTCCCAATAGCTGACTCGACTAAATAATTATTCGGCTAACTTCTGAAATATTGTTTCGTCGATACTTCCGTATTTCGCAACGATGCGTCGCGCGCTCGTTGCATACCGCGATTATTGAGCAAGCGCATTCCTCAAATAATCGGGCGTTGACCCGGGGTACAACACATACACACATACCCCGCACAGGACGATCAAAATAATCAACAGGGAAATAGAACAAAATACGCTCAGCATATTATAAACCATTAACAAATTATCTTTAAAATTTAAACAGAATTCACCAATTCACCATGTCGCAATGCACTTGTGGGCGTGAAAATGCTTCGTCCGAAAGAAATAGGTTCTCGACACCAATGCCTCCAGCCGAAATTCTGGAAATACGTATTAACGTCCCCAGGCCCTGCGCTCCCGTACCAGGGACGACCAGGTTATACTGCTATTGGAGAATCACTTTCCTCGTGCCTATTGCGGATAAAATTCTTGAATTATACGTACCGCCGGAATGGAGATCCGTCCTACCGAACCGGCTAGAAAAATGGATCGAACTACTTCGAACACACCCGTATGAGGATATCGTCCTCGGGCAAGTACCTTATCAATGGAAAGGATCGATACTCCTCCCTCATGGGCAAGATTACCACAGCGTGCCAATTCACGGACAAAACGGATGGCCAACACTGCACGAAGGAACCCCCTACTGGGACGCCCCGCCGGCGAAACTAAGATCTGGAAGAAGACTACCGATAGCAGTGAATCGTCTTCCGCTACCACCCTCCCTGGGCCTGGATAAAATAATTTGCTACTGGCCAATCAACCTTCCACCTCCCGCTGAAGAAGGACAAAGAGTCTGGATACCACCTGAATGGAGACGTTTGAACGAACGCAGTTTTAACCGGTACCGCAAGGAATTGGCAATTAATATCCGACGCCCCATTACCCTGGGAAAAGTGAATTACCATTGGGTCGAAAATACGGTAATGCCACTGGATCAACGACCCGAGCGTATAGCTTACATTGACGGCGAAGTCTCCGAGGAAAGCGGAGACGACGCCGAAGAAGCGATAGAAGGCCTTTCCCCGCCTCCCCCATCGCTGAGCCACGAAACCACCGAATATGTGTATATGATAACGAGGAACCAGGCCACCAACACACCCCGCAGGCTCTCCCAAAGGGAGGTGCTGAACATACTAAACCTTCCAGATGACGAAGCCAGTGGATACGAGCCCCTGAAGGAAACCTTCGTATAAAAAAAAGGGAGAGAGAGAGAAGGAAAACGAGGTGAAAAGAGAGAGAAAGGAAGCAAAGCAAATTCAAAATAATAACCAACTCCCGTAGCAACATATCTCACACACAAAAAAAATATAGTAATAATAATAATAAACCCTTTCCTCCCTAACCTTAACCTATTTCCGATTTCGAACCCAGAAACCTATCGGCTAGGATGAAAAGAAAAAGACAAGGAACATCGAGTAAAAAAATATGGAACTCTTTTAAAAAAACAAAAAAAAAATATATATATTGTAGCTGTGTGGCTATCGGCGAGCGCCCGACGACGAGCTAAACCCGATATTATTGGCATAAAGTGAGATAGCGCGAGGTGTAAGTGGCGACATCTGTCAGGATCGAGCGGCGGCTCGATCAATATCGAACCGAGCGCATGCGCAGACGAGAGATCGGAAGCACCGCGGCGCTGCCGAGCGGGCTTGCGGCGAAAGCACGCTCAAGGTCGAAGAAAGGCGAAAGCGAGGGAAAATCGGCCTCGCTGATTGGACAGAAATGACGACACTACCGTTGCACACGGCACCGACCGAGCATACTATTTGCTCAGCGGATAAGACCGGATAATCGTCACTAACATACCGACCCAGGATTGGAGGGCAGAGAGGAACAATGCTTCCAGCCAATGAGAAAATTAATAATCGGGCGACCGCACGCAGACGCGAGTCCGCCAGAAATCTGCCAAACCGACGGAGTGGGAGTCGGAAATCGGGGTATAAAGGACGGTGATTTCGGCAGTCGGGGAGAGTTCATCGGATCTACCTTACCAGCGGACAACTCTCAAGGAATAAAAGTGAAAAGTGAAAAGTGAAATAAGTGAAATAGTCGTGAAACAGTGCCAAAAAGGACTTATAAAATTGGCGCCGTTCGGACTTATAAAGTTTGTACCGTGCGGACTTATAAAATTTGTGCCGGATTGAACTTATAAAATTCGTGCCAAAGTCGGACTTATAAAAATCTTGTGCTAAGTTGGACTTGTAAAATTTGTGCCGTTCGGACTTATAAAAATCTGTGCCGATTTGGACTTGTAAAATTTGTGCCGTTCGGACTTATAAAAATTGGTGACAATTTGGACTTGTGAAACTCGTGCCAAGGGAACATATAATCAGTGTGCCAAGTCGGACTTAGACATTTGTGCCGAGTGGGAACTTAGGACATTTCGAGTGAGCCAGACTGACTAAGACTCCCAAGTGACGTGAGCCAATAAAAGTGACATTCGCAGAGAACCGGTAAAGTGACCAAAGTGACCGTCAGAAAAACCATAAGTGTCACGGAATAATATTCCAACTCCAAGGACCGGAAAAAGTCACATCCAGGGTTTAATTCACTTCCCCTGAAGGCTCATATACCATCAAAATAAGGTAAAAGCGTCAAATCATTGAGTAAACACCAATTGCAAATCGCGAGGTGAGCGAGCTTTCACCGTCGATCGCCGTGTGACGTCACAACGAGACAGCCGAGCACAGCGGCCAGCTGGACTTCGCGACGACCGAGAAGCTGCCCGCGCATGCGTAGTGCGGTTCACACGCGAATAAACCCTTTCGACTAAATATTCCGACTTCAAGAAATTAAATTATTCTAGATAAAGCGAGAAAAGATCCAGGCATCAGAATAATCGTTTTTCACGAATGGTGTTATCAATTGACATAATATTTTGAACGATAATAAATCAAACAAGTTGATTCAAGGAATAGAAAGACGTGTAATCACATGCGAGCTTGTCATTGTATAAATAAAAATTATTATCGTTTCATATAAAAAACGTCTCTGACACACCAGCCCATAATTCCTGAACGCTCGAGTCCACGAATCCGTCCGTTTGAGTGCCCTTCTCGCAGACGGAGGCGCATAAATACGGAAATTATTGTACAAGGAATCTGCTCCTGTTACAATATATATTGTGACTCCCCCACACATTAAGATCTCCCGTGTGGCCCCGGTGACGTCACACCGTGAGAGCCCGGGAGACGCGGTCAGGCCAGCGAGATGCCGAGCAGCCGTCGGACAAGCCCACGGAGAGCCAAGTGGAGCCATCCGACGGGATCGAGCGGCGGCTCGATCGATGCCGAAGCGACGCGCACGCGCAATAGCCAGCACAGCGGCGCTGCCGAATGGGCTTGCGGCGAAAGCACGGTCAAGGTCGGAGAAAGGCGAAAGCGAGGGAAAATCGGCCTCGCTGATTGGATGGAGATGACGACACTCCCTTTGCACACGGCACCGACCGAGCACGCTATTTGCTCAGCGGATAAGACCGGATAATCGTCACTAACATACCGACCCGGGATTGGAGGGCAAAGAAGGAACAAGGCCCTGAGCCAATCAGAAAATTAAGAATTAGGCGACCGCACGCAGACGCGAGTCGGCCAGAAATCTGCCAAACCGACGGAGTGGGAGCTGGAAATCGGGGTATAAAGGACGACGATTTCGGCAGTCGAGTGATCAGTTAATGAGTCAACGACCTACTTTACCATCGGCCAGCTCTCCAGGACTAAAGTGAAAAGTGCAAAGTGAAAAGTAAAAGTGGATTAAAAGTGAATAAAGTGAAACAGTACCAAAACGGACTTATAAATTTTGTGCCGTTCGGACTTATAAAACTCGTGCCGCTCGGACTTATAAACTTTGTGCAACGGTGAACTTATAAAAATTGTGCCTTTCGGACTTATAAAATTCGTGCCGTTCGGACTTATAAAAAAGTGTGCCGTTCGGACTTATAAAATTTGTGCCGGATTGAACTTATAAAATTCGTGCCAAATTTGGACGTATAAAAATTTGTGACAATTTGACTTATAAAATTTCGGGCCAAGTGAACTTGTAGAGTGTGCACCGAAAACAGACTTATAAACATTTGGTGCCGAATCGGACTTACCAAATTCGTACCAGAATCGGACTGATAAACATTTTGTGCCGCAGCGGCTTTATCAATTGTGGTGCCTGAGTGAACTTAAATAAGTCGGGCCAATAAAAGTGACAGTCGGAGTGAACTGGTACAGTGACCAAAAGTGACCCGTCAGACACGGCAAGGCTGGATCAGACGGATATCCCAACTTCCAGGACTGGAAAAAGGTACATCCAGGGGTTCGTTCACTCCCCCTGAAGGCTCCGAGACCGACAAAACAAGGTAAAAAAGTTTTGTCTCCAATTCACGCCAATTGCAAAGTGCGAGGCGAGCGAGCTGTCACAGGCGATCGCCGTGCCGTGACGTCATCGCGAGACAGCCGAGCACAGCGGCCAGCGGCACGTCGCGTCGACCGAGAAGCCAACCGCGCATGCGTGGTGCGGTTCACGCGGAATAATTATCTTTCGATTAAAAATATCGCCTTGAAGCCATAAAAGAATGCAATAATTAGAGACAATAAGAGAAGGAGAAACAAGTGCTTGAACGAGATTGAAATTCATTGTTCATTTTTTCGCGTTCCGAAAGAACAATCTCTGTAATTGCTCCGAATATAGATATAAACAGAGAACATTCCGAGTTAAGATAGAACCGAAAAAGGGTTAATAAAGATTTCAGCCTGTAATTGGAACAATAAAGCGAATTATTTAACATCAAAGCTGTCTCTGACACGCCAGCCCATAATTCCTTCACGCTCGAGTCCCCGAAACCGTCCGTTTGAGTGCCCTTCTCGCGGAAGGAGGCGCATAAATACGGAAAATATTGTACGAGGAATCTGCTCCTGTTACATTTGGCGCCCAACGTGGGGCTCGAGAAAAAAGGAATTGGTGGTGTCAGCGCGCCTAATAAAAATAATAAATTAATTTCAATAAAAATAAAATTAAAAATTAAATTAAATCTAAATTAAATTAGAATGTCGGAAAAATCGGTCGCCCAAGAGAGGCGCGAGCTCGAACTTATGGAAAAAGAAGAAGAGGTCCACAGGCGGGAGCGAGAGCGCTGCGATAGGCTGAGAGCGCAGCAGGCCGCCGAAGACGCGCAAAAGCGCATCGCAGAGGTCAGTCTGGAAGATGAGACTCCGGGAAACACGGAGGACTCACGACAAGACAGCACGACAGACATGGACCTCACCAACCATTCTCTCGCCTGGGAATCCACGACGGCAGATGAGCTGATCGGTGGAGGAAATATCCGACAGCAAAAGGAGATGAATCGATTGTCGATCATCCCTCCAGCGAGCGATGCGGACGCTCGGACAGCCGAACACGAAAAGGAAAAGCGTACGGAATCCAAGGACCTCGGAGAATCAGGAGATGACAGCAACAAAGCGATTCTGCAGGCGATAAGGCAGATGAAGGCTGAGCATAAAAAAGAGTTTGAAAAAATGCACAGCACCCAGGTAAACCTGGAGTCGGCGTGCATTCAACGAACTAAGGAATCGCAGCAATTGCTGTTGACGGGGTTCTCGAGAGCTATAAGCGAGAGCGAGGCTGAATTAGAGGGCAAAATCGCGTCGATACGAGAAGCGATCCGCGACGAGCAACGGCCGATAAATACACATATTCGGGAGCAATTAGCGGCCCACGATGTAACAGTCGTTAAGTTAATCGATCGGCTCGAGGGTGCTACAAAGGTCTCGAAAAAGGCCCTCCAGACGGCAGAGGAGAACGCGAAGAGAATTCGGGAGTACGCGGCGATGGCAAACCGAACCGCATCACAATCAGCGTTCGGCACGACGATGCTCGGAGGGTTGAACGCCAGTAAGGCGTACGTGGCCTCGAAAAAACTACCCACCTTCAAGGGCGATGGCGTGGAGCGGCCGATGCAATATTTAAAAACGTTAAAGGACCATTTCAGCGCTATAGAGCCCGAAGGCGCAGAATTTCGCTGCATGATGGGTGAAGCGATGGTGGAAACGGCACGTGATTGGTGGCACCTGGTAGCGCCAGAGGTCGAGAATATCGCGCGATTCGAAGAAGCTTTTCGCGCACGATACTGGGGTCGCGAATTACAGGACAAGGTAAAGCGTCACCTCGAATACGGAACGTATTTCGTCGATGGACAGCGCCTGATAAAGGCCGAATATGCGACCCGAGTAATCGGAAATGTACGAGATCTAAGCGAGCGGATCGATGACAAAGACGCGATTCGACGCCTTGCAAAACATTTCGATGAGAACCTGAGAACGTCGATTCTCGTGAGAAATATTCACAAGGTAAGCGAGCTAATCGAACTGCTAGAGAGTAACGACCTCGGCGGAACGGTAAACGCGAGTCGCGGAAATGAACGGCAAGGACTCAATGGGTACAGCCCGAATCGAGGAAACGGTCGGGGAAATGGGGGAGGGCCGCGCCCTTGGCAACAGCGAGGTGGCCAACAGGGCCAGTGGTCAAACTTCACGGTCGGTCAAACACAAGGGCCGCCCCAAATTTCCAATCCGTGGCAAGGGCCACCGATCGCGGCGGCGACTCCGAATTTTTCGGTACCGCCACCATTTTACCCCGCGACGCCGCCACACGCACCGGCACCGACGATGCAACAGGGAGCCGGAATAAATACGCACTTCCCCGGCACGAGCCAGGGAAACGCGTAAACGTTGCGTCCGTAAGGAACAGCGGAAATCCACGAGGCGCAACGGCGACGAAAAATAATGAAGAAGAAAAGAAGAGAAAAGAGGCAGAGAAAAAGAAGAAAGAAGAAAAGGAGAGACGAGAAGAAGAAAAGAAGAGACGAGAAGAAGAAAAGAAGAGACGAGAAGAAGAAAAGAAGAAAGAAGAAGAAAAGAAGAAAAGAAGAAAGAAGAGAAGAAACAGGAGGACAAGAGAAGAGAAGAAGAGAAAGCAGAAGAAAGGAAGAGGAAAAAAGACGAACTCTGGCGAAAGGGACAGGAGAAAAGAGAAAGAGAAAGAGAGGCCGCGAGAAACTCGAGGGAAGAAGCGACGAACTCCGAGGTAATGACGGCCCATAATGTCGAATTGTCGGAAGAACGAGAACGGGTAACGAAGAACGGGGGAGAGACCAGTCCTAAGAAGGCGGAGAAAAAGGGCGGACTAGATCGGGAGGAGATCGGTGCCGTGGAGGGAAATAGGATGGAGCGTCAACCCAAATTCGAGCCCACATCGGTTTCGGTGCCGACAACGACGAAGGGAAAAATCGTCATCACCAGCGGGCAAGGAGCAATTCCCAAGAAAATCGAAAAAAAGGTCCGAACAATTTTCGAAAGTCCTCAAGATTACCTCCTCGATATGCCACAGCCAGGAGAGGGTGTAATCTACGACGAAACACGACCAATGTGCCCGGAGGTACCGATCGGCCTCGAAGGTGCATTGGCCAGTGCGTTAGTCGATAGCGGAAGCGAGGTCTCCTGCATTTCTGAAGAATTCTACTCACAGAATTTGGAAGCCTTTAAAAATTGTCCAACTCTACCTGTAACGTCGATAAATGTCGTGGGAGCGTTCGGTGGAGGATCAGGGAGAATCAAGCAACAAGTGATGGCCACGGCGAGAGTGTACGACTCGGAGGGAGACGTGACGCTGTTAGTGGTGCCGAAGCTGCAGAGAACCGTGCTCCTTGGTATCGACGGAATGGACAGACTCGGAGTCTATGTCGACACACACAAAAAAGTGATAAAGGTGCGAGAAAAAATTGTCGGACGCCTCGTGAGAGGATACTGGCGGATGGAGGAAAGCCCATGCAGTATACCCGACGAGGACAAGAAAATGGGGGAGAGTAGAGCGATGCTCGCTCGAGCCGAAGGCAACTGTGAAGAAGAAGAACCGGAAGTCGAAGGCACGAGACACGTCATGAGCGGAGACATACGAGATCCCGCCTCAGAGTGTCTCCGTGAAGCCGAAGTCGATGAAAAGCTTCGAGAGTGCGCCGACGTCGACCCCGAGATTCAGAAGGACTTCAAAGAACTGGTATTTGAATATCGAGACATATTCCGGAAACGACCCGGGAGGATGCAAGCATACGAACATCGGCTTGTACTGAAGGATGAAAAACCATTCGTATCTCGCTCATACCCGGTTCCAATGGCGTACCGAGGAAAGGTCACGGACGAAATAAATAAAATGCTCGCCCAAGGTGTTATTCAAAGGTCAATAAGTACCTATATTAACCCCTTGGTAACCGTTATCAAGACTAATGGGGACGTCAGGTTGTGTCTCGATGCGCGACTACTGAATGAGCATCTCGAAGGCGATTACGACTCGGCACTACCAACGGAAGAGATTTTCCAGAAATGTGGAGGCGCGAAGGTCATGTCGACCTTGGATCTGACTAGCAGCTTCTGGCAGATTCCGTTACATCCGGATTCGCGTAAATACACGGCGTTTCGACACGAAAATAAATGCTATGAATTTACGGTGACGCCTTTCGGTCTAAAAACAAGTACCGCGGCACTTGTTCGGGGACTGGACATCGTCCTTCGAAACACCGGAGATTTTATAGTAAATTTCGTGGATGATTTGCTAGTGGTGTCGGCAGATACTCAACAACACCTGCAACATCTCCGAAAATTATTTTCGAGAATCCGTGAGCATGGAATGACTCTAAAAATGGAAAAATCGCATTTCTTTAGAAATGAAGTGAATTTTCTCGGGCACGTAGTAACGACGAAGGGGATACTGCCGCAGCCAGACAAGGTGAAATCGATTAAAGAATTTCCCCGTCCCCGAAATATAAAACAGCTGAGGGGTTTTCTCGGACTCGTAAATTTCTACACGAAATTTACGAGTAAACACGCTGAAGAAACTGTCCCCTTGTTAGAGCTGTTGAAGAAGGGAACGAGCTGGAAATGGACAGATATCCACGAAACAGCATTCGGAAGGGTGAAACAGCTGTTTTGCGAGTCGGTGGTATTAGAACATCCCGATGTAACGAAGCCATATACCTTGACGACGGACGCAAGTGACTATGCGCTTGGCGCGACCTTGTCACTAACCGACGAAAAGGGCGAAGTCGGAGTGATCTCATTTGCCAGTCGAACTCTAAAGGGGGCTGAAGTTGGGTACACCACGTCGGAGAAAGAATTACTCGCTATCGTATGGGCTCTCCAAAAATTCCAAAGTTATCTTAAGGGAGCAAAGATAACGATAATTACCGACCACAAAGCACTGGTGTTTCTGAAAACGTGCCGATTTACGAGTGACAGGCTATTGAGATGGGCGCTCTTGTTGCAAGGATATGATTTAACGGTAGAACATCGGCCGGGAAAATCAAATCTAGTCGCAGATACGCTAAGTCGTCTCCGTGACCACGCGTACGAGCCCGATGGAACAGCGCCCGGAAAAATAATAATCGCAGCGCTCGCGCAAAAACCTTCGAAGTCCTTAGCACAAAAAATGAAGACGATCGGTAGTCTACAGAGAAATCAAGAGGATTTGAACGCCATTATTACTCTGTTAGAAGATGAAAAAGACACGGAGAACCATCCGAAAAATTACCGAATCAGCGAAGGAGTTCTGCAGAGAGCTGCGAAGACGGGACAATGGAAGGTGGCGCTGCCGGAGGAGATAAAAGAAATCCTTGTCGAGGAGTGCCACGTCATGTACGGACATGTCGGCGCCACAAAGGTATTTCAGATGTTGAACGAGGATTTCGCCTATCCTCGCTTTGCGAAAAGCATCCGGCACCAGCTCGCCACCTGTGACACGTGCCAGCGAACCAAATGTGCGGTGCAAAATAGTTATGCAAATATGCAAACTATAGCACCCGAAGGGCCGGGAGATTTACTCTCCATCGATTTTTATGGCCCATTACCAATGTCAACCGGGGGAGTGCGCCACATTTTAGTAACGCTGGATGCGTTTACGAAGTTCGTCACGTTGTATCCGATGCGAAAGGCAAACACTAAAACGGTAATTAAGAAGCTCAGCACGGACTATATCCCGAAGTACGGAAAACCGAAGAGGATCCAATTTGATCATAGAACGCAGTTCACCGCCAAGGCGTGGAAAAAATGGCTGGAGGATGAAAAGATACAAGGAGTATTTTCGTCGATTCGGCACCCGCAAGGAAATATCGTCGAACGAGTAAATAGAGAGCTCGGACGATTTTTCCGCACCTTGCTAACCGACCGACATACGGCATGGGCAAGGTGGGTGCCGATTATCCAAGATTGCATCAATGACTCGCCACATGATACAACGGAATACACGCCTCGGGAACTGCAGACGAAGAAACCACCGCATCGTCCATGGAAAAATTGGGTACCGGCGCTAAGGGAAAAAGCCGAGGAAATGATCGACTACGCGAGAAAACTCGAGCTAGCCCAGGAGAGGATACAGAGGAAAGGCAGGAGAAGAGCCGAAAAATTCGATGAGTGCCACCGCATGACCACCTACGAGGAAGGCGATCTGGTTCTCGTTAAGGCATTGAACGTGTCGAATCAAAACGACCAAGTCGCCGCGAAATTCATGCCTCTTTACGAGGGACCATATCGTATTGGAAGGTGCGTGGGACTCGCTACATATATTCTCGAGGACCCGGAGACCAAGAAACTGCGCGGGAGATTCTACTCGAGCCTTTTGAAACGTTACCATCAAAAGGCGAGTGCGAAGATAAGCGATAAGACAGAGGACTCCGAATGACCCGAGAACGAGACGGAGAGAAAACATAAAAATAATCCGTAAGAAAAAGAAAAAGAAAAAGGAGGAATTAAGAAAGCTAAAGGAAAAACATAATTAAACTAGAATTAAGGAGAGAAATAAGGATAGGATAGGAAAAAGCATGGATAAAATAAAATAGAATTAAGACTGGAATTAAGATAGGATTAAGATCGAATTAAGAATAGACTAAGAAATAACATAAGAAAAAGAAAAGACTAAGAATAGAAAACACAAATAAAAATAAAGATAACAGAAAAATAAAAGGAAAACCACAAAAATAAAACAAAAATAAACCAAAAATAAGAAGAATAAGAAAAGAAGAAAGCCAAAGGAAGAACAGAAATAAATTAATAGTAAAATCCAGAGAAGGAATTCAGAAGAGAACAAAAATAGAATAAGATAGAATTAAGGATAGATCGGAAAGAGTTAAGAATAGAGTAAGATAGACTAAGAAATCGATTAAGAAAGAGAAAGGGTTAGAGAATAAGGGTTAGGAATAAGGAAAATAGTGATAGCCGGAAAATAACAAAAAACATAATCAAGAACAAGACCAAAAGAGAGACCGAAGAAAAGTGATCAAAGTAAATTAAGGACATTAATTAAGAGAAGAAAAACAAGAATTTCAGAGAAAAATTAAGAAAAGAATAAAAAAAAAGGGTGAAGAATAGGAATAATGTAGAAGTAAGATAGAATTAAGAAAGCTAAAAGAAAACATAGTTAAAAACAAGTCAAGATGATAATTAAGAGTAGGATAGAAAAATAATTAAGAGCAGAATTAGGTAGAATTAAGAAAGTAGGAAAAATAAATCGGACTAAGAATAAGAAACTAATTAAAAAGAGTCAAGAAAACAAGAACGAGAGAAAAAGAAAGACAAAAGAAGATTAATTGGAAATAAAAAGGAAGAAGATAAGAGATAGACTAAGAAATGATTAGGAATAGAATAGAATTAAGACTCGAATTAAGGAGCAAATAAGAAAGAAATAAGAAGAGAATAGGGGAGAAACAATACGAGAATAAGAAATTAAGGAAAGGATAGAACAATAATAGAATTAAGACAGAGTGAAGTTAGAATAAGAGGGCATTAAAACAGATTAAGACATCGACTCCGGAATAGATCATGAAAAGGATAAGAGTCGCGCGACGGCCCACAACACAGGCCGAGACAGCGCGCCGCCGGGCCAAACATCGGGCCGGCGAACGACTCTACTCTCGCCGAGCGGGACCACGGGCGGCGAAGGAGTCGAGCGCGGCGGAGCACCAAATCAAAACAAAGGATTAAGTCGGGGAACCGAGAAGCTCGCCGCGATCGACTCCCGAATCAAGATGACTAGCCAAATTGCCCGAAACCGAAGCATTATACGAGGAAACGGCCATGATCTGGAAGGAATAATAATAACCGTGCGGGATACCCCAGGACAACCATCGATGTCTGGTGTATCGAGTCTCGCGGCGATAACGCGAAAAAGGGAGTGGGGATAAAGGCTCGAAATTGACGGGTAAGCGAGCAAAATTAATAGAGGACACAGACAGTACGAAAGCGATAGGTGAAAGAAACAGTGATAGCGACAGGCGACAGATTGTGGAAGAAAGAGCGAAAAGAGAAGAAAGGACCGGAAAGAAAAAGGACGGAAAGAAGAGACGGAGAAGCAGAAAAAGGGGTATCGAAGAGAAGAGGTGAGGGAGAGAAAAAATGAAATTGAATTAAATAAACTCGAATAAAATAGGATAAAATAAAATAAAATAAAATTGAATAAATTAAAATAGAATAAATTAAAACAGGATAAATTAGAATAAAATAAATTAGAATAAAATAGGACTAAGTTAGAATAAAATAAAACTAGAATAAAATAAGATAAAATAAACCAAAATAAGCCAAATCAAATAAGACAAGTACGAAAAAGAAAAAATAAAATAAAACATTGAAAACCTCCCACACAAAAAAAAAAAAAAAAAAAAAGAAGAACATGGCAGGGTTCCGCAATTTCCCGGCACGCAACCTGGAGGGTAGCTATAAGGGAGTCGAGGTACTGACGGTCGCCACCCCCAGCCGTTTCTACGTGCACCTACCGGATCCGGAAGGAAGGAGGGCGCGACTCCTGGCGTATTACGACAGTACAACCCCCGACCACCCGGAAGTACGGCCCGTATCCGAGGAAGACCTATACCCTGGCGCGCCGGTATATGTGCGACATGTCCGACGATTCTACCGGGGGGTAGTTACGGGGGAACGAGACCAGGACGGCGAAATCCTGGTTTGGCTGGGCGATTGGGCCCTTGAGCTGAACGCCCGACCCGGGGAGATTTTCACGGTCCCATGGGAGCACCGGAGCGTCGCCTTCCAGGCAATCGCCTGCGGCCTCCACGCCACCCGCCCAACGGGAGAGGTGCCTTGGTCTCCCGAGGCGTGCCAATCTGTGAGGGATTACCTGGAGGACAACCTTTGGGACCTCCACGTCATAGACAGAGAGACCGGCACCGACGCAATATGGGTTGTAACTGTTTGGCTATCCTCGAACACCCGATGCCGAGTCAAACCGCGGTTATCGGCACTGAATACGAGAGCGTGAGGTGTAAGTGGCGCCACCTGCCAGGATCGAGCAGCGGCTCGATCAATATCGAACCGAGCGCATGCGCAGACGAGAGATCGGAAACACCACGGCGCTGCCGAGCGGGCTTGCGGCGAAAGCATGCCCAAGGTCGAGGAAAGGAGAAAGCGAGGGAAAACCGACGCAGATAATTGGCCAAAAGCGACGACACTGGAAAAAGCACACGGCACCAACAGGTGCACCATTAGCCCAGCAGGGAATGCCGGAAGTGCGTCACGGGAATACCGACCCAGCATTGGAGGGCCAAGGGAGCCCTCCAATCCCAAATGGAGGGTGTTAGGTAATCGGCGCACAAACTGTGTGCAGGCAGATGCGGGGTGATCGCCCGAGGAAAATGAGCCCTGGGAAAAGTTCGTACGATAAGTAGTTTCCGAGCAATAAGGGTTTAAAGTTGACCAATCAGAGCGCAGCTTGAGTAGTCACACGGACAGCACACAAGCATGAGATAACTTCACTGAACTTCGATACAGGGTGTAGAGTAAATTATTTCAGTGATAAAACATACATTTTTAAATAAAAAAAATTTCGCAACTCGTTCAATGTATATTTCGAAATCAAATTATCGTCCGGGTGCCGAACTGCAATGTCCCTACAACGACTCCTGGTGCATCCCCTGCAACCGCGTGAATCCACGTGGTGTCCAGGTCTGGCCAGACCATTTCCCGTAATCCGGCGAAATTGGCTCCGTAGTTTTTGCCTTGTCGAGCCTTGAGCAAGGTACTGCCGGACATTACGTCGAACCTCGTCAATGCTCTCGTTGTCCAGGTGTCAATTTACGATTTCTCGACATCCGGCGAAATTGGCTCCGTAGTTTTTGGCTTTTCGAGCCTTGAGCAAGGTACTGCCGGACATTACGTCAAACCTCGTCAATGGTCTCGTTGTCCAGGTGTCGATTTACGATTTCTCGACATCCGGCGAAATCGGCTCCGTAGTTTTTGGCTTTTCGAGCCTTGAGCAAGGTACTGCCGAACATTACGTCGACCCTCTTCAAGGCTCTCGTTGTCCAGGTGTCGATTTACGATTTCTCGACATCCGGCGAAATTGGCTCCGTAGTTTTTGCCTTTTCGAGTCTTGAGCAAGGTGCTGCCGGACATTACGTCAAACCTCGTCAATGGTCTCGTTGTCCAGGTGTCGATTTAGGATTTCTCGACATCCGGCGAAATTGGCTCCGTAGTATTTGCCTTTTCGAGTCTTGAGCAAGGTACTGCCGGACATTACGTCGAACCTCGACAATGCTCTCCTTGTCCAGGTGTCGATTTAGGATTTCTCGACATCCGGCGAAATTGGCTCCGTAGTTTTTGCCTTTTCGAGTCTTGAGCAAGGTACTGCCGGACATTACGTCGAACCTCGTCAATGGTCTCGTTGTCCAGGTGTCGATTTAGGATTTCTCGACATCCGGCGAAATTGGCTCCGTAGTTTTTTGCCTCTTAAGTCTTGTAAAAAATATTGTCGAGCGTTAACGTCGATCCTCGTTATCGCCAATGGTTTGTTTATGTTTATTTAGTTGAAATTATGGGTTGAGCCCTTTTACAGAGTCAGAGTACAGTTGAGTAAGGTTGTGCGAATAGAATGCCGATTAGATTTAAATAACGAAATAATGGTTTACCTAAGCGTAAGCAAATTAGAATAAGAATAAAATGGTGTTCGGGTCACACTAGACCATTTGTCGCCAACGTGTGTGACTTCGGCTAATGAGTTTTTAATGTCCCGATTGTCGGAAATATTATTACGAAGATTTATAGCGAATTTGGTCAATGCTAGCGGTGCCCAGGTGGCAGTCTGTGATCCATAGTGTTTTTACATGCCAGCTGTATAAAAAAAACGTTAATTTTTTGCAGTGAAATACTAATGTTGATATAACATTTCCTTTCCAGTCTAATGCAGTTCCTGAAAATTACAGTCGACCCGATCCTTCCTACGACCATTATTCACCAAGATCACTGTCCAAGATGTGTAGAACTGTCGAAGCAGCACTGCTATCCTGTTCACTAATGAACACTGAAAAATCCCAATTCACTCACCGAGAATATCATATTAAAGTGTAACTCATAATAAAAATAAATAAGTAAACGTTCTCCAAAAGATCAACATTATACTATCGTGTTCTTGCCTCTCTTAAAGTAATTGTAAATTTGCAATAAATGATATTGAATCGTTTCAAAGTTTGTTGAACGAGTAGTGTTTTACCATACAGTTGAATAAAAATAACTTGTATTAGCGTGTGTTATGATATTGGAATTAACGTGCATTCTCTTATTCTGCCTACTCCGAAAACTCGCTGTAATCTACGACAGAAGATGCTGCATCGGTTCACATGTTCCTATCAAAAAACAAGGATCTCGAATATTTCCATATACGTTCGGAGACGAGGAGGATATCGTTCCGCAAATAATGATAAATAATTATTAGATGACTATCCCTCATCGAAAGAGATAAATGAAGAATCTATTATTATCGTCTAAGTAGAGATGAAATACATTTAGTCGTTTCGATCTCCGGATGGTCAGAAATGTTCTCATTACAGTGAAATCTAGACCGTAGTGTATTTGGTCTCGTAGACACGAAGCAAAGGAGAATCGCACAGCTTGGAGTCGCGCGAGCTATGGAATCAGGCGTATGGATCACTCATCTTATGTTAGTCGACGAAAGGAGATGAAATACACTGCACCCCTTACGTTTTTATGACCAGCCTGATGTCTTGTATTTGACATTTTCGGATACGAGATGTATATCGTTCCTTAAATAACGATAAATAATCATCAGCTGACTATTCCGCATCGAAAGCGATAAGTGAGGAATTCATTATTGTTTTCTAAGTCGGTTCTACGAGGGATCGAGGGATCGAGGGATCGAGGGATCGAGGGATCGAGGGATCGAGGGATCGAGGGATCGAGGGATCGAGGGATCGAGGGATCGAGGGATCGAGGGATCGAGGGATCGAGGGATCGAGGGATCGAGGGATCGAGGGATCGAGGGATCGAGGGATCGAGGGATCGAGGGATCGAGGGATCGAGGGATCGAGGGATCGAGGGATCGAGGGATCGAGGGATCGAGGGATCGAGGGATCGAGGGATCGAGGGATCGAGGGATCGAGGGATCGAGGGATCGAGGGATCGAGGGATCGAGGGATCGAGGGATCGAGGGATCGAGGGATCGAGGGATCGAGGGATCGAGGGATCGAGGGATCGAGGGATCGAGGGATCGAGGGATCGAGGGATCGAGGGATCGAGGGATCGAGGGATCGAGGGATCGAGGGATCGAGGGATCGAGGGATCGAGGGATCGAGGGATCGAGGGATCGAGGGATCGAGGGATCGAGGGATCGAGGGATCGAGGGATCGAGGGATCGAGGGATCGAGGGATCGAGGGATCGAGGGATCGAGGGATCGAGGGATCGAGGGATCGAGGGATCGAGGGATCGAGGGATCGAGGGATCGAGGGTTCGAGGGATCGATGGTTCGAGGGATCGAGGTTCGAGGGATCGAGGGATTGAGAGAAAAAAATGCAAAATCTGCACATTACCGTGTAAACACAATGATTCATTGATGCAAAGTTTATTTTGTTTATTAATTTAACCGAATTATCGACAACCATCAGGCCAGGCTCGACCTATCTTTCCGATCGAAGGATGATTCCCTCATGTACTTCAGGTACATTTTAATACACGTAAAGACACGTAATTAACAGAATTGCTCAATATGTAGGCCGTGTTTTTCAACACAGAGCCGTGCACGGTCGAGAACGCTACGTGTGGCTCGCTGGATCATCTCGTTTGGAATCGCAGCAGAGACTCGGCGTATTCTACGAATCAGTTCATCCAGATCTTCGACCGGTTGCCCTTGATAAACCTGCTCCTTCATGTGACCCCATAGGAAAAAATCCAGTGGAGTAAGGTCAGGTGATCGAGGGGGCCAAAGTATAGGACCACGTCTGCCTATCCATCGATCAGTCCATTCGCGGTCCAAATAATCTCGTACCAACATGCTAAAGTGGGCTGGTGCTCCGTCATGTTGGTAAATCATACGATCGAGAAGATCGACGGGGAGATGCCCGATCAACTCCGGAAGATCGTTTTACAAAAAGTCGAGATACGATACAGCGTCTAGCCGATCGGGGAGAATCACCGGACCGATCTAGACAAATTATATAAACATCGTGATTTTATTTATGAACACAAGCTCATGTGTGGGAACCAAACAAATTAACCACATACACACAGACTCGAACGCACAGTTATACATTATGGAAGAAAGATGGGA
Source organism: Ichneumon xanthorius (assembly GCA_917499995.1). Classification (NCBI taxonomy): domain Eukaryota; kingdom Metazoa; phylum Arthropoda; class Insecta; order Hymenoptera; family Ichneumonidae; genus Ichneumon; species Ichneumon xanthorius. Next base: position 810,996 of record CAKJTD010000090.1, on the reverse strand, counting down.
AAAGCAATCGATGGGTTTATTATTATTATCTTGCTTCGTCATAGAGGAAGCTTTGTTTTGGTGAAAGAAACAAATTTCGAAATTTTAATGAAAACCAATAGGAAGCGAAGAATACAGAAAATTATTTCTAATTAATGAAACTTTGCGAATGAAGGAACATTATGAGAAAGCGATATGAAAATTTATTTATTTTTTTCTAAAAGGTTTTAATGCATTCATTTGCTGCATACCAATTCACCCCCAACCATGCCGCCCCACATGTTGACCGAGAACCGGTTCTGGAACGCATTACGGTGTACAACCTTTGGGTTCTCGTGAGCCCAATAGTGGCTGTTGTGTTGATTAAAATATCCGTCGCGCGTGAAAATCGATTCATCCGTCCACAAAATGCGATCGGTGAAGGTAGCATCATTCGCTGCGCATTCGATAACCTCATGGCAAAAGACGAGGCGTTGCGGAGGATCACGAGCTTCAAGATTTTGGACCGAAGTGTAGTGGTAGGGATGCTGGCCGTCTTCGTGGAGTACGTTCCAGACTGACCAATTACTTGTGCCAAATTGGCGGGCGACACTTCTCGTACTTCTTGTGGGATCGTCGGCGATGCAATCCAATATTTGGTCTTGCAAACGAAGGTTTCTTCGATTGGGCGGTCTCCCGGCATCCGGATTTCCACCAGGGACCAATGCATTCGTCTCGAGGCAATGACGTTCCAGCCTTCGGAAGACATTGGCGTCTGGAAATCGTCCGGCGTTCGGCCACCGGAGCCGATACAAATTCACGGCTCTTCCAGCTCTACCATGAGCTTCCCCCATGGCGAGCAGCATGCGATAATATTCGCGAGGCTCGTAAAAAGCCATTCGTATTTCACTATCTTTTTAACGATAATAAAGACGGACACGATGCTTCTACGGTTCCTGCGATAGCGGAAATGACATGTTATCAGCAATGTTCGATAAAACATCTGACGCAAGAAGAGTGAATGATGTCGCAAAAACTGCACACTCGACTGATTTCAATTCAAGAGTAGTTATAAAATAATTTGTTAATGTTCATAATTTTATTTTATTTACATAGGAAAAAATACATAAAAGGAAAAAATACAATCGGGAGGATCGGGAGGATCGGGAGGATCGGGAGGATCGGGAGGATCGGGAGGATCGGGAGGATCGGGAGGATCGGGAGGATCGGGAGGATCGGGAGGATCGGGAGGATCGGGAGGATCGGGAGGATCGGGAGGATCGGGAGGATCGGGAGGATCGGGAGGATCGGGAGGATCGGGAGGATCGGGAGGATCGGGAGGATCGGGAGGATCGGGAGGATCGGGAGGATCGGGAGGATCGGGAGGATCGGGAGGATCGGGAGGATCGGGAGGATCGGGAGGATCGGGAGGATAGGGAGGATCGGGACACATACATATGATTGTTTGACATTTTGGAATATTTTGAACATGTTTACATGAAAACATGTGAAACGACTCAGTCCGTAACCAAAGTCTGTAATTAATGCGATTCAGAGACCGAACACTTTTCGGCAAATACAAAAGCATTAGCTGATGCACAACTTAATACTTCGTCCGATGATGCTTCCATTTCATCCGCAACGTCAACCGGTTTTAAATGGCATTGATTAGAAAAATGCATGTATCTCACTCGCACTCATGTGTCACGTGGTACATCTTTCACATGGCTTTAAGGCGAGGTGAAACATGTACCACGTGACATGAATGCGAGACAGATAGAAACATTTTTCGAATCAATGCCATTTAAAACCGGTTGACATTTCGGATAAAACGGAAGCATCATCTGACGCGGTATTAAATTATACATCCGCTAATGCTTTGTCTTTTCACGAAAAGTCTACGGTTGCTCAATTGCATTCATTATAGATTTTGGTTACCGACTGAGTCGTTTCATATGTCCTTAACTGCGAATGCTGTAAGTGTGCCCGTTGCTGTGATCTTAATCACCCGGTTATTTCTTAAGTCAGTACTTGCGGACGGCCTAAGCCCACGTGAGTTCAGAGAATTGAGAGGGGATTTGCGAACACTTCTCGATGATATAAAAATCTGAAAAAATCAACCATATTAAAAGTACGGAAAAGATTGAATTTGCATAATACGAATGCCTAAATGTTATTAACAAATTAACGAAAAAAAATGTCCAACAAATCACCCGGAAATCTAACGTTTTTTTATGCAAACGATTTGTTAATTTTTCTGAATACGTATGAATTTGTTCAGAATTTCGTGTCATTTTAAAAAATTGCGTTTTTAGTTAATAAAAAAACGTCATTTTCAAAAATGAAACAAAATTCTGCAAAAATTCATACGTATTCGAAAAGATTAACAAATCGTTTTTATACGAACAAAAAGTTAAGTTGCCGGAGGATTTGTTGGACATTTTTTTTTCTTTCATTTGTTAATAAAATTTTGGCATTATTATTATGAAAATTCAATCTTTTCCGTACTTTTAATATGGTTGATTTTTTCAGATTTTTATATCATCGAGAAGTGTTCGCAAGTCCCCTCTCAATTCTCTGAACTTACGTGGGCTTAGGTTGTCCGCAAGTACTGACTTAAGGAATGACCGGGTGATTAAGATCAGAGCAACGGGCACACTTACAGCATCCGCAGTTAAGGACATGTGAAACGACTCAGTCGGTAACCAAAATCTGTAATGAATGCGATTCAGAGACCGAAGACTTTTCGGCAAATAGAAAAGCATTAGCTGATGCACAATTTAATACTTCGTCCGATGATACTTCCATTTCATCCGCAACGTCAACCGGTTTTAAATGGCATTGATTCGAAAAATGCATGTATCTCACTCGCACTCATATGTCACGTGGTACATGTTTAACCTCGCCTTAAGGCCATGTGAAAGATGTACAACGTGACATATGAGTGCGAGTGAGATCCATGCATCCCAATTGTTGGTCCTGTTTTACCCCACTATCCCGTTTTACCCCGCTCTCCTCTATTAGTCGCTACATAAGGCGACACGAGACTTGTGCAGCGACCAGTAAGACGAAAATGTATACTTTTTTTTACCTAAAGTAAAACAGCAACAAAGAAATGAATACAACCAATAAATACGAGTATTAAATGTGTTTATAATAAATGTTTTATTTTATCATGATATAGTTATTATACAATTTTCTAACGGATCAGAACTGTATCGTAAATTTTTAAATTATTTTTGTCGAACGTTGAAACCGCCACCAGTAGTTTTTCACGTCACGTCACGTCACGTCACGTCACGTCACGTCACGTCACGTCACGTCTTTCTCAATTTCTTTTGCCTCTCACTCCTTCTGAGTGGTTCGACCGTATCTTGCAATTCTTGCAATTTCTAGAACAGAAACGATATAATACAAATCAGTATCATGATTACTATCATCATGTTTCATATTATTAATTACTTCTTACCTTTTCATAATAAGCCCTTTTTTTCGAGGCGGCCGCCACATCTTCGGGAGCGAAGCCTTTGAGAGACGCCTCTCGTTCCTTCTCCCGTTGTTCCTTCTCCCTTTGTTCCTTCTCCCTTCGTTCCTTCTCCCTTTGTTCCTTCTCCCGTTGTTCCTTCTCCCGTTGTTCCTTCTCCCGTTGTTCCTTCTCCCGTTGTTCCTTCTCCCGTTGTTCCTTCTCCCGTTGTTCCTTCTCCCGTTGTTCCTTCTCCCTTTGTTCCTTCTCCCGTTGTTCCTTCTCCCGTTGTTCCTTCTCCCGTTGTTCCTTCTCCCATTGTTCCTTCTCCCGTTGGTCCTTCTCCCGTTGTTCCTTCTCCCTTTGTTCCTTCTCCCGTTGTTCCTTCTCCCGTTGTTCCTTCTCCCGTTGTTCCTTCTCCCGTTGTTCCTTCACCCGTTGTTCCTTCTCCCGTTGTTCCTCCTCTCGTTGTTCCTTCTCCCGTTGTTCCTTCTCCCGTTGTTCCTTCTCCCGTTGTTCCTTCTCCCGTTGTTCCTTCTCCCGTTGTTCCTTCTCCCGTTGTTCCTTCTCCCGTTGTTCCTTCTCCCTTTGTTCCTTCTCCCTTTGTTCCTTCTCCCGTTGTTCCTTCTCCCGTTGTTCCTTCTCCCGTTGTTCCTTCTCCCGTTGTTCCTTCTCCCGTTGTTCCTTCTCCCGTTGTTCCTTCTCCCGTTGTTCCTTCTCCCGTTGTTCCTTCTCCCGTTGTTCCTTCTCCCGTTGTTCCTTCTCCCGTTGTTCCTCCTCTCGTTGTTCCTTCTCCCGTTGTTCCTTCTCCCATTGTTCCTTCTCCCTTTGTTCCTTCTCCCTTTGTTCCTTCTCCCTTTGTTCCTTCTCCCGTTGTTCCTTCTCCCGTTGTTCCTTCTCCCGTTGTTCCTTCTCCCGTTGTTCCTTCTCCCGTTGTTCCTTCTCCCGTTGTTCCTTCTCCCGTTGTTCCTTCTCCCGTTGTTCCTTCTCCCGTTGTTCCTTCTCCCGTTGTTCCTTCTCCCTTTGTTCCTTCTCCCGTTGTTCCTTCTCCCGTTGTTCCTTCTCCCGTTGTTCCTCCTCCCGTTGTTCCTCCTCCCGTTGTTCCTTCTCTCGTTGTTCCTTCTCTCCTTCTGCCCGTCCGTCCGCCTGTCCTTCCGCCGGTCCTTCCATCTGTCCGTCTCCTTGTCCTTCCACCTGTCCGCCTGCTTGTTCTTCCGCCTGTCCGTCCGACTGTCCTTCCGCCGGTCCGTCCGCCTGTCCGTCCGCCTGTCTGTCCGCCTGTCCTTCCGCCTGTTCGTCATCGCTAAAATCGGGTTCGTGCCCCCGGGGGCACATCTTGCCCTTCGCAAATTTTCCCAGCCTTTGATAGGTAGAGCTAGATCAAAATGAATTATAAATATTTAATGATGTAAACGCACTCAATAACAAAAATTACTCACAATCTCCTGTTGTTTTCGATGGCTTGCTGAATATCATATCGTTTTATAAATGATAGAATCCAACGAAAATTTTGGTACACCCATTTCCTCAAATATTCTTTGCGCGGTTCCAGTAATTTTTTTTTGTATACTTTTTGCGATATTCTTCCAATGATGTCAGTCGAAAGGTTAGGATTTTCTTGAATGTTTTCTTGAAAAGGCACCAGCTCGCAGAGAAGTTTCCCGAAGTGGTCAGGGTCATCCGTAATATTTTTTGGAAATTTCGTCATTTCGTTGGCCCTTTTCTTTTACCTTTTTACCACTTCTTCTCTCGTTCCTCCTTCTCTCGTTCCTCCTTCTCTCGTTCCTCCTTCTCTCGTTCCTCCTTCTCTCGTTCCTCCTTCTCTCGTTCCTCCTTCTCTCGTTCCTCCTTCTCTCGTTCCTCCTTCTCTCGTTCCTCCTTCTCTCGTTCCTCCTTCTCTCGTTCCTCCTTCTCTCGTTCCTCCTTCTCTCGTTCCTCCTTCTCTCGTTCCTCCTTCTCTCGTTCCTCCTTCTCTCGTTCCTCCTTCTCTCGTTCCACCTTCTCTCGTTCCACCTTCTCTCGTTCCACCTTCTCTCGTTCCACCTTCTCTCGTTCCACCTTCTCTCGTTCCACCTTCTCTCGTACCACCTTCTCTCGTTCCACCTTCTCTCGTTCCACCTTCTCTCGTTCCACCTTCTCTCGTTCCACCTTCTCTCGTACCACCTTCTCTCGTTCCACCTTCTCTCGTTTCACCTTCTCTCGTTCCACGTTCTCTCGTTCCACGTTCTCTCGTTCCACCTTCTCTCGTTCCACGTTCTCTCGTTCCACGTTCTCTCGTTCCACCTTCTCTCGTTCCACGTTCTCTCGTTCCTTCTCTCGTTCTACTTAAGTCCTTCCACAATTAGATCTTAATACTTCTGCCACGTATGACAGATATTTCAAACAACTGATAAACGATGCTCTGCGAGCTGATGCTGTTTCGACATACAATCCATGAAAATTCACGCCTCTCAGTTGACATCATTAGAATAGTAATGATAAGGATATACAAATGTAAATAACAGGATCTGCGAAAGAAATATATAAGGTATACCAAAACTTTTGTCAGGTCCTTCCGTTCACACGACGATAGTCGTTTAAGGTAATCCTTGCAAATAGAAACTTCGCATAAGTTTTATAGAGATGAAAGAGAATTGCAAACACTTCTCGATTGTATAAAAATCTGAAAAAATTCAAGCACACTACAGGTGCTGAAAATATTAATTCAGCATATTAATAATTCCAAAATGTTATTAACAAATTGATGAAAAATAAAATGATTCGACAAATCTTCCGGATACCCAACTTTTATATATGAAAACGATTCGTTAATTTTTCTGAACCCGTATGAATTTTTTTAGATTTTTAAATTCACTTTGATATTTGTGACTTTCTATACACTTTTCCCATATAAACAAAAAAATTCAAATTGAATTAAAGAATGTAAAAATATTCATACGTATTCGGAAAAGTGAACGAATCATTATCATAAAAATAAAAGTAAGGTTTCTGAGAGATTTGTTTAACAATTTTATTGTTTATCGATTTTTTAATAATATTTTGACATTATTATTATGCAAAATTAATCTTTTCATCACCTTTAATACGCTTGATTTTGATCAGATTTTTATGCCATCCAGAAATGTTTTCAATTCCCTCTCATTTTCTGAAACTTATGCGAAGTAAACACTACTCGCAAGGACTACGTTAAAATCCCGGGACGCACGAAACTACGGAATCGTGTTAGCCCGATGTCGAGGAACCGTGACACCTGCATATCGAGGTCGTCTTAGGTAAATTGCCTGATTGTTAAATTTAAAACTACTTTTCTTCGCACAAACTTCGTTCAGCGCCCATTGTACTCGGGTAATCACCTCGCATCTGCCTGCACACAGTTTGTGCGTCGATTAAAATACCCCTTGCATTATAAATAGCAGCGACCTTCAGATATGATTCACCTGAAACCTTATCTTCTTGCGCAACTGGTAAAACCAATGCAGACTTTGCTTCAATTCCATTAAGGACCTTCATGGGAAATCTCCGGCTCTTATCCCGTACCGATTGAAGGTAATAACGCTAGCATTAATTCTTTCCGTCGGGCTGTTTACCGAATTGAAACAGGCTCGAGACATGGTTCACGTGGAACCTTACCTTCTTACGCAACTCGTAAGACCGGTGTGGACTTTGCTTCAACTCGGTTAAGGACCTTGCCGGGAAATCTCCCGCCCTTATCCCGTCCCGATTGAAAGTAATAACGCAAACTTTCATTGTTTCGTTCGGGCTGTTTGCCGAATTAAAGCGACCTCAAGACATGGTTCACGTGAAGCCTTATTGTCTTGCGCAACTCGTAAGACCGATTCGAACTTCACTTCAACATGATATAACGATCCTGGTGATGAATCCATCGCCTTTTTCCTGTATGAATTGAAAAGAAATACCACAAACTATAATAATTCCTATGGTCGGGCTGTTTAACGAATTGAAGCGACCTTGAAACATGGTTTATGTGGAACTTTATTGTCTTGCGCCACTCGTAAGACCGATGCGAATTTCGTTTCAACTCGATTTAACGACCCTGGTGATAAATCCACCGACCTTCTCCTACATCGATTGAAAATAAATATCCCAAACTATACAGCTGCGGGGGATTCCCCCGCACTGCCTGTAAGTGGAAGGTAGCTGATGGTCGAATGGAGCGGGGCTCGGCCGTAGCGTGCAGCGAGGCGGCTGCTACTGCTGTCGCGGTATATCGATCGGCTTCGCTGACGTACGATCTGCCGGCAAGTTTGCAACATTAATTAATTGACAGTAATAAATAATGAATTATTGAATTTTTAGAAATTTTGACAAAATATGTTTATGAATTATGATGTATGATTTTTGATAAATTATGAGAACAGCCTATAATAATTAAATTAATTTTTTGGGGTAAAGGTGATGAATATGTCCAGCTCTGATAATCTGGTCATATTCTCCACTTTTGCCCTAAAAAAATTTTGACTCCAGAAGTACCGATGATCGAGAAGACAAATTGCTTTATTATTTATAACATGAAAAACGGTCTAACGTCTAGAGTCCTTGCTCAGTAACCAGCAGGAACTCGGTTCGAGACCGTTCGGTGTTGCTTTTTTTTAACTGTGTTTAAGCCAAGCATTTACTCTCGTTTGTGCGACATTGTTTCCGGATTGAAAATCTAATTCAGTTTTTTTACCGAACGTATCGTTCGAAAAAAAATGTGCTATCCGAATTTTTTTCTATTTTCGTGAATTGGGGAAAACAAAGGGTGTGTCGGTTTTCTTTACGGGTTGAATTTATTTTTTCATTCTCGCAAAAATAAATTACGGGTTTTTTCGAACG
>CAKJTD010000090.1:558076-802239 GCA_917499995.1 Ichneumon xanthorius | reverse complement strand
CCTCATACGCATACGCTCCTCATACAGTTCTCGCTTACACTTTTCCTCATACTCATTACAACTCTGTTCTTATGTTTACTTTTAACATTCTCTTGAATTCATTCAGTGTCCGAGCTTCCTTCGTTTCCTTTGGCAATTTATTATACAATTCGAAGCCGGCGTATGTTATACATTTCTGTGCGGTCGCTGTTCTACAATACTTCACACTTATGTTTTGTCGCTGCCGCGTATCGTACCTATGACTCTCGCCTACTAGCCGTACTTCCTCACACAGATAGTTCGGCATCATTCCGTTCTTAATTTTAAACACAAACACACACACATTATATTTCATCCTTTGTTTAATACTCAAAAACCCCAAGGCGTCCAACATATCTTGTATCCTCGTATACCTATCGAACCTTAATATTGCACGCATCGCTCTGTTCTGAGTTTTTTGTAAGATCTGCATGATGTGTTCACTTACATTCAGCAACAACGTACTACAATAATCGAAGTGTGGCGCGACTATGGATTTATAGACCGTGACCAGTGTTTCAGCCGATACATATTTATTTATTCTATACAAAAAGTTTACTTTTTTGGCAACCTTCTTCACCGTATACATTGCATGGCTTTCAAATGTTAAATTATTATCGATCATCACTCCAAGGTATTTAATTTCTAAACTTCTTCTATTTTCACATTTTCTATTATTATATTACAGCTATTTATCACATTGAGTTTCCTGAGGTCATGGATCATCATGAACTTTGTTTTCGTCGTGTTCAGCCTTAGTGCATTTCTCTCTAACCATAAAACAACTTTCCGCAGATCATAATTCAGTTTTCGTTCTATTTCGTTTACATTATTATCACTCACATATATGACTGTATCGTCGGCGAACATTTTGCATGAACAGTACGTTAACTGTTTTACAATGTCGTTAATATATAAGACGAACAACAGTGGGCCCAGCACAGATCCCTGCGGCACACCGTGAATTGTTCCCTTTTCGCTGGACATACTGTTATAATATTTCGTTCGTTGTTTGTGATTTCGTAGGTATGAGTCGAACCACTTCCACGCTTTACCTTTTATTCCGTATGTACTTAATTTTTTCAATAATACTAGCCTGCTAACTGTCTCGAACGCTCTTTTGAAATCCAGAAAGACTACTCCTACCACCTCGCTTTTATCTAGATTTCTTTTCCATGTGATAATAGTATTTTGCAATGCGGTTTCACAGGAGTAGTTTCTCCTGAATCCCGACTGTTCATCTCTTAGTATATTATTCTGCTCAATATAATCCATCAGTTGGTTTTTGGCTACTATTTCTAGGATTTTCTCATACATAGGCAACATATTTATTGGTCGGTGCTCTTCCGCCTTTATGCTTCCCTGTATTTTCGGGATTGGTATTACCGTTGACGTTTTCCAGCCATCCGGAAAAATTCCTTCTTGCAACGATCTATTTATTAGTTTCAACATAACTGACCCTACGCTTCTCCATGATATTTGCAAAAATTTCGTACTAATTCCTTCCTCGGTTCCTTTCTTATTTGGAAGAGTCCTCACTATTTTATAAATATTAGCTGGACTAGTTTCTCTGAACATATCAAAGTTTCCTTCTGTTTCTAATTCTAATATTGCATCTACGCCCTCCTGCTCTTTATCATTTTTTACAATCTCTTCGATACTTTCTAGAAAAAATTCGTTAAATTTTTGTGCTATTTTTCGCGCTTCAGTGGTCAGTTCACCATTAAATAGTATACCTTTTGTGTTTTCCACTTTACATTTATTTCCTATTAAAGATTTTAGTATTTTCCACATTTTCGTTGGGTTAGATTTAACCGCATCAATGTTTTCTTCATAATAGCAGCTCTTGGCTCTTCTAATCATTGCCACTACTCTATTGCGCATGAGTCGGTATTTATTCCAGTCATTTTCTAAATTTGTCATTTTCGCCGTCATGTAAGCTTGGTCCCTGTCGCCCCTTGCTATCCGTACTGCATTTGTAATCCATGGTTTCTCTAAGAATCTTGTGTAACGGCCGCAGCCTAACTATTTCGACTTTAACCTTTCGACTTTAATATTTATTCGAGGGTATCGATACGGAGCGTTTCCGTTCGATTCGCTCTTCAAAGAAGCCCTTAAGGCTATCGAAGCATCCGGACCGCCGTGAGCGTCCACTTATCTAGCTTAGACTAAACATCCTTCGACTCTTTATTCCTTTGTAACAGCGAGCGCGAAGCCCTCAGCTTCACGCCCGCTTCAATCAGTTCAGCTCCGACGACCGACCAGTGCGGTACACCTCCGATATTACACTCCAATTATACTCCGAACAATTACACTCTTGCTACGACCAATAAAAGACTTATATTATTTAACCGATTTAAAGTTACTCGATACATCCTAAGACCCAAGCGGCCATCCGTCACATTTGGTGTCAGAAGTGGCGCTACCACGTAAACACGCCTACATAAAAAAAAATATAATAATAATTGAAAAAAAAAGTTTTAACATTTTATATAAAAAAAATAATAATCTGACACCCGTGTACATCCGTCACATTTGGTGTCAGAAGTGGCGCTACCACGTAAACACGCCTACATAAAAAAAAATATAATAATAATTGAAAAAAAAAGTTTTAACATTTTATATAAAAAAAATAATAATCTGACACCCGTGTACATCCGTCACATTTGGTGTCAGAAGTGGCGCTACCACGTAAACACGCCTACATAAAAGAAATAATAACAATTGAAAAAAAAAGTTTTAACATTTTATATTAAAAAAAAAAAAATAATCTGACACCCGTGTACATCCGTCACATTGGTGTCAGAAGTGCCGGAACCATTCAAACACGTTCACATTAAAAAAATAAAAAAAAATTAATAAAATTTAGTTTTTATAAAAAAAAATGTTTGATACTCGCGTTTGAGCCGCAGCTCACGCACCCGGAATCAACAAACGTGTTCGAGCCGTGCTCGCACACAAAAAAAACAGTGAATAACAACAAAACGAAAAGTGACACAGTGAAAAAAAAACGACAGTGAAAAAAAAACTAACAGCGAACGAAACACGGTGATCAACAGAAAAAAAATACAACGAACAGTGACAAACAGTGAAAAGATACAAAAATAGTATAATATACTGAACAGACACTTATTAAATAATATATTCAACATTGACAAAAAAAAAACAACAAAAGTTACAAGTGAGAGTGTACGGAGTGAGCGAGCGACGCCGGGTATACCGACCGCCGAAAGTCCTCGCGCAGCGGCAGCCGCCAACGTTAACACCGGCGAGCCGTCATCGATCGCGGCATCGATCCGCCACGGATGTGATCCGCCGCACCGACGTCTCGACGCCCACCGTCATCCACCATCCACCTCCCCCATATATAAATAGAAGGAAGGAAGGAAGAACGACATACGACAGAAAAGCTAAAAAAAAAAAAACAACAGCAACAAAAACGAACCACAATGAAAAAAAAAAAAAATTCAACCCGATTAATCGTGCTTGAGCATCGTTTGCAAAACACAATAGTGCGAAACACATCATAGAAAAAAACAAACGCAATTGAAGAATTAACAATCAAGGCAATCAACAACATTCAGCATCAACATTTCTACAGCATTTATCAACGGCCAGAAATTCAATAAAAACCAGAAGGAAGTTTGATAAATCCATAAATCGAACGAAGGAAGGAAGGAAGGGCGACACGACAGGGAAAACCGACAAAAAAATCCAACAAAAACCGACCAAAGTTGAATAAAATTATTATTTATCGTCATCGTACAGGTGAGTACCAACCAATTAATTAAATTATTTTTGTTATTATTATTTGACAGTGTGTAACGTATATTGAGCCAATTAATATTGTTGTTACTTATTTTACATTTGTTTTTAATACGTGAATTATGAGCATCCACTCACGAAAACGTATCGCAGCAACCTTGTTACGTACTCGTAGCGCATGTCATGACGTACGTCCACCGTAACTCATGGCGTCATGCGGAACAAGTAAAAAAAAAAAAAATTTAAATCCCTTTTTCTCAAATATACACGTAAAATCCCTTTTTGTCATTTGCTTCACTTCAACACAAAGTAAACGCGCCTCACGTAGATGGCAGCGAATGATTAAGGAGAATAATAATACAACATTTATCGAAATACACAAAAAAAGTATAACCAAAATAGAAAAAAAATTGTATGGATGCGAATAAAAAAAAAAAAAAATATATAGTCATTAAAAAAAAGACAATTTTGAATAAAACTTTGACTAGAGCATTACAAATATTTTTAAACAATATTTACAAATAACAATACATTTTCAAACCTTTTTGAGCATTAACAAAATATTTTTTTTTCTCTTCCTTTAACTACATTTTGTCTTGTATAACTTCGAATTTTATTTTCATTTTGCCCTTTACCAAAGTATTCTTTTTTTTTGGTGTGAATATTAAATAATGTCAGTTTCGAATTCAATCCAGTCTTTTTTTCACATATTCGATCATATATTTTAGCATAAGGATTTAAAAAAAAATATATAAAAAGTCCCCTTTTTCTCCAATACGTCAATTCTCTTTTTGCCTTTCTTTTCACTTCCACATAAAATAAACGTGCGACACATGGCAGCGAATAAAAAATTAATACAAAATTGATAGATATCAGTAAAAAAAAGTAATAAAAAAAATCTTAATATATAAAATTACATAAAAAAAACAAAAAAATAACAATATTTGCGAACAAAATTTAACACACTTTATCCAAATTAATACATTTTTTAAACCTTTTTCTCAATGTTAATAAAACCTTATTTTCATTCAATTAAAATTTGTTTTATATAACTTCGAATTTATTTTCCGTTTTGCGCATTATCAACTTTGGCGAATATTAAACAATTACCGTTTCGATTTCAATTCATTTTTTTTTCACATGTTAGATAAAACTCTTCAGCATTTACAATAGAAATAGTCTTTATATTTTACAATTTTTACACATTTTTGAAAATTTATCAAACATTTACATAATCATCAGTTATGGCAACCAATAATATTGCGTTTCGCGATGTTTGCAGCGCAATACCATCGTTCGATGGTGAAAATATACCAATTCACAACTTTCTACGCACTTGTAGAAAGGTAGCAGAGATGGTTTCCGAAATTGACCAACTGCGATTTTTAAACATAATTTCTCTAAAACTATTTGGATCGGCTGCAGATATAGCAGATTCGAAAACGCATCTTACACTCGAAGCGCTCTTGAGAGATCTCAGAAATGCCTTCGAAAAACCAGTAGAATTATCCGATTTAGAATTAGAATTGACGTCTAACGTACAAAATTACAACGAATCTGTTAGGGACTACGCAATGCGTACACGAAAAATCATCAAAAGAATCGAAGAGCACGTCAAAGAACTATACACAGATCAAGAAAAACAACAGTACCTGAAAAACAGATTGCAAGAAGTAAACCAAACAGTAATTAAATCCTTTATCCGTGGACTTTGTGACCAAGTTGCAAATTTGCTCTTGCTAAAAAAGTTTCCAACCCTCGACGATGCAATTGACGAGGCATTAAACATCGAAAACGAACTAGTCCGCAGACAAACTATGTACCAAACATCGAAACGCGACCAATCGCAAACCAGGGATAAAAGCTCGGAAACAGCCAAATTTCGATTCACTCAGGCTACCAACAGTAACGGACTTAAATTCTGTGAAGTACATCGGGAAAACCCTACACATTCGACATCGAACTGTTATTCCATACAACAACTACGCGAAAATACGAACACTCGCGCTAACGGTCGTCAATATCAAAGTCACTCACGAGATAACTACCAAAACAATTCGCGTGACAATTACAACAATTCGCGTGACAATCACAACAATTCCCGCAACAACTCGCACGATAATTATAACAATCCAAGTGACAATCAGAACGACTCGCGACACGACGATTTGCGAGATCGCAATTATCAAAACGACCGAAAATATCGTGACAACTCGTACAATCGAAACTATCGAGATAGTTCACGCGACCGAAATTATCGAGACAGTTCACGTGACCGAAACTATCGAAACAAATCACGAGATAGCAGGCTCAGCGATTCGCGAAATCGCCAAATATCCGATCAACAGTCGAGCCTCGATATAGCACAGATCGAACAGATTTTTCAACGCCTACTTAAACAAAAAGAAGCAAAGTGCTCCACGAGACTTCGCAACAGAAATCAAGTCTCAACAGTGTACGACGTAAGTGTCGAAAAAACTGAACAAGTTCTCCTTAAACAGACAAAGCAATCACAAGAAGAAACAAACCAATTACCGAAAAAGACAGAATCAAAACAAATAACGGAGAGTGTACCGATAAAAATTGATTTATCCATTGACGACGAAACACCGCAAACTGAAACATCAGAAAAGGAAGCTGAACTCATAAAAATACCTACACGGAAACCGACTAGGCGAATATTAAAAGGAATACGCAGAATCAAACTACAACGGAAACCGATTCAAAAATGTCTAATGGATTCATCCGAAGACGAAGCCGAAGAAATAAAGGAACCACACAAACAACATAGGAAACGAGATGACACTGAAACAAAATATAAGTATACAGACATAGACGATAGTACAACGGAAGAAGAGCAGGACAACGAGAGCCCAATGAGGCCGCAAAAAACAAAGAGCCCAACGAGGCAACAAAAAATAAAAAGCCCAACGAGGCAACAAAAAGCAGAAAGCCCAACGAGGCCAGATAAAACAGAAAGCTTATCGCAGCTAAACAAAAACGAGTTTCGCGAAAAAGTCAGCCCTGACGGGGCAACCGGCTACTTATACGGTGACAAAAGCGAAAAAAACAATGGAACTCAAAACAAAAACGACAACTCTAAGGCACGGAATATTGAAAACGAGACGGAAGACGAGACAGAATCCGAGAATGAAAATTCCAACAGACAAGGATTCAAACCGTTACCGACGAACATCGGAGAATCGTCTGGTGACGAAAATTGTGGTAAACCACCCGTAAAACCAACTTTCAGATCGCCTCCAACAATTGCACAGGAAAAGGATGACCTTCCGAAAGCCGCACAAATACTAGTGCAACTTGATAACTCACTGCCAATTCGCGACGAAAAAATACCAAATTCGGAAAACTCAGTACAACCATCAATACAACTGAATCCCGAACTGTCACGAGAACATAAGGATGCCGCGAAACTCGAAAATCAATCAGTAAATACCGACATAGCAAATGAACTATCACCACCAATGACACTGGATTCGCGACAATTTGATCCACCTTGGCATCAAGAAACAAGCGCATCGGAGAAAAATAAACACAGCATACCACAGGAAGTACCACCGAACTTCCGATCACCACCGATTCCTAGAAACGTTTCAGAACTCGGAAGTTTACCATCGCCTTTCAGCTGTATTGAATGCGCAACGAAATCCAAAATGGATGCTCCATCACCCGTGCATTCCAATATTGGACTACCATCGATAAACGCTGAACGAACAAATGATTCTGAACAACATCCTGCACAAACACCAGTGCAACCGAACTTCAGGTCACCACCAATACTTCATTGTGACGTAAAAATTGATAGACCGAAAGCTAACAATTATCAACCAATGATACTAATATCGCGCAACAAAGTGTTACCAGAAACGATCAGCAATCTTCTATCGAATCTAACATCAAATCGCAGAATATCGCCTGGATGCGCATAATATGCATTATTGGCCTTAAACAAACATACCGATCATTGACAAAAAAAAACAAATATAGGAAAATATTCATTAGCGATTAACCTAAAACTAAATATAAGGTAAATTAATTCCTACACTTAAATACAACTAACACTATCCACACTAAAAAAAAAAAAAATTCAAAAAAAAAACCTAATAAAACAGATACACAGAAAATTGAAAAGTCAGAATGTAGACAAAAACCAAGCCACCAAGATACATAATAGAACCAAATGAACCGCAAATTCTTTTTCGGACAACCAGACAATTTGACAAACTACAGTAATAGGGTTATACTTCTCACAAACAAATCACAACTAAACAAATACACACAAAACCCATATAGTTATTCACACGTACATTTAAGCTACATTTACTTCGATACAAGCGCGCATCCATCAATATATTTGATTATTAAATTTACTTCGTAAATAGAAACATGAGAAAAACGGAAACAAATAAAACAAAAACAAAATTGAGACAATGACAATCTAACAAAAAAAAACAGATGTTTATATACATTGTCTGAGACATGCTCTGCGACACACGTATTTTAATGCAACAAAGAAAAAACGAAAGTCAGCAACTTTATATTTATAACAAAAAAAATCGTATGGGAACAATCATATCCCAATATCAATCAATATCAATGTGAATTTGATTTATTTCATTTTTTTTTCTTCTTTCGCAACGAAATTATTGTGTACCCTTTTGGCCAATATATATTTGCTATGTTTTTTTTTCATACTATAAATACTCGTGTTAATCATTTTACCTATTCCAGAAACAATTTCCATCTTTTACCACCAAACCACTTCCAAATAACATACCTAACCCACTAACCACCACTAATCAGAACTTAGAATGTTACAGGCATTACAACCATCAAAATTCCAAATTATAACCGAAATACCAGGGAAAAGAAGGAACATTGGAATACAAAGAATACCAGGAAACGGAAAATCTACCAAATACGGACAATTTTACCAAAAACGGAATAAATATTTTGGAAAATCGAACATGGAACTTCACCAACCGAACGAAACAGGATAACAATTTTATTTTTCTTAACCATTTTTAACACCAAATTTGAACCCATCCAATTTAACCAAACCATTCCCACTAACATGAACAACTAAAAATTTTACTGAGTTACAGATATCAACAACCACCAACTATTTGTGACGGATGGCCGCTTGGGTCTAAGGATGTATCGAATAAACTTCAAGTTGGATAAAATATATAAGTACTTTATTAGTCGTAGCGTTAATTGTTTGGGAGAGTGTACCGCACTGGTCGGTCGTCGGAGCTGAACTGTCGTGAAGCGGGCGCGAAGCTGAGGGCTTCGCGCTCGCTTGACAATGGAATAAAGAGTCGCAGAGTGTTTAGTCTATTCGATAAGTGGACGCTCACGGCGGTCCGGATACTCGATAGCCTTAAGGGCTTCTTTGAAGAGCGTATCGAACGGAAACCCCGTATCGATATGCTCGAATAAATATTAAAGTCGATTGAGACAAAATATGAGGCTGCGGCCGTTACACTCCCCCTCTGGGAGGAAACGATGCCCCGCATCGGATATTATGGATTTTACATTTGACATGATTTTGTTAAGTATGACTCGATATAATTAAAAAGTAATTTGGTTTTTTAAGATATTTTCATTTTGTGTAAGTTGTGTAATGTTTTCTAAATGTGTGTTTTGATTGTTATTTGGTTGATGATTGTTGATTGTTGATTGTTGATTGTTGATTGTTGATTGTTGATTGTTGATTGTTGATTGTTGATTAAGTAAAACTCCTGGTTGTTGTTGAAGTTGGTTTGGGAGATTATCCTCTGGTACTGAAGTTGATTTGTGGTACACTCCTGTTGTCTTCTACTAGATGAGGGTCGTTGATATCTGTAACTAAGTAAAACTTTTAGTTGTTCGTGTTAGTGGGAATGGTTTGGTTAAGTTGGATGGGTTTAAATTTGGTGTTAAAAAAAAATGGTTAAGAAAATTAAAATGTCCTGTTTCGTTCAGTTGGTGAAGTTCTATGTTTGTTTTTCCAAAAGATTTATCCTGTTTCGGTAAATTTGTCCGTATTTGATGGATTTCGGTTTCTCCTTCCTGGTTGTCCATTGTTTATTGGTATAAATATTCCGTTTTCCTACTATTTCCTAGTATTTGTTACAAATTTCGAATTTTGATGGTTGTAGTGCCTGTAACATTCTAAGTTCTGATTAGTGATGGTTAGTGGGTTAGGTATGTTATGTCAGGATTGGTTCTGTTGATAAAAATGGGGATGAATTTTTGAATAGGTAGAAATGATTAATACATATATCAATAGTATAAATAAAGTATAGCATAATATTTTGTCCAAAAAGGTAGATAATGATTTAGTTGCGAAAATAAAATGCTATTGTTCCCATAGGAGTTATCGAGTGTATATAAAACATAACTTTTTCGCTTTTTTTTTTTTTGCATCAATGTACGCGTCGCAGAGCATGTCTCAGCGTAGTCAGATATTGTATATAAACATCCGTTTTTTTTTGTTAGGTTGTAATTGTCTCAATTTTTATCCTTCCTTCTTTTTACCTTCCGATTTTATCATTTTACGGTTTACAAAGTAAAGTTTATAGTTGAATGTTTTGATGTTTGATCGAAGCAGTAAATATGGGTTAAATTTGTGAGTGAATAAGTATATGAGTTTCGTGCATATTTGTTTAGTTGTGATTTGATTTTACGAAGTGTAGTCCTATTACTATGGTTTATCGTATTTTCTGGTATTCCGAAAAAAATAATTTGCAGTTCGTTTGGTTCTATTAAGTGTCTGGATGGCTTGGTGTTTACCTACATTCTGTGTGTTTCCGGTTTTACTGTGTATCTGTTTTATTAAATATTTCGAATGTTTACTATGTGCAAGATGTGTGTGTTGTCTGTACGTGTAGTTCATTTATCTTATATCTAGTCTTAACTAAAATATTAATGAATATTCTCCTATTTTTTTATGATTTTTTTTGTCGTTGATCGGGATGGTTTTTTTTCAACAATGTATATTATGCACATTCAGGCGATATTCTGCAATTTGATGTTAATTTCGATGAAAGATTACTGATCATTTCTAGTAATACTTTGTTGTGCGGTGTTGGTGTCATTGATTCATAGTCGTTAACTTTTGGTCTATCAATTTTTACGTCACAATGAAGTATTGATGGTGACCTGAAGTTCGGTGGCACTGGTGTTTGTACTGGACGTTGCTCGGAATCATTTGTTCGTTCGGCGTTTATTGGTGGTACATATTCAACAAAGTTGAAACGCAAGGTTAAATTTTCAAGTTGTAGGGCTTTTGTGAAGATGGATGGTGATCGGAAGTTCGGTGGCACTTCCTGTGGTATGCTGTGTTCCGATGCGCTTGTTTCTTGATGCCAAGGTGGATCACATTGTCGCGAATCCAGTGTCATTGGTGATGATAGTGTTTCGTTTGCTATGTCGATATTTACTGGTTGATTCTTGAGTTTCGCGGCATCCTTATGTTCACGTGACATTTCGGAATTCAGTTGTATTGATGGTTGTACTGAGTTTTCCAAATTTGGTATTTTTTCGTCACGAGTTGGCAGTGAGTTGTCAAGTTGTACTGATATCTGTGCGACTTTCGGAGGGTTATCCTTTTTCTGTGCAATTGTTGGAGGCGATCTGAAAGTTGGTTTTACGGGTGGTTTACCACAATTTTCGTCACCAGACGATTCTCCGATGTTCGTCGGTAACGGTTTGAATCCTTGTCTGTTGGAATTTTCATTCTCGGATTCTGTCTCGTCTTCCGTCTCGTTTTCAATATTCCGTGCCTTAGAGTTGTCGTTTTTGTTTTGAGTTCCATTGTTTTTTTCGCTTTTGTCACCATATAAGTAGCCGGTTGCCCCGTCAGGGCTGACTTTTTCGCGAAACTCGTTTTTGTTTAGCTGCGATAAGCTTTCTGTTTTATCTGGCCTCGTTGGGCTTTCTGCTTTTTGTTGCCTCGTTGGGCTTTTTGTTTTTTGTGGCCTCGTTGGGCTCTTTGTTTTTTGCGGCCTCATTGGGCTCTCGTTGTCCTGCTCTTCTTCCGTTGTACTATCGTCTATGTCTGTATACTTATATTTTGTTTCAGTGTCATCTCGTTTCCTATGTTGTTTGCGTGGTTCCTTTATTTCTTCGGCTTCGTCTTCGGATGAATCCATTAGACATTTTTGAATCGGTTTCCGTTGTAGTTTGATTCTGCGTATTCCTTTTAATATTCGCCTAGTCGGTTTCCGTGTAGGTATTTTTATGAGTTCAGCTTCCTTTTCTGATGCTTCAGTTTGCGATGTTTCGTTGTTAATTTTTGAATAAATTTTTATGGGTACACTCTCCGTTATTTGTTTTGATTCTTTCATTTTCGGGAATTGGTTTGTTTCTTCTTGTGGTTGCTTTGTCTGTTTAGGGAGAATTTGTTTAATTTTTTCGGCATTTACGTCGTCCACTGTTGAGACTTGATTATTGTTGCGAAGTCTTGTGGAGCACATTACTCCTTTCTTTTGAAGTAGTCGTTGAACTATCTGTTCGATCTGTGATGTGTTGATACTTGATTGATAATCTGGTTTTCGCGAGTTTCCGGTGTTATTGGTGTTTTGTCCTTCTCGTGAGTTGGTTCGACTGCGCGAATTATCCCGACCGTTTCGATCATTTTGATAATTGCGATCTCGCGAATCGTCTCGTCGCGAGTTGTTTCGGTTATTACATGGATTGTTATAAATATCGCGCGAATCGTAATTATCACGCGAGTTGTCGCGATAGTTGTTGCGATAATTATTGCGTGAATTGTCGCGATAGTTGTTGCGATAGTTGTCACGATATTTTCGGTCGCGCGAGTTGTCGCGATATTGTCGATTACGGAATTCGTTTTTATAATATCGGTTTTGCGAATCGTTTCTGTTATCTCTCACTCGGCAGCAATACTTTTGGTTTCGTGAATCCTCTCTGCAGTTTTGATCTCGCGAATTATTTTTGCAATGTGGAGAATAATTTCCGTACTTTCGGTCTCGGGAGTTATCACGATAATCTTGATCGCGTGAGTTATCTCGATAATCTCGGTTCCGCGAATTAACCAACTCGCGAAAACCAGATTATCAATCAAGTATCAACACATCACAGATCGAACAGATAGTTCAACGACTACTTCAAAAGAAAGGAGTAATGTGCTCCACAAGACACAACTTCGATAGTCACAACCTCGTGAATCTCGCCTATGATAGTCGTTTCGATCGTGCGAATCTCTATCACGATCGTCGATTTGATCCCAAGAATTTCTGTTGCGGTTTTGGTAGTTATTGGATCGCGAATTAATGTGGCGATCTGATGTTGTTTGAGTTGCATTCTCGAAACGTTTTTCACAAAACGCTCGTTGTCTATATTGCTCGTTGGACTGTGCGGAACGAATTTTCGCTTTATTGGGACTATTTTCCCTAGCTTCGAATTTTTCGCGTTTCGTCGTTTGGTGCATTTCTTGTCTGCGACTGAGTTCATTTTCAATATTTAATGCCTCGTCGATCGCATTTTCGAGTGTTAAAAAGTTTTTTGACAAGAGCAAATTGTGACCAAGTACTACCCGGTCAGAAAGTCCACGGATAAACGATTTTATTACTGTTTGGCTTACTTCTTGCAATCTGTTTTTCAGGTACAGTTGTTGGTGTCGCTCTGTGTATACTTCTTTGAGGTGTTCTTCGATTCTTTTCGCGATTTTCCGCGTACGCATTGCGTAGTCTCTAACTGTCTCGTTGTAATTTTGTACGTTAGATGTTAATTCTAATTCTAAATCGGACAATTCTACGGGTTTTTCAAAGGCGTTTCTGAGATCTCTCAGGAGAGATTCGAGTGTAAGATGCGTTTTCAAGTTTGCTATATCTGCGGCAAATCCGGATAGTTTTAGGTTAATTATGGTTAAAAATAGCGATTGGTCAATTTTGGGGACCATCTCTGCTACCTGTCTACAAGTGCGTAGAAAGTCGCGAACTGGAATATTTTCACCATTAAACGATGGTATTGCGCTGCAAACATCGCGAAGCTCAATACTATTGGTCGCCATTGTTGATGATGATGTATTGTATGATCAATTTTCTTAGAATTGTGTACTAATTGTAAGTTTAAATTTTGTATTATAATTTTTTGTGTTTTAATGCATATGCTAAAATATTTGATCGAATATGTTAAAAAAAAAGAATGGATTGAAATCGAAAGTGAAGTTATTTGATATTCACAGAAGAAAAAAAAACAAAATATTGATAAAGGCCAAATGACAAATAAATTCGAAGTTATCTATGAAAAATTTAATTAAATGATGAGAAGAAAAAAAAAGATTTTGTTAATGTTCAAAAAGGTTTGAAAATTTATTGAGTTGAAAAAAAGTTATTAATTATTGTTTGTAAATATTGTTTACAAATATTTGCAATACTCTATTCGATTTGTCTTATTCAAAATTGTCGTGTTTTTTTTTATATCCATATAATTTTTCGATTTTTCGTTATCCTTTTTATTTTGGTATTTCTATAAATGTTGTATACAATTTTTTATTCGCTGCCATCTACGTGAGGCGCGTGTTGAAGTGAAGCAAAAGGCAAAAAGGGAATTACGGTGTATTTGAGAAATAGGGAAATTCTACCTGTCCCGTGAAATGCCATGAACTACGGTGGTCGTCCGTCGTGACATGCACTACGAGCACGTAACAGGGTTGTTGCGATACGTTTTCGTGGGTCAGCGCTCATATTTCACGTATTTGATAAAAATCCAAAACAAGTAATAATAATTGGCTCAATATACGTTACACACTTGGTCAGTTCAGGTTGGATTTTTTTTTTTTTTTTTTTTTTTTATTCGGCTTTCTCTGTCGTGTCGTCCTTCCTTCCTTCCTTCTATTTATATATGGGGGAGGTGGATGGCGGATGACGGTGGGCGTCGAGACGTCGGTGCGGCGGATCACATCCGTGGCGGATCGATGCCGCGATCGATGACGGCTCGCCGGTGGTAACGATGGCGGCTGCCGCTGCGCGAGGACTTTCGGCGGTCGGTATACCCGACGTCGCTCGCTCACTCCGTACACTCTCACTTGTAACTTTTGTTGTTTTTTTTTGTCAATGTTGAATATATTATTTAATAATTGTCTGTTCAGTATATTATACTATTTTTGTATCTTTTCACTGTTTGTCACTGTTCGTTGTATTTTTTTCTGTTGATCACCGTGTTTCGTTCGCTGTTAGTTTTTTTTTCACTGTCGTTTTTTTTTTCACTGTGTCACTTTTCGTTTTGTTGTTATTCACTGTTTTTTTTGTGTGCGAGCACGGCTCGAGCACGTTTGTTGATTCCGGGTGCGTGAGCTGCGGCTCAAACGCGAGTATCAAAATTTTTTTTTTTATAAAAGCTAAATTTTTTTTTTTTTTTTTTTTTAATGTGAACGTGTTTGAATGGTTCCGGCACTTCTGACACCAAATGTGACGGATGTACACGGGTGTCAGATTATTATTTTTTTTATATAAAATGTTAAAACTTTTTTTTTCAATTATTATTATATTTTTTTTTATGTAGGCGTGTTTACGTGGTAGCGCCACTTCTGACACCAAATGTGACGGATGTACACGGGTGTCAGATTATTATTTTTTTTATATAAAATGTTAAAACTTTTTTTTTCAATTATTATTATATTTTTTTTTATGTAGGCGTGTTTACGTGGTAGCGCCACTTCTGACACCAAATGTGACGGATGGCCGCTTGGGTCTAAGGATGTATCGAATAAACTTCAAGTTGGATAAAATATATAAGTACTTTATTAGTCGTAGCGTTAATTGTTTGGGAGAGTGTACCGCACTGGTCGGTCGTCGGAGCTGAACTGTCGTGAAGCGGGCGCGAAGCTGAGGGCTTCGCGCTCGCTTGACAATGGAATAAAGAGTCGCAGAGTGTTTAGTCTATTCGATAAGTGGACGCTCACGGCGGTCCGGATACTCGATAGCCTTAAGGGCTTCTTTGAAGAGCGTATCGAACGGAAACCCCGTATCGATATGCTCGAATAAATATTAAAGTCGATTGAGACAAAATATGAGGCTGCGGCCGTTACATATTTAAAAAAAAAAAACAACAGGAGTGTACCGCAAATCAACTTCAAAACCAAGGGATTTCAATCATCCAAACCAACATGGACAACAACTAGGAGTTTTACTTAATCAACAATCAACAATCAACAATCAACAATCATCAATCAAATAACAACACAATTTACACAAAATGAAAATATCTTAGAAAATCAAATAACTTTTTAATTATATCGAGTCACACTTAACAAATCATGTCAAATGTAAAATCCGTAATATCCGATGCGGGGCATCGTTTCCTCCCAGAGGGGGAGTGTAACGGCCGCAGCCTAACTATTTCGACTTTAACCTTTCGACTTTAATATTTATTCGAGGGTATCGATACGGAGCGTTTCCGTTCGATTCGCTCTTCAAAGAAGTCCTTAAGGCTATCGAAGCATCCGGACCGCCGTGAGCGTCCACTTATCTAGCTTAGACTAAACATCCTTCGACTCTTTATTCCTTTGTAACAGCGAGCGCGAAGCCCTCAGCTTCACGCCCGCTTCAATCAGTTCAGCTCCGACGACCGACCAGTGCGGTACACCTCCGATATTACACTCCAATTATACTCCGAACAATTGCACTCTTGCTACGACCAATAAAAGACTTATATTATTTAACCGATTTAAAGTTACTCGATACATCCTAAGACCCAAGCGGCCATCCGTCACACTTGTCGGAACTATTTTTTTAACGATCGGAGCGGTTTCGTTTATGGACTGTATTATACAGTATACCACTTGATTTGCCAGATCATCCACGGTATTATCTGTATGACATCCTTCGTTCAAATAGTATGATAGTATTTGATTAAAATTATTCTCGTCAAAATTTGTAAAGTCTCTCATGTAATATTCCGTCATGTTTTCCTTCAATTTGTCATTAGTTAAAATATCTATTCTTACAATTTGGTGATCTGTTATTTTTGGCGCTACAAGTACTTCCGTGTCTATACGAAAGTTTGAAAATACCAAGTCTATTAGTGTTCTGGATATTTCAGTAATTCTGGTATATTCTGTCACATATTGCTTCATTCCTAAACTTCTCAAATTTTGTAGTATCCGCTTAGAGTAATGGCTGTCCTTACTAACGTCAATATTAAAATCTCCCATTAATAAAATATGTCCTAAGCCTATTAATGTTTCACACTCGCTTATTATTGCATCGATAAACGCTCCATCGCTTTTATTTGGAGAATGGTATGTATTGCAAATGATAATCTCCTGATAACTTCCCATCAATTTAATTGTACTAATCCAAGTATTCTGGTCAATATTTTTTTTTGTTACAACCTTATATCTTATTTCCTTTCGTATAAATGTCAAGATTCCGCCTGTTCTTCTACTAGTACTATCACATCGTATTGTGTCATAATTTTCTATATTTAATTCTGTACTATTTATATCTTCGGTTACATGAGTCTCCGTTAGGCACAGTACCTTAGGTTTTAGCTGTATAATTAAACTTTGTATTTCTTCCTTATTATTAAGAAAACCTTGTGCATTTAAGAGGAGAGCGAAAGGATTACAGGAATTTTGTACGCTCAATCGTTGCTATTCACCACCATAATAAATATTTTTCCGATTTCTGCTTACAATCTGCTGATATGCTTCACATTTTTTGTCTGTCGCTTCATGTTCACAACTAACGTTTTCTAGTTTGAATTTTTCCTTCAGTTTACAGCAGTTTATACATCTAGCCGTTTCTGCCTTACATTCATTGACATCATGTCCTGCACCGCATCTACGGCATGTTTTTTCGTTACGACAATCAACTGCAAAGTGATTGTACCCCCAACACTTGAAGCAGCGTACCACACTTACATAATCATACACGGGGCATCTTTTCCAACCAACTTTTATTTTACCCTCCTCAACTAAATATTTATGCGTTTCCGGGTCTACTTCTAGTATCATCGTTGCTTCGCTTTCATTAACTTGGATTTTCTTAATCATTTTCATTCTAAAGGATTCTCTTTGCATTTCATTTTGTGCCCTCACTTTCTCTATGAATTTTAGTTCGTTTTCCCTATCTACTTTTTCTTCTACCCCCACTATCTTGACTTTAGGTAGCTTTTTGGTTGGAACATATACTTTATAATCTGTTCCGAGGTTTTCTTTTAGTGCTTCCGTTAGTATGTCTCTATGTTTGCTCTTTTGACATTTTAAAATAAGTTTTCCTTTTTGTCCCTTTACTAAGTTATTTACTCCGATTCCGAGTTCCATTATATCTACATTGCTTTTAACGGTACCCTCTGTTATCTCACTAGTTTGTTCACTCACGGGTTGTATAATAATCTCTTGTGCCTTGCTACGTTTTACTACCTGTGCATATCTTTCTATATCTTGACTCGATTTACCTACTCCTGTCTTGTTTATTTCTTCCACGCTTGTTTTTATATCCTTGATTTCATTTAATACCCGTTTCATTTCTTTTTGCACTTCCCGACTGATGCTTTCTTTCATCGAGCTTATACATTCATTCATGAAAACTGTCTTGAATTTCTGTATTTCGGTTTTTACAATATTCTCAATGTTTTCTTTTAATTTTCCGTCACTTACGAAGTTACGTTCTACCTTCTTTAC
This sequence comes from Ichneumon xanthorius, assembly GCA_917499995.1. Lineage (NCBI taxonomy): Eukaryota > Metazoa > Arthropoda > Insecta > Hymenoptera > Ichneumonidae > Ichneumon > Ichneumon xanthorius. Next base: position 783,800 of record CAKJTD010000090.1, on the reverse strand, counting down.
ATCTCTTAAGATTTTATCTATTTTCTCATCTAACGTCAACTCCACCTCACTCTCATCTCCACTTATCTCATCTCTCATCCTTTTTGCTCTTCGGTCATCAGCTTTGCTTGGAGTGTTTTCGTGGGTTCTTTTTTCTATATCCCCATCACAGTTAACCAATTTGTCGTTGTTGTTCCTCTCTTTATGGATCTTCGCACACCCTGAATGGTAGTCCTTCACACACTTCATACATTTGTACACATTTAGCATAATCTTTTTGTTACACTTAGCGCAGATCGGCTTTACACTGTCGGCCATTTTGTTTGTTTTCATCCAATGTGAGTATTGTGTGTTCGCTAAATGGTTGAAAATCGTTTGGTGCTCCACTCTGTGAAAAACCAATGGCTTCACAGTATCGTTACCAATCCTGCACTTGATTATAATTTTCCGGTCATATAACCAAAAATTTCTTCGAGCCCGTTTGAAGCCCTGGGCTGAGTGTCACTGCCCGGGTCACGTAGCCGTGGGATGATCGACACTGCCGTTGGAATCAATATGTCCGCCCGATAACACTTCATCGACGAAAAATATCGATCGATGGATTTTGTCTGTATCGTCGCTGCTGTTAGGTATCGATATCACCAATATTGCTAAATGTTCACTGCACTACTGTCGCGATTTGCAAGCCGTCTTGGGCCGGCTGGCGCCGGCTATCCGCGGGAAACTTTTATCAAACACGGAGCGATGTCAAACACGTCTACCTCGAGAGAGAGAGAGAGAGAGAGAGAGAGAGAGAGAAAAAGCTGGAGCGTGCGGGACAGCTGGTGACGGTGTATCGTCGAGTCGCGCCATCTTGGATTTTCCGTGCGCTGACGGCTGGCTAGCATCGGGCCCCAGCGTGGTGACGGCGTAGCAGTGACTCGCGCCATTTTGGATTTTCCAAGAGTGGACTAGGTACGACCACATCGCTCTGTACCTTGCGCGCAGGGTGTTTCTCGAGGGTAGCTCGATGCTTTACGTGCGCTAGCTTGCTCGAGCGGTCTAAGGCACTGAATGCGAGTAGCGTTTTCCTTGTGAGCGCGAGTTCGATTCCCGCGTGGAAAATGTTTTTATTTATTTTTTCAGCTTATTTAGAAAATATATGAAAGGGATGGTTGAAGGTAAGTAAAAAATAATTTTGTTTAAAAATGTTACAATATAGTTTGCATTTTTATTCTTAAATCTAGTTGTACAGGTTTTTTTTTTAAATGTATGCAAACTTAAAAATGATTCAGTCTAGCGCAACAACGTTGAACAAATTTTTTAACATAGACTCCGCGACCAGTTAACGAGTTCCCAGAGTGTTTATTAATGTTTTTCGTACCAGTCGGTAACTTACACATTATACGCTTATGAAATCTTGCGGCGATTCGATCGTTTTGTTTGAGATCGGTGGTGAAAAGATTCCGGAATTGTAGTAGAGATCCCCCGCCACACATATGATAAAGGAACATAATACAAAACTGGCCACACACATCTGAAGAGAGGCTTTGAATTTGCTTGGTATTCCATCGATAGAGGGTGCAGTTCTTGCGTAAGCGGTGGATATGGCTTGGTACAAGCGGCGGAATGCCGTAGCTGTCGAAGTACGATCCACGTCCTCGGCCATCGATGTAGATTGCGACCCAGTGTGTTCCAGGGCGGGTGTGGTCGTCAGTGTTCACAACAAGGGCTGTCAGTCTCGTTAACAGAGTTGGAATTTGATCCGCTGCGTGAACACTTCGCGAGACTTTAGAGTGTAAGCCCTGCAATGCCTGGCCAATCTGGATCGTATTCATCACTTGTTACGACTGGAGAGTAACAGTCGCGCGGCTTCTTCAGATTCATAGGTTCAGGTGAGAAGTCAAACTGTTGTATCCGCGTGGCTGTAGGAGCTACGTCGCGAAAAATCCACTCCTTTAATTTTACAGCGTTGTTTAAAGCACAAGGGGGGATGAGCGGGGGTGTGTCTCTAATTCGTCAGTTTGACTTTTTTTTGTTGTTCCTGTAATGGCCCAACCCCTTGAGACGCCTGCTTACAAATAGCTGAGAAGAAAAGTGACGTACACCGCCTCTTCTATCACCCCCACGATTTTACTACACCTTGCACGAGTCCTGCTGTTTCAACGGGGGATAGTGAGTGTTCAGTTGCAAAATAATTCTCGTACGGTATACATCTAAAAATGGTCCACCGAAGAGCAAAACCTGTGGAAGTATTCACGAGGCGTAACCACGCGTCTCAACAGAGAGGAATGCATGTGGAAGAACGGACTAGGCGCGGGTGGGTGCAACATCCGAGGACGAAGCCTACACCCCGCTGGAACAACCGGAATCAGTATCCGAAACAGCCTCCAAAAATATGGTTTATTCGGAGACGTCAATATTTCGCTCGTGAAAGGCGGCGACAATTGCGCGCATCGGTGAGTAACACTTAGCTTAATAATTAAAGCTTGGAGTCGTGAAAAAAAGAAAAAAAAACTGATTCTTTAAATATAATATATACATTTGTTTTGTTACAGCAGCAGCAGCAGCCCTGTGAATGCATCCGTGAGGACCATCCGCGGCGTAGCGAAAAGGTCGGAGCTGAGAAGCGAAAAAGGCATGAAGAAGCAGAGGAGTTGAAGAAGAAGAAGAAGAGTCGAAAGCGACGGGAGGATTTAATATTGTTAAAAATGATGATGATGATGATGAAATGCGGGAGTTGGTGGAGGTTTTCGAGAGATTAAAAATCGAATAAAAAACATAAATCCGTTTAATTCTGTGTTTACATATTATTTATTTATAAAACCTTACAACCTTATAATATAATAATATTTACTAATCTTAGATAATTATTGAAGCACGCAGGCTTACCCCGAAAAGTCTACCATGACTTGTCGGGACGCGTCGATCTCGACGACATTATCGAATTCCGAGTACACAATACAATTTACAGTACTCGTTAAAGCAGTCTTGAAACGTATTTCTACAAGCACGCTACCGTGTCGCACAAGATTCCAGTGGCCTGCTCGCCCAGCAGAAAGATCGGGCGTTAAATCGAAGCAGTATAGACAGTTACCAAACGGATACGCATCTTTTGTTACACCACAACTATCGTCATCCCAAAGTATTCCCGTACCAGAAACTAGAGTATGATACGACTCGGTGTAAAGGCCTTCATCATAATCAGGTTGCAGAGGCTTACTAGGTACCTGTACACCGTCTACGTAGAGGGATAAGAAATTTAATGAGTAGTGGTGAAAATTAAACGGATTCATAGTTCTATCTCCATTGAAGGCTCGATTATCGACCAAGCCCAGTACGATTCGTCTCGGAAGCTGACCAAGTACAACATTATCAAGTGTTTCACCGTGAACACCGGCATGAATAGTAAATGGTTTCACTTCAACTCGAGTAAACGGATATTTAGCCGTTCCTCTACTCAAAGCCTTAGCATGTGCTAGTAAAATACCCGGACTAATTTTAACACGTCGGACAATGAGGCTAGCATCGACTATATGCACCGCATAATCCTTCCCAGACGTGTCCATAAGACAAAAAGCATCTCTCGACCGTATAAGACGAAGGCGTAGTTCAACACCGTTGAGTAAAAACTTTTCCTGATTGAAGATATCAGAATGTAGATATCCGGTAAGATCTACCGTTTTACCATTCGCCATTATAGCCTGTCTCGCTGCTAAACCTTTGTTCGTTTGCACGGGGGCTTGTCTACCCTCAGCCGGCGGAGCCGTCGAAACTGGTTGAGAGTTGAAAAATGACGGTGTATCATCTATCCACATACTGGCACCGAGTTGACAGGCTTTTGTTGAAGCCTTGTAAGTCAGTAGTGATTCAATGTATGCTCGGTACGCATAGGCATTATTCGAGGGTGATACAAGTTTCTGGTTGAATGATACATCTAGTTGATTGAATAATGAATGCAGTAGATTGTTAACAGGTGCTACTTTATCATGAGCGTCGACGGCGCCGTTCCTGGGTTGTAACTTAATACGTAAGTTTAGCATTGTATGGGCTAGATCAATGTATTCATCACCATGACCGGGGACAACAAATTCAATGGGAGCCTCATCTGTCAGTAAAGAAATGGGCTTATAATGAATTCCTTGAGAACCTTCTATACTTGTCTGCGTTGGTGGGAGAGTGAATAAATCCAGCTGTGATTTCAAGCACTCGCAAGAGTGCGCGTGTAAGAAAGACATTTTGTTTAGTTAATTAGCCAAATATATCGGCAACGGTGCGTTTTTTACGCTTAACAATTTTTGTTTTTTAAATTTTTCTGGTAGGTTTTTTCTTAGGCTTTGCTGATTTACGCCCCTTTTTCTTACTACGTTTATCGGTTGAAACTTTTTTCTTTTTCTTTGTAGCTTTTCTAGGCTTACGAGTTTTAGTATATTTTAGAGCTCTAAGTGTAGGAGTACCGATGTGAGGACTAGCGTGACCAAACAACGAATGATGCTGTGCCGAGCGGTCCTGTATTTTATATCCCGAACCCTGCATGAGACTCTCAAATGTTTCGTCGGCCTTGCGCTTCAAATTTCTCCCACTCTCGGTCATACGGGCTCTGAATGAATCTTTGAAGGGAGTGTTGTGCGCAACATCACCCAATATATTCATACCAGCATGTAGCGCTTCTTTTCCGACAGCGCGAGCGCCACGAGTGAGCAATGGTAATGCACGTCGAAATAAACCACTGAGAAAGCTTTCTAGACCATGGCCTCGTTGATAGGGAGCCCCAATGAAAACACGATCAACACCGCCGCCGACCTGGCTCTCGTAATGATCAATATATCGATCCATAGCGAAATATTTTATCGTATACGCTTAAAATGTAATGTAGCGGTCAACGTTCCACTCTGGAATGGTACAGGTTTACCAGTGTCGGTCCTTATATCTATCTCGATTGTGCCGAATTCAGTCCGTAATAAAGGTATGTAAATTGGCGGGGAGAATGATTTAGTTTGCGTAGACCCATAAATATAATTTGTATTATCTACAGGTACGATGCGTAACAGAGGTGTCTGAGCATCGCCGGTTATATAATTTTCACATATATCGGTATATACGAATAGTTTATCAGGAAGCGATAGCGATAAATTAGCAGGATAATTTGCGATAAATACCGATTGTTTATGAATATCCATAATTTTTCCGGGTTCAAAACCCAAAGCTTTAGAAAGTTTATCATCAAGACATATAAGATGTGGAAGTATACACTTATCTACAGCGCAGCTATCAGGTACTCGTTTCAAGCTTACAATCCCGCCAATATCCTCATTATATTCAAGGTAGATATGATCTTTGAATACATGCGTTTTATTAATGGTGTCGATTAGTGCTTTCACACTGGCGTAGAGTCCAGCAGGAATTATAACTTTATGCGTTTTCGGATGCTTAGTATATTTTCGCGTGACGGTATCGGTAGTATTATCTTGCGGGGTAGTCGTCTGTGAGGTAGCTAGCTTTTTCACAGTGTGTTGTGGTATAGAATCTAAAGTAGATTCTGTGCCTAGCGGAAGTGTAGAAGGGCTCAGTGATATGATAGTCTTTTTTGGGTTACGGTTATTGTTAATCTTAACCCACTGATATTGGTTACTAAGAGCTGTTATTGGAGACGTCCCACCATCAGCTTTATTTATCTCATCTACATGCAGAAAAGTACGGGGAAATTGAATTTCTGTTAAGGCTACAGCCCATTCTCCAGACATCTTCAATTGCTTTGGAAGCTGTGTTGTATAGTGTGCCACCGTATTATCGGGGTAGTACTTCATACTACTGTTGCTCGGTAGCACAAGGTAAAATTGATCTCTCATTTTTTTTTTTAATTTTGCTACTATTTATTCACTATATTTGCTGCAGGTATCCAGGAATTAAATTTTTCGGGGTATCCTCGCCAGCTAACAAAGTATTGTTTATTATGGCCTTTCCCTTTAGTCTTGAGAATTTTTTCAATTAAAAATTCTTCCGTTTCAATTTCCTTCTCTACAACGCTTAATTCTTCTTCATAGAAAAAACCGTCAATTTCCTCGTCGTTCAAATCAACCAGTTCATATATGGGCGGTTGTCTATTTGTAATAATCTTGTGAATCTTGAATATTTCTTCGCTCCAGCGAGCTTCGTAACCTTTCTCGAACGCAGACTTTGCTTTACTGATGCGTACAAGCTCACCGACCTTGTATTTAGGCACTTTGTGACACAGCTTGTATCGTTTCACCATATTTGCGCGTCCGATAGCCGCATTGTACAGAGTCACGACCGCCGGTTGCATCTTGATAGTAGAGTGTTTTGTATCATTGTAAGCTTGGACTATAGATTGTAATACATCGATATAGCGTCGTGTATTTTTATGTGTAAAATATCGCCACATCCGCTCCTTTAATGTTGTGTTGAGACGTTCTACAATAGCGGCTTTGATATCGGGGTTTCGGGCAACTCGGAAATTTATTCCACGACTCTTTAAAAATCGCTGCAAAACGCTACCGACAAATTCTTTGCCTCGATCTGTCTGTAGCCATACAGGCGCTCGACCACTGCTTCGAGAGAGTATTCGTTTGAACCCTTCTGTAGTTTCTGCACAAGTTTTATCACGCAGCGTCTCAACCCATGCATACTTGCTGAGAACATCAATAACCACTAAAAGATAAACAGAGCCGTCATTTTCATCTTTAAGAGAGCGTAGATCAACGAGATCAGCTTTCCACACGTCATCGATATTATCGACGGCGTAGTGTCGACGCGGAAATCGTCGCCGTATAGGTCTGTGAAGTGTATAAGCATCCTGTGTTCTCAGCCAGTTAGTCACATCCTCACGAGGAATTTTCTCTTTATCAGCCGCATGAATTAGATTTGGGGCTCCGGCGGATCCAGCGTGATGCGTAGGATCGTAATAAAACTTCTTTAATATATCCATTCTATTTTTATTACAGTTTCAATGTTTTCCACGATCGTATTGAGTCACTAGTAGGAGTTCGGCGTCTGTTGCCTGATAAATTTAAGCTATTCTGACTTGGATCCGGTGTATTGGGATTTGACCTTGCCAAGTTTCGTCTAGAATTTAGAGGTGTGTTGAGATTCAGACTCTCATACAATAGGCTTGTATTACCGATAAATTCACGAGGGATCCCTAAACGCCGGAGTTCATTTACAAATTGCTCACGACCAATAGCCCGCACAGTTTTTCTATGGCGCATAGTATCATTTACAAGATCCATAATGTTCGATTCTTTTATTGGTTCACCGTTGATATGAACCACTCCCGATTTATCCCACATTAGACTGGTGTTGGAGCTGGCATGCAAATGATTCAATAACTGCTCCGCTTGCCTTCTATATGTTTTTGGTACACTAGCCACAATAACCTCATCAGATATCTTCTCAGCTTCAGTAGTTGATTATGCAGCTTCCTCAGGTATTTGCTCAGCAGGCCTACCGCCTACCGAAGAGGTTGTGTTAATTTTAGGTCGCCTCTCCTCGTCGACAAAAAATTGGTGGCGTTGTAAAACTTGTTGGTAAAGTTTCCATTTCTCTCGTTCGTTCGCAGGAGTCACTGCGCAAAGTATATCGTCCATTTCCGCATCGAGTCTACTGAGTGTCGTGCCTGGTGTTTGAACGGAGCGCGTCTGTTCTATCTGTTCGCGCGATGGCATGACAGCATCTTGAGGTACTAAAACCATTTTCTTTGCGTGATGCATCTTGTCAATTACGCGTGAAAATATTAGACAGCACAGTGCCAATGATTGGGAGAAGAAGAGGTAGTAAGAATCCACTTCCCTTTTGCACAATTACACGTTTTTTCGTCTTCCAACTACCAGTTTTATTTACGAGACGGCGCAAAATTTTTTTATATTTGGACAGTTTTATTCGTTCACTCTTTTTCAATGGGACTGCACCGTTTAAGGTGTTTAACGCGCACTCACAAATACATCGAACGCCGTTTCGATCTATCTTATGCAATAATGAATCGCGCTGATGTTTCTCTAGATGGCATAGAGCATGCAGTAAGATTATATTCTTCTTCCCAAGCGAAGCTTTAGCCGTTGTTGTTGGAGCCATAGCAGAGACTCGAATGATGTTCGTACATTCGTTACTGCCTATTTATACTTGATAAATTAACGAGAATTAGATCCTCGTTTTGGTACATACACAAAATTATGAGTATCATCCGGAAAAATGCAGGTGCGGAATCGACAATTATCAGGGGTGGACTGTTTCAAATCTAGAAGCAAATAACCGTGTGGTTTCGAAGTTGCATCGTGGTAAGCTTCTTGTAAAAATTTTGGATCTTCAGGATATATTTGACGAGCCAAATGTGAGATTTGCGCACGGTCGCGCGGATTTTTGAATGCTACGATATAATTAGTATTAAGGGAAATATCCCGCTGACCTCTGCCTTGATGAAAAATATTTTGCGTTATAAAAATCACGCTAATATTTTTATGGTGACTCCCCTTTGTGAATAAGTCTACAATTTCACCGTTTGAAGACTCACGCATTAAATCGTCAATAATTAGAAGCTTTAGCCTACGATCCCCTGCAATATCTGAACTTTGCGGTAAGCCTTCTAAAAATTCGATATTTTTACCATAATCGGAGTACCCGTCCTGCCATTCCGAATAATAAAAAAGAATTCGCGCAAACTCTACGTTAGCCATGCTTGAAATATATTTTAAAAACTTTTTTACGAAGCATGTTTTGCCGCACCCCGTAGGACCGGCAATAATGGATGTCCACGGATGCTTCCAGCGCGGGTCCATATTGGCTAATGAGCGGAGCTAGGAGTATGAGGGGTATTAAATATACAGAGAAATATACAACACAGCATTTATTTGATATATACAAAAACATTAAAACCCTAAAAAATTTTTAAAAAGTTTAAATTTAAAAAAAAAATGAAAAATACACTTAAACAAAGTTTTAAAAAATAAAAAAACACATTTAAACAAATCGGTGCGGTATCCCTAGTCTTTTCCCAGGTCGGCCCACAAAAATGCCACAGCACTATCGTTTAGTGTCGCGATAGTCGGATTGAGTTCTGAAACTAATACAAAAAAATTAGAATAAATATTACTGAATAAAACTGAATAAAATATTAGATTATAAATAAAGCTCCTAATACAATCCATTGTGAGCGCCGCCTCCGCCGGCGCAGCCGCGCACGCAAAGATACATACGAGATGAGCTTCTTTTGTAAATAATAAGTTACTCTTTTGCGGTGTATAATCGCGGATCTACATACGTCTGAGAAGGTTGTTCAATGGAATAAGAGAAGTAATAAGACGCTGTTGACGATTTACAAAAACAATCTTTTTTTTATTCAAAAAAAATATATTTTACACTTAACATATTATATACAAGAAATATACATATAGATTGGTGCGTTCCGCTCACCACAAGTCCGGGTATAACTCCCACATATACCCGCCACCTGCAATGAAACCGAGCATTTATTTACAAAAATGTACAAATATACAAAAAATACAAATTTACAACAAAAAATTGCAATTTTACAAAAATTACAAATATTTACAAACTTACTCTAACGAGATTCATCCCAAGTAGCCATACGGCAGCGAGTCATGCTCGCCCCATCTCCGTCTCTTGACGAGGACTGGCTTGCATGTTTTTGTCTCCTACCGCGTGACTACTTGGTGAAAAGCATCTCGCCGGATGGCACTAAATTTCAAGGATATCGATGTGCCTGGGTCTCGAACGAGTCTGCAGATCGAATCGAAATTGATCCGTGCCCCGTTTTTATGGTTCAGGCCAATACCCTTTACCTTGCACGTTGCAATTTCGTTTCCATCGGCTTTTTGCACCACGTATCCATAAAATTTAGGCCCTCCGGAGACGAAACGTTTAATGTAACTGTCAGGGCCGTACTCTTTCAGCTCGTTCGTCATATCGCCTAGAAGGTTGCCAAGTGGTGGGTGGTACTCCCCTACGATACCACTACTTATATATATGCACGAGTCTGTATTATAGTAGAGGACGCGTTTGTCTAATTTTTCAAGGTACGAATATAATTTGAGTCTAGCCTGTGCCGTCGTATATGCGGCAATGACGACGTTCACATGGGGGTTTACGTCGGCGCTTTCGGTTGTTTTTTGCCAACAAACGTACATCACCTCGTTGTTGACGTGAATAATTTTGTTAACTTCGCACCCCCGATCGGCTAATAGTTGTAATAACCGCTGACGCGTTGTAACGACTTCCGTCTTCGGAAGATTTTCGCGCTGCCCAAATTTACCCCAAAATGAATTTAGACACAGCTTCGCCACCGACCTCAGTCCCGGATTTACGTCGATTCGCTCGCGATCTAGTGCTACACCTTCTGCTTCAAGGAAACTAGCAATGTACGCGGTTTTACTCTCTTCAGTGGTACACTCTTCAGGCCATCCACTAGCCTCCTGCTTTATCTTAAGCCAGAGGTTAATGTACGCCCCGAAGAGGCCTGCAGTTTGATTCGTTTTATCGCACTGTTCAACCGCATACTGCCAGATCTCTTGAATGGCTAGAATTGTATAGCCTTTCTCGACGGCTTTTTGAAGCTCGCACGATACCCAAGTACCCTCGAAAGCTCGATCAACCTCACTCTCGTGAGGACACGGACTCTGTCGCATCTCCTCGCAACATTTTCGACATAATGCGAACATTAGTCGATTATGCATGCGTACCGGAAGCACGGGATGGTAGAGATTTCGAAGGGGGAACACCGTGCATCGTACGAGGCCTTCGACGTTACTGAGATCGTTGTTTTGCCCTACTATCTCATGGCATGTATCAGCTGTATACACTGTCGGATGACCGACAGGAAAGCGACCGTACTTACAGATATAGGGGTACAGTGAGCACACGTCGATATAGTGCATTTTCTCAGTACCCCTAGTCTCGCAATAGCTACGAGTGTTCCCCGTTCGGCCCCCGAAAAACGCGTCCCGAGGGTTTAGCGGTTGATCGCGAAGAATGGGGTGTCTGCTCACAAGGTCGTCAATTTGGGGATTCGTAATTTTCAACCGAATGTACTCGCACTCCCAGATCTCGTGAAGCGTATATCCGAGAGATTTTATACGCGCGGAGGTTGTTAATGTCCGAACAAGCCGATCGTTGAATGTAGTGCCGCACCACTCTTCATCGCGCTTACTTTTGTCTCTGTAATATTTGTCACAGCCGTGAAAGTAGCAGCCATGAAACTGTAGAACATGCTCTACACCATCGATCGTTCGGTAATAACCGTCTACGCGCGTACCATCGATTAATTTATGTTCGCGCCCGCGACCTGCATGATCGATTTGCACACCCAAATCATGCTCGCACCATAGCAGCCATTCTAATGCGATCTCGGATTGCCGATCTACTCTCCGATAGCCGTTTCGCGGTAGCACAGAGATTTTGTGTTTTGTTAAAAAATTTCGACGAAACACTTTATTGCAAGCGGATGCAATAGTTACGGCTTCGACGAACGGACACACATCTCCGCTTTCGATAAATATCTTGCGGAAGACAGCGCATGCTTTCCGAAGAATTACTACGTCCGTTCTACAATATTCTACGATCTCCCGTGCAAAATCGAACTGGTATCCGGCTAGCCGAGTTTTCTCGTGCCACTCCAGAAAAATCTTCCTGTCAGACGGTGACATTGTGTCAGGCGAATAGTCTGCGAGAGGTGGTAGCGGGCCTTTGTACTGCTGATTAGCAGTTTTGTTAAAAAGATGCAGGAAAGTCCCTTTGAAAACATTTTCTCCTAAGCCAAAGGCTTTTGGGAGTTTACTCAGCGGCATGTGGAAATAATTAAGACTGTCGATGAACTTGACTGGCCCGATGCTCATCTCCATTATACTCGTGCCGTTAGTAATTAATCGCGGTGTTATAAGCTTTTCCTCGACGATGTAGCGAAGAATGAGCTCCGAAGGTTTCGCCGGTCGCAGCGGTGCCATAAAGCACGCGTGATTTTCGGGGCGCTTCTCTTTACATATCCGACAAAAAAATATCCCGCATTCGTGCTTGCCTGCATCTTTCTTATATACCTGTCTCAGACAGTCTTTGCACGTTTGCAACATGTCGCATAGACGCGACTGTGCCCCATGCGACCCGACCGCCCTATGACGCTCTAAACAATCTTCCCCGCGAAAGAAGCGCCCGCACGGCTCGCAACGGATCTTCGGTAGCTCTGTATCGCACGGTGGGCTAGTCATACAGTATGGACATTTCTGTCCGCACCGATGAGCTGTTACCCTACTGTACGACACACCGCAAGGTGCGCAGAAAAAAGCTGCACCGGCTGCTGCAGGTAGATTGAGGATCAATTCGTAGTGGTGAGCCTGAGTATCGTGCAGTAAATATATATTATGTACGACTTTCGGCACAGAGCGCAGCACAGTATCGGTGCCGTTAAAAATTGCGGGCTCGCTGCTCCCGAACGAGTCAATATCGAACATAATTAAGGCTATACCTTCACCGGCAAGCACTTCCTGGAACGCCTGCAGCTCGGCTATACCGCAGCCAGTTTCAGGGACCACGATATTCGCAGCCCTAAATAGATCTTCGGCTAGCGTTTTTTGAAGTACCGATCGGTCGCGATGAACGTTGTCCCAGCGGTTGTGGAGAGCCCCTTCCCGAATATGCCCACGCTCCGCATATACTTTCCCCGCTACAATAGTCCGCGGGAGGCACAAGTTATCGTTATTGCGAAATTGTATGACGGATTTCTTTTTCCAAAATTGTTCGCCCTGTACCTTTTTAGGTCTTCCCATCCCTACGGGCATCGAAACTATGCTACTCGTTATGACGAACGAGTCTTCGATACAAAAACCGGCCGCGCTTTGCGAGACAGTATTGATCACGCCGAATAAATCATCGAAATGAAGATCAGCGACCGGTCGATAGGATATGCCTGAGGGGCCCCGTGTGAACGCGTTCGATCAGAATTCTATCCCGACCATGTCCGTCGGCTCACTGCCGCTCACGATAAGCGTGTGCAGCTCGCGGATGGCATCCTCTAACCACTCTACAAGATTCGTGCTCGCGGGAGGTTCACGGATCCTAACTGTCATAACGCTACCAGTTGTCTTAAACCTAGCGAAGTGTCGGCGGCTTTCTATACGGTGCAGGATTTTCGACTCACTGGACTGTGGAGTTGCTGAATCTCGGAGAAATTCCGAGAACGATGGTGAAACCTCCGATGGCCCGGGTCCCGCTGGCTGTGCTGGTACAGTTGTCTGCCGTGAGGGTCCAGCTACCGGCTCGTCCCTCAAGCCCCGGCCGATTTGCGACGAGGTCCCTATAGGCTGCGAGGGTGGCACGAATTCGCCGTCAAAAATGTCGGCCTCAGGCTCGACAGCCTCCGAATCCTCGCTGACCCGCGATCGCTGTCACACGCAGCCCCTCTACAGCAGTTGCCCCAGTCACCTCTGCTGGCACTGCCTCCATCGGCTCCTCAACTATCGACATGTTCAGTGTGCCGTTCATGAGGTCGTCATCCAGGTCTTCAAAAATCATTGAATCTGGAAAAACTGAGAAAAAAATATTTACATATACATACATTTATTTTTATTTTTAATTATTGCTAATAGAAAGTACAGCTTCATACCTGCGTCAGCAGGAGGCGAATCACTTCGCATAGCAGCGACTCTCGTAAATTCCTCGACGCAGTCCGAGGATCGACGCGGTCCCATTAGAGGGACCCGCTTGCTCAACTTCCCGCAGCAGCGCAAGCTCTTCCTCTCTTCGAGCAAGCCGTGCTGCTTGCTGGGCAAGTAGCTAATCCCGTTCAGCTAGCCGCGCTAGCATCTCAGCCTCCTTCCGAGCATCTGAAATTAATAATTTTTTATATTATGTCTTTTTTTTTGTATTATCTCTTTCTATTATGTCTTTTGTATTATCTCTTTGTATTATGTCTTTTTTGTATTATTATTTTTGTATTGTGTAAGTTACTTTTTTGTAAGTTTTTTTGTATTTTGTATTTGTTTTAGTCTACATCTCGATTAACGCGGATGGCTCGAATAAATTGGGACGCCTCTTATAACACGGCGGCTCACTTGATCAAAGATCGTATAAACATAGTTCTACTATTCCTTAAAAAAATTAATTATTTTACTACTTACGGAAACTGGCGATCTCCTCGCGGAGAGCCACAGCATCCCTCGATGATCGGTATGGCGTCTTATCGATCGCAGTGCAGACGATCTTCAAAGCCTCAAAACTTGCACTGAATTTTCCGGCGTTGTACATCCTAACAGTAGTCTTCACCGGCAGGTAATTCACCAGACACTTAAAACGTCCGATTAGAGCATCATGACGCATACACTTTAACGCTCTATCGCTAGAGCGTTCCAACACGTTTATCACAAACGGGAGGGGATTTTCCTCCAACACTAGCCGCACCTCACGAACAATTCCGCGGATCAATGAGTCGACCATTTTGGAGTTCTTTTTAAAAATATTCGCTTAAACGACACTAACAAAACTTAGCACCACTGATTGAAAATGCTGAGAATGTTTCGACTCGAACGTCTACACGAAATAATGTCCATTTCTGTAAAACTCGCAAACTTATAGTTTTTCGCCCCACTCAGCGACAATGACCCGAGAACTGTCACTGGCTAGTTAAAAACTTTTCTAATTTTCTAACTTTTCTAAAAGGAGTTAAAAACTCCTTTTCTAATTTTCTAACTTTTCTAAAAGGAGTTAAAAACTCCTTTTCTAATTTTTTTCGTCATCCCGCAAACACTAGGTAAAAAAACCCTTCGGACGACGTACTATAAAAACTAGTGCTCGAGCGGTGCGGGCTAGAGAGTATTCCTGCTTAAGTATTTTATTGCACCTACGCGGCGTCTTAACCGGCGCGGAACCCTCCGGCGTTGTAAAGGCTAGAGCGTCTCATTGTACCCTGTGTCTTGCATTTTTACTTTCTTTTTCATTTAATTTTCCTCACGGTAGAAGTATGTCCTCGTCTTTCAACGCTTGACCATCGAGTGCTGCGAATAGCTGTAAATTTTCAGTTTTTTTCCAGAAGGGTTTGTGTATTGACACGCCTGTATTGGAATACACCAATCTTGGGAAGAGATATGTCACTCCAGAAAAGACGAAGAGTGATTCGTCGCGGGTGGTCTACACAGCCTCCAAGGCCCAATACAGCGCGCGCACCCCCACCTGAGACAACAGCATCCCTGAGGGGTGTCTTCATCCCTTCCCCCGGAAAATTGCATCACTTTCTCCAGCTCTAAACCCGAGTGTGCCTTCACCCCCGAGTCATTACGTCTCCACGACTTGGACAGTGCAGCCTCGTTCTCTCGAATATCCTCGAAAAACATAGTGAGAAAAAATGGAAAAAATTATTCGCGTCGGGAATACTTTCTCCGTCTTCCGTTGTAAATACTATGGCGAAGTCCGAGTCGAAGCGAGTTCGCGGAGAAGACAATACGCTTGACCCTGTAATCGGCTGGCAACCCTTGAGCAAGGCAATGTTATTATCCACAACATACAGCCTGAATACCTCGGGTAGTAAGATGGACACGGTGGGACTTGAGCTAGTAAACGGACACGACTTCGAGGTGGCAATAAAATTCTCCGGCCGTCACGCGGCAGGGATTTCCCTCAACGTCGTCGAGTGGCATCCGCTCTGCGAGCGGATGACAATTATCACCCCGTGGTTCAAAGCAGGAAAGGGTTCCGCCAACGATCGAACTCCGAATATGAACCCGCTTGGCCGCCAGAAAATAAGTTTTACGACGGCTTACAACGAAAAAGCTATTTTATTGGAAATAAAAGACTCAGCGAAGAAAAACTTTGGCGCCGAAGAAACACAGTATCAGAGGAACAAAAGACCCAAGAATACGTACCCCGTTGGTATTCTCTTCCAAAGAACAACGTACGAGGGACTTGTTATGCTGAGTAAATGCATATATCATAGAATTCGTTTACTTAAAGACGAACTCGAGCTCGTGAGAGAGATCAGAGATATTATTATTGAGGAAATTAGTCTTGAGGGTACGGTACAGGACTGGCACAATGCTACAAGAGAAAAAGTCTCGTCAATCGCGTTCAAATATATGATGGATGAGCGCATAACTTTAGCCCTGAAAAACCGACGAGAAGATGAAGAGACGAGCGACAAACGACAGTTGATTGCCAAAGAATTATTGTGCATTCATCGTGAATACATTTTCCGTGCAGTGGTGGCTCGTATAAAAGAACTGCCTTAGAGAACAATTACCGAAGATTCACATATGCATAAAAATATACGCACAAAGAGAAATGTACACGTAGATATAAGGATAAAAATATTTGTATACATTAAAAAACCTGTACAACTAGATTTAAGAATAAAAAATGCAAACTATATTGTAAAAATTTTAAACAAAATTATTTTTTACTTACCTTCAACTATCCCTTTCATATATTTTCTAAATAAGCTGAAAAAATAAATAAAAACATTTTCCACGCGGGAATCGAACTCGCACTCACAAGGAAAACGCTACTCGCATTCAGTGCCTTAGACCGCTCGAGCAAGCTAGCGCACGTAAAGCATCGAGCTACCCTCGAGAAACACCCTGCGCGCAAGGTACAGAGCGATGTGGTCGTACCTAGTCCACTCTTGGAAAATCCAAAATGGCGCGAGTCACTGCTACGCCGTCACCACGCTGGGGCCCCGATGCTAGCCAGCCGTCAGCGCACGGAAAATCCAAGATGGCGCGACTCGACGATACACCGTCACCAGCTGTCCCGCACGCTCCAGCTCTCTCTCCCTCTCTCCCTCTCTCCCTCTCTCCCTCTCTCCCTCTCTCCCTCTCTCCCCCTCCCCCCCCCCCCCCCCCTCCCCCTCGCCCCCTCCCCCCCTCTCCCCCCCTCCCCATCTCCCCCTCTCCCCCTCTCCCCCTCTCCCCATCTCCCCCTCTCCCCGTCGCCCCATCCCCCCCTCTCCCCTCTCCCCATCTCCCCTCTCCCCCTCTCCCCATCTCCCCTCTCCCCCCTCTCCCCCTCTCCCCCTCTCCCCCTCTCCCCCTCTCCCCCTCTCCCCCTCTCCCCCTCTCCCCCTCTCCCCCTCTCCCCCTCTCCCCCTCTCCCCCTCCCCCTCCCCCTCCCCCCCCCTCCCCCCCCCCCTCCCCCTCCCCCTCCCCCTCCCCTCCCCCTCCCCCTCCCCCTCCCCCTCCCCCTCCCCCTCCCCCTCCCCCTCCCCCTCCCCCTCCCCCTCCCCCTCCCCCTCCCCCTCCCCCTCCCCCTCCCCCTCCCCCTCCCCCTCCCCCTCCCCCTCCCCCTCCCCCTCCCCCTCCCCCTCCCCCTCCCCCTCCCCCTCCCCCTCCCCCTCCCCCTCCCCCTCCCCCTCCCCCTCCCCCTCCCCTCCCCCTCCCCCTCCCCCTCCCCCTCCCCCTCCCCCTCCCCCTCCCCCTCCCCCTCCCCCTCCCCCTCCCCCTCCCCCTCCCCCTCCCCCTCCCCCTCCCCCTCCCCCTCCCCCTCCCCCTCCCCCTCCCCCCTCCCCCTCCCCCTCCCCCTCCCCCTCCCCCTCCCCCTCCCCCTCCCCCTCCCCCTCCCCCTCCCCCTCCCCCTCCCCCTCCCCCTCCCCCTCCCCCTCCCCCTCCCCCTCCCCCTCCCCCTCCCCCTCCCCCTCCCCCTCCCCCTCCCCCTCCCCCTCCCCCTCCCCCTCCCCCTCCCCCTCCCCCTCCCCCTCCCCCTCCCCCTCCCCCTCCCCCTCCCCTCCCCCTCCCCCTCCCCCTCCCCCTCCCCCTCCCCCTCCCCTCCCCCTCCCCCTCCCCCTCCCCCTCCCCCTCCCCCTCCCCTCCCCCTCCCCCTCCCCCTCCCCCTCCCCCTCCCCCTCCCCCTCCCCCTCCCCCTCCCCCTCCCCCTCCCCCTCCCCCTCCCCCTCCCCCTCCCCCTCCCCCTCCCCCTCCCCCTCCCCCTCCCCCTCCCCCTCCCCCTCCCCCTCCCCCTCCCCCTCCCCCTCCCCCTCCCCCCTCCCCCTCCCCCTCCCCCTCCCCCTCCCCCTCCCCCTCCCCCTCCCCCTCCCCCTCCCCCTCCCCCTCCCCCTCCCCCTCCCCCTCCCCCTCCCCCTCCCCCTCCCCCTCCCCCTCCCCCTCCCCCTCCCCCTCCCCCTCCCCCTCCCCCTCCCCCTCCCCCTCCCCCTCCCCCTCCCCCTCCCCCTCCCCCTCCCCCTCCCCCCCCCCCCCCCCCCCCCCCCCCCCCTCCCCTCCCCCTCCCCCTCCCCCCCCCCCTCCCCCTCCCCCTCCCCCTCCCCCTCCCCCTCCCCCTCCCCCTCCCCCTCCCCCTCCCCATCCCCCTCCCCATCCCCCTCCCCCTCCCCCTCCCCATCCCCCTCCCCCCCACTCCCCCTCTCCCCATCTCCCCATCTCCCCATCTCCCCATCTCCCCATCTCCCCATCCCTCCCTCCCTCCCTCCCTCCCTCCCTCCCTCCCTCCTCCCCTCCCTCCCTCCCTCCCTCCCTCCCTCCCTCCCTCCCTCCCTCCCTCTCTCTCTCTCCACCGACGACGCACCAGCTCCACCAGCGCCTCATCCTGACCACCCTCTATCACCCTAGCGAAATGCAGGGGGTGGGGAGAGGGGGACAACCACCCTCACGCCGAACAGCCGAGCCTGGCGGCCCGACCGGGCAGCGCTCCCCCACTCCGCCACGCCGCCATCTTGAAAATCCGTATAGGTACTGCAGTCTACTCAGGACCGCTCGGCACAGCATCATTCGTTGTTTGGTCACGCTAGTCCTCACATCGGTACTCCTACACTTAGAGCTCTAAAATATACTAAAACTCGTAGGCCTAGAAAAGCTACAAAGAAAAAGAAAAAAGTTTCAACCGATAAACGTAGTAAGAAAAAGGGGCGTAAATCAGCAAAGCCTAAGAAAAAACCTACCAGAAAAATTAAAAAAACAAAAATTGTTAAGCGTAAAAAACGCACCGTTGCCGATATATTTGGCTAATTAACTAAACAAAATGTCTTTCTTACACGCGCACTCTTGCGAGTGCTTGAAATCACAGCTGGATTTATTCACTCTCCCACCAACGCAGACAAGTATAGAAGGTTCTCAAGGAATTCATTATAAGTCCATTTCTTTACTGACAGATGAGGCTCCCATTGAATTTGTTGTCCCCGGTCATGGTGATGAATACATTGATCTAGCCCATACAATGCTAAACTTACGTATTAAGTTACAACCCAGGAACGGCGCCGTTGACGCTCATGATAAAGTAGCACCTGTTAACAATCTACTGCATTCATTATTCAATCAACTAGATGTATCATTCAACCAGAAACTTGTATCACCCTCGAATAATGCCTATGCGTACCGAGCATACATTGAATCACTACTGACTTACAAGGCTTCAACAAAAGCCTGTCAACTCGGTGCCAGTATGTAGATGGATGATACACCGTCATTAACTCTCAACCAGTTTCGACGGCCCCGCCGGCTGAGGGTAGACAAGCCCCCGTGCAAGCGAACAAAGGTTTAGCTGCGCGGCAGGCTATAATGGCGAATGGTAAAACGGTAGATCTTACCTGATATCTACATTCTGATATCTTCAATCAGGAAAAGTTTTTACTCAACGGTGTTGAACTACGCCTTCGTCTTATACGGTCGAGAGATGCTTTTTGTCTTATGGACACGTCTGGGAAGGATTATACGGTGCATGTAGTCGATGCTAGTCTCATTGTCCGACGTGCTAAAATTAGTCCGGGCATTTTACTAGCACATGCTAAGGCTTTGAGTAAAGGAACGGCTAAATATCCGTTTACTCGAGTTGAAGTGAAACCATTTACTATTCATGCCGGCGTTCACGGTGAAACACTTGATAATGTTGTACTTGGTCAGCTTCCGAGACGAATCGTACTGGGCTTGGTCGATAATCGAGCCTTCAATGGAGATAGATTTATGAATCCGTTTAATTTTCACCACTACTCATTAAATTTCTTATCCCTCTACGTAGACGGTGTACAGGTACCTAGTAAACCTCTGCAACCTGATTATGATGAAGGCCTTTACACCGAGTCGTATCATACTCTACTTTCTGGTACGGGAATACTTTGGGATGACGATAGTTGTGGTGTAACAAAAGATGCGTATCCGTTTGGTAACTGCCTATACTGCTTCGATTTAACGCCCGATCTTTCTGCTGGGCGAGCCGGCCACTGGAATCTTATTCGACACGGTAGCGTGCGTGTAGAAATACGTTTCAAGACTGCTTTAACGAGTACTGTAAATTGTAGTGTGTACTCGGAATTCGATAATGTCGTCGAAATCGACGCGTCCCGACAAGTCATGGTAGACTTTTCGGGGTAAGCCTGCGTGCTTCAATAACTATCTAAGATTAGTAAATATTATTATATTATAAGGTTGTAAGGTTTTATAAATAAATAATATGTTAACCCAGAATTAAGCGGATTTATGTTTTTATTCGATTTTTAATCTCTCGAAAACCTCCACCAACTCCCGCATTTCATCATCATCATCATCATCATCATTTTTAACAATATTAAATCCTCCCGTCGCTTTCGACTCTACTCCTTTTTTCTTCTTCAACTCCTCTGCTTCTTCACGCCTTTTTCGCTTCTCAGCTCCGACCTTTTCGCTGCACCGTGGATGGTCCTCACGGATGCATTCACAGGGCTGCTGCTGCTGCTGTAATAAACGAATGTATATATTATATTTAAAGAATCGGTTTTTATTACTGCGTGTTTTAATTATTAAGCTGAGTGTTCCTCACCGATGCGCGCAATTGTCGACGCCTTTCACGAGCGAAATACTGACGTCTCCGAATAAACCATATTTTCGGAGGCTGTTTCGGATACTGCATCCGGTTGTTCCATCGGGGTGTAGGTTTCGTCCTCGGCTGCTGCACCCACCCGTGCCTAGTCCGTTCTTCCACACGCATTCCTCTCTGCTGGGTCGCGTGGTTACGCCTCGTGAATACTTCCACAGGTTTTGCTCTTCGGTGGACCATTTTTTAGATGTATACCGTACGAGAATTATTTTGTAACTGAACTTCCACTGCGTTACGCCACCTAGCAGGACTCGTGCAAGGTGTAGTAAAATAGTGGGGGTGATAGAAGGCTGATTACGTCACTTTTCTTCTCAACTATTTGTAAGCAGGCGTCTCAAGGGGTTGGGCCATTACAGGACCAAAAAAAAGTCAAACTGACGAATTAGAGGCACACCCTCGCTCATCCCCACCATCGCCAACATCTCGCCGATGAATCTGCACCGCTCATCGGTAGAACATAGAGATCCTTCGACAGTAGCGGTTGTACTCACTGGACCATAATTTTTCACAAAAATGTACTACGTCATCGATATTCAAGGGTTTTACGACAAGGATGACTGCTTCATTGCTAAAGAAGTAGCTGTCGTTACGCTAGACAAAGAGTACGTCGGCCATTGGATCACCGCTCCAGCATACGTTTTCACGGATCTCCCGAGATCAGTGCGCGCGAAGAATAATTGGACGACTCGCCATCATCATGGCCTGGAGTGGTTCGAAGGAGACGTAGGAATCAGAAGGGTGGGGACCGACTGTACACCTCCCAAGTCTACACGAAGACAGGTCTATACTAAAAGTCTGCACCCAACGACTCTACACGCGAGTAGGTCTACACCAAATAACTTCGCACTGAAAATCGAACAGTACATAACTGTACACACCAACGGTCTGCACTAAACGTGCGCACCGGTCGACTGTACACGCTGGCATGTCTGTACTTAATAACTCTACACTGAAAACTGCATACCGCATAACTGGCCGCGTCGACGGGGTACATAAAAGGTGTACACCGATCGACTGTGCACGGAGCCATGTCTATGCCAAATAACTCGACACTGAAAACCGAACACCATCTAATTATAGAAACTGTACACAAAGCCACTGTACACGGCGAAAAAAAAACACTGCACGGTGAAAAGTCGACACCAAAAACTCGACACGGCGAAAGGTCGACACCGAAAACTCGACACGGCGAAAAGTCGACACCGAAAACTCGACACGCCGAATGGTCGACACCGAAAACTTGACACGGTGAATGGTCGACACCGAAAGCTCGACAACATATGAAGAAAGAAAGAATGAGTGTACGCAGTTCTGAATAAATAGATATATATCACATTTTTTACTGATTACAAATTAAATGTAACATATTAATTATTGTTCAGAATTGGGAAGAGTGAAAGGTTTGGAACAGTACATAACTGTAGGATCGGGCAAGAAGATCATGATTTTCCGTCGAAAAGTTGCACGGGTTCTGTGACGAAAACGAACCTTTTCTTCCTTCACTAGACCACAGCCCGTGCCTGATGTATGGATGGATGGATCGGTGGATGGATGCGGGGGCTGATGGCTTAATGGGTGGGACGATGGACCCATGGACCCATGACACATGAACAATGAACCCGTGGACATTTTTTTTAATTAAAAAAATCCCAAAAAAATCCAAACCTTTTTTTTACATAAAAAAAAAAATTTAATGTAAAAAACGCTTTTTTTGTGTTAATCCTAAAAATTAAAAAAATTATATTTAAAAAAATCCGAAAAAATCAAAAAATCTGTAATACAAGATTCTTGTATCATAATTTTTTGATTCCTTTAGAATTTTTTTGGATTAAAAGTTTTTTGTTAACTTTTGGATTTTTTTTTACGTTTTTCGTTTTTAAACTGTTCTTAAACATTTCTCTGGATTTTTTTTTAAATTTGTTGCCTTTTTTATTGATTTTTAACTAATTACTTTTTTGTTTTTACTTTTCTTGAACTTAAACAATTTTTTTTTGTATTTTTTATGCCTTTTTTTCCCACCCAATCATTTTTCCTCCTCCTGGTCAAGAATCGCCCACGTTTAACCCCCGCTGCAGGCATGAAATAGGGCCTTTTTAGCATGGTCGAGGAAAAATACTACATAGAATTATGCCATATAGAATTGATTCTGTCATACCTTATTTCCGACAACCGCCATTCCATTGACTTTTACGAAGTATTTTAAAAAGTACTTCAACGAAGTACTTATTTATATATTTCAAGTACAAAAAGTGTTGTGTATTTTAAATACATATAGTATTTTGTATTTAGAATTTTGAGTATTTTCGAGTATTTTGCCCAGCTCTGCTTTACAGGCCCTACACATCATCCAGACATGGCCAGACATTTTTTCTAAATGTGATTTTTCAACCGTTGGGACATGTTGAGGATGTTTAAATCAAAATCGTGAAAAAAATTATGAAAACAAAGATCCAGAAAAGAATGGTAAAAAGCGATAGCATGTGTTTTTTAGGAAAACCGATTATCACTAACGGGTCCAGCTATCGCAAAGCTCATCGGCGCTAATGCCGTAAAGTTAAACGACAAATTCGAGGTGCGCGTTGTCATATACGTCTTACAGACGATGATAAACGGCAAGAACCGAGATAATAAACAAGCAGTATGAGGACGTTAAATATTTGCTGGGGCACAAATTACCAGTCAACATTGTGAGTAAATTAACACGTTATCATTATAAACTCCATTAATATTAATATCAACATCCATATATATTTTTTTTATTTTTTCTCTTACAATTTAATGGTTTTACATTAAATTACACGAGGCAACAAAAACTCAGAACAAATTGAGGAATCCAACGAATTATCGATGGCGAATCGCAAAACAAAGCCAGATTACTAGAATCGATCGTAGCGCAGACGTAGACCATTCCAGAAGGCATGAAAACTTTGTCCATGACACCGGGGAAGAAAGTGGCGAGATTCGTCTTCTACTGTCGGTAGAAATATAAGTTTCTCGCTGGAAAGTACAACGTTAAACAGTTTACAAAAAGATCTCTTGGCAAAGTTTTCCATTGAGCGATTAATGGTAATGAATGGTATGGAAAGGTAACCAATGGGATTCTAATGGAAACTTTTGGGGAAAATTGGAACGGCATTTGCTACCATTAATACTTAATGGGACTCTATTGGCAAATCAGTGGAACATTTTAAGTGGTACATTTTCCCATTCGTTACCAATAGGAGGCCAATGGCAATTTCCTGGGAAACTTCAATTGGTAATTTTTCCCATTCGTTATTAATGGGAGTTCAATTCAAAATGCTTGGGAAAATTCGAGTGGTACTTTCTCCCATTCTTTATTAATGGGAGTTCACTGACAAGTCAATGGGGCGTAACAAGTGGTACTTTTTCCATTCGTTATTAATGGCTGTTCATTGGCTGTTCATTGGTGAATAACTGGGACAGCTGAAATGGTATTTCTTATTATTCGGAATGAATGGTAATTGAATCGAACGGTAAAAAGCTAGAGAATTTTTAACGGCACGTCTAACTATTTACAATTCACGAGAAACGAGAATCGAGTCGAGAAAGACCAAGGAATCACGCGGGTGAGTAGGAACCTTCACTTAAATTATATAAGCAATAATGAATTGCAGATAAATGAGAACAAAAGTAGCCGTGAACTGAAGGTTCGAAATTATTTATGAATAATTGGAGACTTTTTGTGGTAGCATTATAGCTTTTTTATTTGTTATATATGTAGACAGTGTAGAAAAGTGGATACTTATATAAAGTCTATTTTTTCGCGAATGGAAATGCCAGTGGGATAAAAATACCATACAACGAATGGGAAACTGAATGACATATTGAATGGTATATTAAATAGTAGTACAAGTGGGAGTGATACCATTGGCAAAATCCCATTGAATTACCTTTAATGAATAGTTAATGGTAATCAATGGGATTTTCAATGGTGATTAATGGGAGACTTAGCCAAGGGATGTACAGTTGTAAATTTTTAAAATGAAAACAATTCTGATTCAATTTAATGTGCTCGTATTATTCGTTTTTTTTTTGCACAAACTTGATGAACAATTGTGATTAAAAATTAATGTAAAGTATATAAAAAAAAACTTGAGCAATACTTTACTTTTGTTACTATAAGTTCATTGTAAAAGTATTTAAATTCCAACAATAATTTGCTCTAATCTCATTGTAATAGTATATTAGCTGTATTAACTGTATTCTAAAATTCTCTGCCTTTAGCTTCCGAATTGAGATCCCGCATTTTTTGTTGCTTTCGCCATGTCTCCGATGACCATACCAACAGGAGACGAAAACGTCACTCACTCACTCGCTCGATCACTCGCTCGTTCGATCACTCACTCACTCGCTCGCTCGATCACTCACTCACTCGCTCGATCGCTCGATCGCTCGATCGCTCGCTCGCTCGCACACTCACTCACTCGCTCGCTCGATCACTCACTCACTCGCTCGATCGCTCGCTCACTAACTCACTAACTCACTAACTCACTAACTCACTAACTCACTAACTCACTAACTCACTAACTCACTAACTCACTAACTCACTAACTCACTAACTCACTAACTCACTAACTCACTAACTCACTAACTCACTAACTCACTAACTCACAAACTCACAAACTCACTAACTCACTAACTCACTAACTCACTAACTCACTAACTCACTAACTCACTAACTCACTAACTCACTAACTCACTAACTCACTAACTCACTAACTCACTAACTCACTAACTCACTAACTCACTAACTCACTAACTCACTAACTCACTAACTCACTAACTCACTAACTCACTAACTCACTAACTCACTAACTCACTAACTCACTAACTCACTAACTCACTAACTCACTAACTCACTAACTCACTAACTCACTAACTCACTAACTCACTAACTCACTAACTCACTAACTCACTAACTCACTAACTCACTAACTCACTAACTCACTAACTCACTAACTCACTAACTCACTAACTCACTAACTCACTAACTCGCTCCACTCCACTCCCCACTCCACTCCCCACTCCACTCCCCACTCCACTCCCCACTCCACTCCCCACTCCACTCCCCACTCCACTCCCCACTCCACTCCCCACTCCACTCCCACTCCACTCCCCACTCCACTCCCCACTCCACTCCCCACTCCACTCCCCACTCCACTCCCCACTCCACTCCCCACTCCACTCCCCACTCCACTCCCCACTCCACTCCCCACTCCACTCCCCACTCCACTCCCCACTCCACTCCCCACTCCACTCCCCACTCCACTCCCCACTCCACTCCCCACTCCACTCCCACTCCACTCCCCACTCCACTCCCCACTCCACTCCCCACTCCACTCCCCACTCCACTCCACTCCCCACTCCACTCCCCACTCCACTCCCCACTCCACTCCACTCCACTCCACTCCACTCCACTCCACTCCACTCCACTCCACTCCCCACTCCACTCCCACTCCACTCCACTCCACTCCACTCCACTCCACTCCACTCCACTCCACTCCACCCACTCCCCACTCCACTCCACTCCCCACTCCACTCCACTCCACTCCACGCCACTCCACTCCCACTCCACTCCACTCCACTCCACTCCCCACTCCACTCCACTCCCCACTCCACTCCCCACTCCACTCCCCACTCCACTCCCCACTCCACTCCCACTCCACTCCCCACTCCACTCCCCACTCCACTCCACTCCACTCCACTCCCCACTCCACTCCACTCCACCCCACTCCACTCCACTCCACTCCCCACTCCACTCCACTCCCCACTCCACTCCACTCCACTCCCCACTCCACTCCACTCCCCACTCCACTCCACTCCCCTCCCCACTCCACTCCACTCCACTCCACTCCACTCCACTCCCCACTCCCCACTCCCCACTCCCCACTCCCCACTCCCCACTCCCCACTCCCCACTCCCCACTCCCCACTCCCCACTCCCCACTCCCCACTCCCCACTCCCCACACCCCCCACCCCCCACTCCCCACTCCCCACTCCCCACTCCCCACTCCCCACTCTCCACTCCCCACTCCCCACTCTCCACTCCCCACTCCCCACTCCCCACTCCCCACTCCCCACTCCCCACTCCCCACTCCCCACTCCCCACTCTCCACTCCCCACTCCCCACTCCCCACTCCCCACTCCCCACTCCCCACTCCCCACTCCCCACTCCCCACTCCTCCCCACTCCCCACTCCCCACTCCCCACTCCCCCACTCCCCACCCCACTCCCCACTCCCCACTCCCCACTCCCCACTCCCCACTCCCACTCCCACTCCCCACTCCCCACTCCCCCCACTCCCCACTCCCACTCCACTCCCACTCCACTCCCACTCCCACTCCCCACTCCCCACTCCCCACTCCCCACTCCCCACCCCACTCCCCACTCCCCACTCCCCCACTCCCCACTCCCCACTCCCCACTCCCCACTCCCCACTCCCCACTCCCCACTCCCCACTCCCCACTCTCCACTCCCCACTCTCCACTCCCCACTCCCCACTCCCCACTCCCCACTCCCCACTCCCACTCCCCACTCCCACTCCCCACTCCCCACTCTCCACTCCCCACTCCCCACTCCCCACTCCCCACTCCCCACTCCCCACTCTCCACTCCCCACTCCCCACTCCCCACTCCCCACTCCCCACTCCCCACTCCCCACTCCCCACTCCCCACTCCCCACTCCCCACTCCCCACTCCCCACTCCCCACTCCCCACTCCCCACTCCCCACTCCCCACTCCCCACTCCCCACTCCCCACTCCCCACTCCACTCCACTCCCCACTCTCCACTCCCCACTCCCCACTCCCACTCCCACTCCCCCTCCCACTCCCACTCCCACTCCCACTCCCACTCCCACTCCCACTCCCACTCCCACTCCCACTCCCACTCCCACTCCCACTCCCACTCCCACTCCCACTCTCCACTCTCCACTCTCCACTCCCACTCCCACTCCACTCCCACTCCACTCCCACTCTCCACTCTCCACTCTCCACTCTCCACTCCTCCACTCTCCACTCTCCACTCTCCACTCTCCACTCTCCACTCTCCACTCTCCACTCTCCACTCTCCACTCTCCACTCTCCACTCTCCACTCTCCACTCTCCACTCTCCACTCTCCACTCTCCTCCACTCTCCACTCTCCACTCTCCACTCTCCACTCTCCACTCTCCACTCTCACTCTCCACTCTCACTCTCCACTCTCCACTCTCCACTCTCCACTCTCCACTCTCCACTCTCCACTCTCCACTCGCCACTCTCCACTCTCCACTCTCCACTCTCCACTCTCCACTCTCCACTCTCCACTCTCCACTCTCCACTCTCCACTCTCCACTCTCCACTCTCCACTCTCCACTCTCCACTCTCCACTCTCCACTCTCCACTCTCCACTCTCCACTCTCCACTCTCCACTCTCCACTCTCCACTCTCCACTCTCCACTCTCCACTCTCCACTCTCCACTCTCCACTCTCCACTCTCCACTCTCCACTCTCCACTCTCCACTCTCCACTCTCCACTCTCCACTCTCCACTCTCCACTCTCCACTCTCCACTCTCCACTCTCCACTCTCCACTCTCCACTCTCCACTCTCCACTCTCCACTCTCCACTCTCCACTCTCCACTCTCCACTCTCCACTCTCCACTCTCCACTCTCCACTCTCCACTCTCCACTCTCCACTCTCCACTCTCCACTCTCCACTCTCCACTCTCCACTCTCCACTCTCCACTCTCCACTCTCCACTCTCCACTCTCCACTCTCCACTCTCCACTCTCCACTCTCCACTCTCCACTCTCCACTCTCCACTCTCCACTCTCCACTCTCCACTCTCCACTCTCCACTCTCCACTCTCCACTCTCCACTCTCCACTCTCCACTCTCCACTCTCCACTCTCCACTCTCCACTCTCCACTCTCCACTCTCCACTCTCCACTCTCCACTCTCCACTCTCCACTCTCCACTCTCCACTCTCCACTCTCCACTCTCCACTCTCCACTCTCCACTCTCCACTCTCCACTCTCCACTCTCCACTCTCCACTCTCCACTCTCCACTCTCCACTCTCCACTCTCCACTCTCCACTCTCCACTCTCCACTCTCCACTCTCCACTCTCCACTCTCCACTCTCCACTCTCCACTCTCCACTCTCCACTCTCCACTCTCCACTCTCCACTCTCCACTCTCCACTCTCCACTCTCCACTCTCCACTCTCCACTCTCCACTCTCCACTCTCCACTCTCCACTCTCCACTCTCCACTCTCCACTCTCCACTCTCCACTCTCCACTCTCCACTCTCCACTCTCCACTCTCCACTCTCCACTCTCCACTCTCCACTCTCCACTCTCCACTCTCCACTCTCCACTCTCCACTCTCCACTCTCCACTCTCCACTCTCCACTCTCCACTCTCCACTCTCCACTCTCCACTCTCCACTCTCCACTCTCCACTCTCCACTCTCCACTCTCCACTCTCCACTCTCCACTCTCCACTCTCCACTCTCCACTCTCCACTCTCCACTCTCCACTCTCCACTCTCCACTCTCCACTCTCCACTCTCCACTCTCCACTCTCCACTCTCCACTCTCCACTCTCCACTCTCCACTCTCCACTCTCCACTCTCCACTCTCCACTCTCCACTCTCCACTCTCCACTCTCCACTCTCCACTCTCCACTCTCCACTCTCCACTCTCCACTCTCCACTCTCCACTCTCCACTCTCCACTCTCCACTCTCCACTCTCCACTCTCCACTCTCCACTCTCCACTCTCCACTCTCCACTCTCCACTCTCCACTCTCCACTCTCCACTCTCCACTCTCCACTCTCCACTCTCCACTCTCCACTCTCCACTCTCCACTCTCCACTCTCCACTCTCCACTCTCCACTCTCCACTCTCCACTCTCCACTCTCCACTCTCCACTCTCCACTCTCCACTCTCCACTCTCCACTCTCCACTCTCCACTCTCCACTCTCCACTCTCCACTCTCCACTCTCCACTCTCCACTCTCCACTCTCCACTCTCCACTCTCCACTCTCCACTCTCCACTCTCCACTCTCCACTCTCCACTCTCCACTCTCCACTCTCCACTCTCCACTCTCCACTCTCCACTCTCCACTCTCCACTCTCCACTCTCCACTCTCCACTCTCCACTCTCCACTCTCCACTCTCCACTCTCCACTCTCCACTCTCCACTCTCCACTCTCCACTCTCCACTCTCCACTCTCCACTCTCCACTCTCCACTCTCCACTCTCCACTCTCCACTCTCCACTCTCCACTCTCCACTCTCCACTCTCCACTCTCCACTCTCCACTCTCCACTCTCCACTCTCCACTCTCCACTCTCCACTCTCCACTCTCCACTCTCCACTCTCCACTCTCCACTCTCCACTCTCCACTCTCCACTCTCCCCTCTCCACTCTCCACTCTCCACTCTCCACTCTCCACTCTCCACTCTCCACTCTCCACTCTCCACTCTCCACTCTCCACTCTCCACTCTCCACTCTCCACTCTCCACTCTCCACTCTCCACTCTCCACTCTCCACTCTCCACTCTCCACTCTCCACTCTCCACTCTCCACTCTCCACTCTCCACTCTCCACTCTCCACTCTCCACTCTCCACTCTCCACTCTCCACTCTCCACTCTCCACTCTCCACTCTCCACTCTCCACTCTCCACTCTCCACTCTCCACTCTCCACTCTCCACTCTCCACTCTCCACTCTCCACTCTCCACTCTCCACTCTCCACTCTCCACTCTCCACTCTCCACTCTCCACTCTCCACTCTCCACTCTCCACTCTCCACTCTCCACTCTCCACTCTCCACTCTCCACTCTCCACTCTCCACTCTCCACTCTCCACTCTCCACTCTCCACTCTCCACTCTCCACTCTCCACTCTCCACTCTCCACTCTCCACTCTCCACTCTCCACTCTCCACTCTCCACTCTCCACTCTCCACTCTCCACTCTCCACTCTCCACTCTCCACTCTCCACTCTCCACTCTCCACTCTCCACTCTCCACTCTCCACTCTCCACTCTCCACTCTCCACTCTCCACTCTCCACTCTCCACTCTCCACTCTCCACTCTCCACTCTCCACTCTCCACTCTCCACTCTCCACTCTCCACTCTCCACTCTCCACTCTCCACTCTCCACTCTCCACTCTCCACTCTCCACTCTCCCCTCTCCACTCTCCACTCTCCACTCTCCACTCTCCACTCTCCACTCTCCACTCTCCACTCTCCACTCTCCACTCTCCACTCTCCACTCTCCACTCTCCACTCTCCACTCTCCACTCTCCACTCTCCACTCTCCACTCTCCACTCTCCACTCTCCACTCTCCACTCTCCACTCTCCACTCTCCACTCTCCACTCTCCACTCTCCACTCTCCACTCTCCACTCTCCACTCTCCACTCTCCACTCTCCACTCTCCACTCTCCACTCTCCACTCTCCACTCTCCACTCTCCACTCTCCACTCTCCACTCTCCACTCTCCACTCTCCACTCTCCACTCTCCACTCTCCACTCTCCACTCTCCACTCTCCACTCTCCACTCTCCACTCTCCACTCTCCACTCTCCACTCTCCACTCTCCACTCTCCACTCTCCACTCTCCACTCTCCACTCTCCACTCTCCACTCTCCACTCTCCACTCTCCACTCTCCACTCTCCACTCTCCACTCTCCACTCTCCACTCTCCACTCTCCACTCTCCACTCTCCACTCTCCACTCTCCACTCTCCACTCTCCACTCTCCACTCTCCACTCTCCACTCTCCACTCTCCACTCTCCACTCTCCTCTCCACTCTCCACTCTCCACTCTCCACTCTCCACTCTCCACTCTCCACTCTCCACTCTCCACTCTCCACTCTCCACTCTCCACTCTCCACTCTCCACTCTCCACTCTCCACTCTCCACTCTCCACTCTCCACTCTCCACTCTCCACTCTCCACTCTCCACTCTCCACTCTCCACTCTCCACTCTCCACTCTCCACTCTCCACTCTCCACTCTCCACTCTCCACTCTCCACTCTCCACTCTCCACTCTCCACTCTCCACTCTCCACTCTCCACTCTCCACTCTCCACTCTCCACTCTCCACTCTCCACTCTCCACTCTCCACTCTCCACTCTCCACTCTCCACTCTCCACTCTCCACTCTCCACTCTCCACTCTCCACTCTCCACTCTCCACTCTCCACTCTCCACTCTCCACTCTCCACTCTCCACTCTCCACTCTCCACTCTCCACTCTCCACTCTCCACTCTCCACTCTCCACTCTCCACTCTCCACTCTCCACTCTCCACTCTCCACTCTCCACTCTCCACTCTCCACTCTCCACTCTCCACTCTCCACTCTCCACTCTCCACTCTCCACTCTCCACTCTCCACTCTCCACTCTCCACTCTCCACTCTCCACTCTCCACTCTCCACTCTCCACTCTCCACTCTCCACTCTCCACTCTCCACTCTCCACTCTCCACTCTCCACTCTCCACTCTCCACTCTCCACTCTCCACTCTCCACTCTCCACTCTCCACTCTCCACTCTCCACTCTCCACTCTCCACTCTCCACTCTCCACTCTCCACTCTCCACTCTCCACTCTCCACTCTCCACTCTCCACTCTCCACTCTCCACTCTCCACTCTCCACTCTCCACTCTCCACTCTCCACTCTCCACTCTCCACTCTCCACTCTCCACTCTCCACTCTCCACTCTCCACTCTCCACTCTCCACTCTCCACTCTCCACTCTCCACTCTCCACTCTCCACTCTCCACTCTCCACTCTCCACTCTCCACTCTCCACTCTCCACTCTCCACTCTCCACTCTCCACTCTCCACTCTCCACTCTCCACTCTCCACTCTCCACTCTCCACTCTCCACTCTCCACTCTCCACTCTCCACTCTCCACTCTCCACTCTCCACTCTCCACTCTCCACTCTCCACTCTCCACTCTCCACTCTCCACTCTCCACTCTCCACTCTCCACTCTCCACTCTCCACTCTCCACTCTCCACTCTCCACTCTCCACTCTCCACTCTCCACTCTCCACTCTCCACTCTCCACTCTCCACTCTCCACTCTCCACTCTCCACTCTCCACTCTCCACTCTCCACTCTCCACTCTCCACTCTCCACTCTCCACTCTCCACTCTCCACTCTCCACTCTCCACTCTCCACTCTCCACTCTCCACTCTCCACTCTCCACTCTCCACTCTCCACTCTCCACTCTCCACTCTCCACTCTCCACTCTCCACTCTCCACTCTCCACTCTCCACTCTCCACTCTCCACTCTCCACTCTCCACTCTCCACTCTCCACTCTCCACTCTCCACTCTCCACTCTCCACTCTCCACTCTCCACTCTCCACTCTCCACTCTCCACTCTCCACTCTCCACTCTCCACTCTCCACTCTCCACTCTCCACTCTCCACTCTCCACTCTCCACTCTCCACTCTCCACTCTCCACTCTCCACTCTCCACTCTCCACTCTCCACTCTCCACTCTCCACTCTCCACTCTCCACTCTCCACTCTCCACTCTCCACTCTCCACTCTCCACTCTCCACTCTCCACTCTCCACTCTCCACTCTCCACTCTCCACTCTCCACTCTCCACTCTCCACTCTCCACTCTCCACTCTCCACTCTCCACTCTCCACTCTCCACTCTCCACTCTCCACTCTCCACTCTCCACTCTCCACTCTCCACTCTCCACTCTCCACTCTCCACTCTCCACTCTCCACTCTCCACTCTCCACTCTCCACTCTCCACTCTCCACTCTCCACTCTCCACTCTCCACTCTCCACTCTCCACTCTCCACTCTCCACTCTCCACTCTCCACTCTCCACTCTCCACTCTCCACTCTCCACTCTCCACTCTCCACTCTCCACTCTCCACTCTCCACTCTCCACTCTCCACTCTCCACTCTCCACTCTCCACTCTCCACTCTCCACTCTCCACTCTCCACTCTCCACTCTCCACTCTCCACTCTCCACTCTCCACTCTCCACTCTCCACTCTCCACTCTCCACTCTCCACTCTCCACTCTCCACTCTCCACTCTCCACTCTCCACTCTCCACTCTCCACTCTCCACTCTCCACTCTCCACTCTCCACTCTCCACTCTCCACTCTCCACTCTCCACTCTCCACTCTCCACTCTCCACTCTCCACTCTCCACTCTCCACTCTCCACTCTCCACTCTCCACTCTCCACTCTCCACTCTCCACTCTCCACTCTCCACTCTCCACTCTCCACTCTCCACTCTCCACTCTCCACTCTCCACTCTCCACTCTCCACTCTCCACTCTCCACTCTCCACTCTCCACTCTCCACTCTCCACTCTCCACTCTCCACTCTCCACTCTCCACTCTCCACTCTCCACTCTCCACTCTCCACTCTCCACTCTCCACTCTCCACTCTCCACTCTCCACTCTCCACTCTCCACTCTCCACTCTCCACTCTCCACTCTCCACTCTCCACTCTCCACTCTCCACTCTCCACTCTCCACTCTCCACTCTCCACTCTCCACTCTCCACTCTCCACTCTCCACTCTCCACTCTCCACTCTCCACTCTCCACTCTCCACTCTCCACTCTCCACTCTCCACTCTCCACTCTCCACTCTCCACTCTCCACTCTCCACTCTCCACTCTCCACTCTCCACTCTCCACTCTCCACTCTCCACTCTCCACTCTCCACTCTCCACTCTCCACTCTCCACTCTCCACTCTCCACTCTCCACTCTCCACTCTCCACTCTCCACTCTCCACTCTCCACTCTCCACTCTCCACTCTCCACTCTCCACTCTCCACTCTCCACTCTCCACTCTCCACTCTCCACTCTCCACTCTCCACTCTCCACTCTCCACTCTCCACTCTCCACTCTCCACTCTCCACTCTCCACTCTCCACTCTCCACTCTCCACTCTCCACTCTCCACTCTCCACTCTCCACTCTCCACTCTCCACTCTCCACTCTCCACTCTCCACTCTCCACTCTCCACTCTCCACTCTCCACTCTCCACTCTCCACTCTCCACTCTCCACTCTCCACTCTCCACTCTCCACTCTCCACTCTCCACTCTCCACTCTCCACTCTCCACTCTCCACTCTCCACTCTCCACTCTCCACTCTCCACTCTCCACTCTCCACTCTCCACTCTCCACTCTCCACTCTCCACTCTCCACTCTCCACTCTCCACTCTCCACTCTCCACTCTCCACTCTCCACTCTCCACTCTCCACTCTCCACTCTCCACTCTCCACTCTCCACTCTCCACTCTCCACTCTCCACTCTCCACTCTCCACTCTCCACTCTCCACTCTCCACTCTCCACTCTCCACTCTCCACTCTCCACTCTCCACTCTCCACTCTCCACTCTCCACTCTCCACTCTCCACTCTCCACTCTCCACTCTCCACTCTCCACTCTCCACTCTCCACTCTCCACTCTCCACTCTCCACTCTCCACTCTCCACTCTCCACTCTCCACTCTCCACTCTCCACTCTCCACTCTCCACTCTCCACTCTCCACTCTCCACTCTCCACTCTCCACTCTCCACTCTCCACTCTCCACTCTCCACTCTCCACTCTCCACTCTCCACTCTCCACTCTCCACTCTCCACTCTCCACTCTCCACTCTCCACTCTCCACTCTCCACTCTCCACTCTCCACTCTCCACTCTCCACTCTCCACTCTCCACTCTCCACTCTCCACTCTCCACTCTCCACTCTCCACTCTCCACTCTCCACTCTCCACTCTCCACTCTCCACTCTCCACTCTCCACTCTCCACTCTCCACTCTCCACTCTCCACTCTCCACTCTCCACTCTCCACTCTCCACTCTCCACTCTCCACTCTCCACTCTCCACTCTCCACTCTCCACTCTCCACTCTCCACTCTCCACTCTCCACTCTCCACTCTCCACTCTCCACTCTCCACTCTCCACTCTCCACTCTCCACTCTCCACTCTCCACTCTCCACTCTCCACTCTCCACTCTCCACTCTCCACTCTCCACTCTCCACTCTCCACTCTCCACTCTCCACTCTCCACTCTCCACTCTCCACTCTCCACTCTCCACTCTCCACTCTCCACTCTCCACTCTCCACTCTCCACTCTCCACTCTCCACTCTCCACTCTCCACTCTCCACTCTCCACTCTCCACTCTCCACTCTCCACTCTCCACTCTCCACTCTCCACTCTCCACTCTCCACTCTCCACTCTCCACTCTCCACTCTCCACTCTCCACTCTCCACTCTCCACTCTCCACTCTCCACTCTCCACTCTCCACTCTCCACTCTCCACTCTCCACTCTCCACTCTCCACTCTCCACTCTCCACTCTCCACTCTCCACTCTCCACTCTCCACTCTCCACTCTCCACTCTCCACTCTCCACTCTCCACTCTCCACTCTCCACTCTCCACTCTCCACTCTCCACTCTCCACTCTCCACTCTCCACTCTCCACTCTCCACTCTCCACTCTCCACTCTCCACTCTCCACTCTCCACTCTCCACTCTCCACTCTCCACTCTCCACTCTCCACTCTCCACTCTCCACTCTCCACTCTCCACTCTCCACTCTCCACTCTCCACTCTCCACTCTCCACTCTCCACTCTCCACTCTCCACTCTCCACTCTCCACTCTCCACTCTCCACTCTCCACTCTCCACTCTCCACTCTCCACTCTCCACTCTCCACTCTCCACTCTCCACTCTCCACTCTCCACTCTCCACTCTCCACTCTCCACTCTCCACTCTCCACTCTCCACTCTCCACTCTCCACTCTCCACTCTCCACTCTCCACTCTCCACTCTCCACTCTCCACTCTCCACTCTCCACTCTCCACTCTCCACTCTCCACTCTCCACTCTCCACTCTCCACTCTCCACTCTCCACTCTCCACTCTCCACTCTCCACTCTCCACTCTCCACTCTCCACTCTCCACTCTCCACTCTCCACTCTCCACTCTCCACTCTCCACTCTCCACACTCTCCACTCTCCACTCTCCACTCTCCACTCTCCACTCTCCACTCTCCACTCTCCACTCTCCACTCTCCACTCTCCACTCTCCACTCTCCACTCTCCACTCTCCACTCTCCACTCTCCACTCTCCACTCTCCACTCTCCACTCTCCACTCTCCACTCTCCACTCTCCACTCTCCACTCTCCACTCTCCACTCTCCACTCTCCACTCTCCACTCTCCACTCTCCACTCTCCACTCTCCACTCTCCACTCTCCACTCTCCACTCTCCACTCTCCACTCTCCACTCTCCACTCTCCACTCTCCACTCTCCACTCTCCACTCTCCACTCTCCACTCTCCACTCTCCACTCTCCACTCTCCACTCTCCACTCTCCACTCTCCACTCTCCACTCTCCACTCTCCACTCTCCACTCTCCACTCTCCACTCTCCACTCTCCACTCTCCACTCTCCACTCTCCACTCTCCACTCTCCACTCTCCACTCTCCACTCTCCACTCTCCACTCTCCACTCTCCACTCTCCACTCTCCACTCTCCACTCTCCACTCTCCACTCTCCACTCTCCACTCTCCACTCTCCACTCTCCACTCTCCACTCTCCACTCTCCACTCTCCACTCTCCACTCTCCACTCTCCACTCTCCACTCTCCACTCTCCACTCTCCACTCTCCACTCTCCACTCTCCACTCTCCACTCTCCACTCTCCACTCTCCACTCTCCACTCTCCACTCTCCACTCTCCACTCTCCACTCTCCACTCTCCACTCTCCACTCTCCACTCTCCACTCTCCACTCTCCACTCTCCACTCTCCACTCTCCACTCTCCACTCTCCACTCTCCACTCTCCACTCTCCACTCTCCACTCTCCACTCTCCACTCTCCACTCTCCACTCTCCACTCTCCACTCTCCACTCTCCACTCTCCACTCTCCACTCTCCACTCTCCACTCTCCACTCTCCACTCTCCACTCTCCACTCTCCACTCTCCACTCTCCACTCTCCACTCTCCACTCTCCACTCTCCACTCTCCACTCTCCACTCTCCACTCTCCACTCTCCACTCTCCACTCTCCACTCTCCACTCTCCACTCTCCACTCTCCACTCTCCACTCTCCACTCTCCACTCTCCACTCTCCACTCTCCACTCTCCACTCTCCACTCTCCACTCTCCACTCTCCACTCTCCACTCTCCACTCTCCACTCTCCACTCTCCACTCTCCACTCTCCACTCTCCACTCTCCACTCTCCACTCTCCACTCTCCACTCTCCACTCTCCACTCTCCACTCTCCACTCTCCACTCTCCACTCTCCACTCTCCACTCTCCACTCTCCACTCTCCACTCTCCACTCTCCACTCTCCACTCTCCACTCTCCACTCTCCACTCTCCACTCTCCACTCTCCACTCTCCACTCTCCACTCTCCACTCTCCACTCTCCACTCTCCACTCTCCACTCTCCACTCTCCACTCTCCACTCTCCACTCTCCACTCTCCACTCTCCACTCTCCACTCTCCACTCTCCACTCTCCACTCTCCACTCTCCACTCTCCACTCTCCACTCTCCACTCTCCACTCTCCACTCTCCACTCTCCACTCTCCACTCTCCACTCTCCACTCTCCACTCTCCACTCTCCACTCTCCACTCTCCACTCTCCACTCTCCACTCTCCACTCTCCACTCTCCACTCTCCACTCTCCACTCTCCACTCTCCACTCTCCACTCTCCACTCTCCACTCTCCACTCTCCACTCTCCACTCTCCACTCTCCACTCTCCACTCTCCACTCTCCACTCTCCACTCTCCACTCTCCACTCTCCACTCTCCACTCTCCACTCTCCACTCTCCACTCTCCACTCTCCACTCTCCACTCTCCACTCTCCACTCTCCACTCTCCACTCTCCACTCTCCACTCTCCACTCTCCACTCTCCACTCTCCACTCTCCACTCTCCACTCTCCACTCTCCACTCTCCACTCTCCACTCTCCACTCTCCACTCTCCACTCTCCACTCTCCACTCTCCACTCTCCACTCTCCACTCTCCACTCTCCACTCTCCACTCTCCACTCTCCACTCTCCACTCTCCACTCTCCACTCTCCACTCTCCACTCTCCACTCTCCACTCTCCACTCTCCACTCTCCACTCTCCACTCTCCACTCTCCACTCTCCACTCTCCACTCTCCACTCTCCACTCTCCACTCTCCACTCTCCACTCTCCACTCTCCACTCTCCACTCTCCACTCTCCACTCTCCACTCTCCACTCTCCACTCTCCACTCTCCACTCTCCACTCTCCACTCTCCACTCTCCACTCTCCACTCTCCACTCTCCACTCTCCACTCTCCACTCTCCACTCTCCACTCTCCACTCTCCACTCTCCACTCTCCACTCTCCACTCTCCACTCTCCACTCTCCACTCTCCACTCTCCACTCTCCACTCTCCACTCTCCACTCTCCACTCTCCACTCTCCACTCTCCACTCTCCACTCTCCACTCTCCACTCTCCACTCTCCACTCTCCACTCTCCACTCTCCACTCTCCACTCTCCACTCTCCACTCTCCACTCTCCACTCTCCACTCTCCACTCTCCACTCTCCACTCTCCACTCCACTCCACTCCACTCACTCACTCACTCACGTTTGTATAGCCAAATGGGCTTAAAAACTTACTATGTGTGCGGAAGCGTTTCCGCTTGCCTCGTCGATCATGCCTCATCTCTAAACACTTTCATTGTTCGTCCGATAATTCCCTTCGATGTACTGACGACATTTTGGGCATCGCCCGTCTTCAGTAACAATTCTGATCGCGCACGACTCGTACATACAGTGGTGGCCGCACGGGATGAGCACGTGCGTCACATTCTCCAGCAGGCACACGACACACTTCGGCTCTGTAACTAAAAAAAAGTGTCAGTGTATGTTTAATAAAATATATAATAAAAATGTACATATCCTACTAGTACGCTAAAGGTATTTGTTCAATTTTTTTTACATTCTTTATAAACTGCATACAAAAAATGTATTATCTAAATTCATTTTGTTAAAACGAGTAACTAATAACTTAAATTATGAATTTTGTTTTTGTTTTTGGTCGCCATTATAATGCATTTTAGGCTTCTTTTGAACATTTAGGTGCAGTCTATACACAGGGTCTTAAAAAACAAAATGGCGTCAGCCGACTTAAAGAATCTCAACTGATTTACCCGAAATTTAATTACACTGAAGGGTTGTATACATACAATAGAACATATCGCACCCTCAGAACATCAGTGTGACATTTCTTACGGGATTACCATATACCTTGTCACGCTGTTTTTCTAGTGATGCGAAATTATACTTTGTCAATTATACTTTGATCATTAATCATAGCTTCACAATAATCGTTCACATCCACAATCCGAAAAACGCGGGAAAAAGCCGCAATTCCACCACACTGGAATCATAGCAGACGTGTGCTTTCAACTGCATTACTGCATGCGTACGACATATTCAAAAGCGATTAATAGATCAAAAGTAAATACTACAAAGTTCGCTCATATTGCATTATGGCATGGAAAGATTATACCCTGTTTCATATTGTTTTATAACTAAAAAATTTGCTTTGTAACTTAAGCTAAAGTTATTAGTTCAATTTTTTCCAATCTCTACAAACTGAATCGATATCTGCATACAAAAAATATATTATCTAAAATTATTTTGTTAAAACAAGTAACTAATAACTTCAATTATGAATTTTGTTTTTGGCCACCATTATAATGCATTTTAGGCTTCTTTTGAAAATTTAGGTGCAGTATATACTGTAGCGCGAATCCCGTCGAGCCGGGAAACCACCTACCGCGAATCCGATTTTCCCTCCCTTTGTTTTTATCCCGAAGGAATGGGCGCCAGGCGCATCACGATGCACCAGGAGGGAAACCGGCCAGTCCCGGCTAAAGCTGCGGTCGTCTCAAGGGCAGAGTGGCTGGATAAACGACGGACTGCTCAGATAACCCACGGCACAAACACAAAACCACAATAAGATAACTCGGCAATGGGAACCAAGACTCGAATTTTATTAAAATCAATCAACACGCTAAAGAGGGGAAAAACCGGAGAACCCGGAGTAAAACCCTCGTCCCGCAAATTAAAATGAATTACAATTTCGGTACAATGACAATGCC
The DNA here is from genome assembly GCA_917499995.1 of Ichneumon xanthorius. Classification (NCBI taxonomy): domain Eukaryota; kingdom Metazoa; phylum Arthropoda; class Insecta; order Hymenoptera; family Ichneumonidae; genus Ichneumon; species Ichneumon xanthorius. The sequence continues at coordinate 742,938 of CAKJTD010000090.1, read as the reverse complement.
CGATATCCGGGACTCGCTCGCTTCAACATACTCTCACGCATACGTCCACACACACACCAACGGTCGCGCTCTCCCGGATCTTCGCATTAACTTACGCGTGCTCTTGGTTAACTAAAACTCACACATCCAGCGCGGCACAATATCCACCAGCGCTCTCATTCACCCTGCCCGAATAAACGCAGCGATCTTAATCATTCACCCAACCCGTTGCCGCGGTAATAAATAAACATTCGCACCTTTTGACCACGCGCCCGAAGACTCCGCAAACGACGACACGAATCTTGCGCAAACATTGCAAAAGTTCTTTTTTTTTCTTTCTTTCTCATACAAATTGCATATAAGTAAAAGCAAAAAAATAGGTTCTTTTACATATTTTTTCATGAGAACAATTAGTTATCTTTCGTTAACAAAATTAACAAGACGAGCATCGTCTTATTAGTTTTATCAACTTGTTATTTTTATATATAAATATTTTTTTTTTTGCAAATGTTATCGCTCGAATAGTCGACGCTTCAAGTCCGGTCATTCCGGTGGAATATTTGAAGCATGCAGCTGAGAATTTATATTTTCATCTATCGATCGATCCTCCATGTCCAAAATTAGATTCGCTACATACGATCCATCGATCGGAGGATGGAACGTTTGTAAACAAAAACTCGTGCACCGAGCATAAACATTACGCAAAAACACTTTCGATCCTGTTTTCAATTGTTTTTTTCTCGATATTATACACTGACAGAAGGATTTAGTAAAAATTACTGATCATCTAAGAAAAATTACCATAACACATAGTAGTACGGCGCCAGGGCGCCACCTATGGCAGAGAGCCTCAGATTATCCAAGAATTTTTACCATAATATCTACGAAAAATTCTTATAAATCCGGTACTTCTTACCATAGGTGGCGCGCTAGCGCCGTACTACTATGTGCTATGGTAATATGTCCCAAGGGATATAGTAATTTTTAATAGATCCTTCTCTCAGTGTATCTTAATCAGCAAGTGTTTCGCGGCAATTAAGTACGAGAGTTTTTATGAGACTGTTCGGTTTTTTCGTAATTTTATCTTCGTTTATCTTTATTTATCTTCGTTTGACTCGTCGATGGTAGAATGATTATCGACAATTTTTTGAGGGGGCGTTCAACGAATTCGGGCAGCCAGGCATACTTAATTTTTTTTCATCAGTAACAAAAATCGTATCTAAAATACCATGCGTTTGATTGTTTCTGAAGGTGCTCCGATATTTTTAAAAAATCCCAAGATACAAATATTCCAAAATTGTAGGCGAGTTGCATTTTTTTTCTGAAGCCTTAGTGAAAAAATGGAACTCTTTCTGGAAATTGATATATTTTAATTTAGGGATTTTTTCACATGATCAGAACACCGTTACAAACAACCAATTGGATGGGATTTTTTATACAATTTTTTGTACTGATAAAAAATAAAACGCTCATTTCTTGTCCCGAAATCGTCCAACTCTTCAGCCTCCTTGAGGCTAATATAAATAAAAAATTTAATGACGAATTAATGTACCTGACATCTGCCTCCAAATTCGAGGACGGAGTGAATGGGGAATAACGCGACATGCCATCTCGCGACGTTTATCAGTCTATGGCAAACGACGATCCACTCGCTGCCCAGAGACATCCGATGCTTCTTTGCAGTTACTGAATTCAACGAGTGCGACCCACTGCAATCTGTGTTGAGGGTCCTCGACGAACGGTACGCCAAGCAGTTTCTTCGAGCTCGGCTCCGGTTCGTCCTCTTCCTCGACTCGGAAACCAAATTCGTCGAACCTGCAATAACGAATAATGCAAGATTCAACTTCAAAATCAAGTTCATAATACAGAGATGAACATCGAGGGAAAACTTTTTTCATATCAAAAATCAATCTTTTTGGAAAGCGTTTTACAAACATTTCAAAGATACCCCTTTATTGTAATTTTTTAAATTTTCATTATATCAATTCTTTATTTTTTATTTTCGATTTACCCATATTTCAATATTTAAATTCTTTTAGTCATTCAAATTTTTTAATTTTCAAAAAATAATTAATTACAGACAAAAAGAATAATTTATTAAAGAAATAATGAAACCTGTATTCCGGTTACAAATTAGTATCGTCCGGTTGATTGAGCTTGTTGAGAATGTTCTACAGGCACATGGAAGGAGTTAGCACTGAAACGGATCCCCTGCTATGGAGATTGGAGATATTACAATAATTATTCGTTATGTTGCAAGCGTAAAGCTTAGAAAATGTTAATTTCTTATCTTTATCAATGCACATCGTTCATGAGGATACGAAAATAAACTTGTTTAAATCTGACACCAGATAGCCGATATGTTCGGATATGATTAATATATGATCAGATATGTTCAGATATTATCAGATATGATTAATATATTATCAGATATGATTAATATATGATCAGATATGATCATATATGATCAGATATGATCAGATATGATCATATATGATCAGATATAATTTCACATAAGTACAACGCGATTATATATTTATCAAATATGATTCATACACAATCAGATACGATCAGATATGATTTTACATCAGCAAAACGTGTCCAGATATGATCTTGCATGCGTAGATATGTTCATATATTATCCGATCTGATTCATATCTGTTGCAGATATGGACATATATGATCCGATATGATAATTTTTTCCCGGGTATGTACATGGATAAATGTAAGTAAAATTTATATCGAGCAACTTGTAATATACTTCATATTGTAATGATAAATAAATATAACACTATACGTACATTCTGCGGATCTTTTTCTATTGTTCCTAGACTCGAGATTCAACCCCATGAAATCTTTCCAGAATCAACGAAACTCTGACGATCTTCTCTCTGGAGCGTTCGAGCCCCTTGATCTTCAAGATCCAGAACACCGACTGAAGCCATTCCATAGTCTGCACCTCGAGATATGGACATGTGTCGTCCGAATAGAGAACAGCTTTGGTCTTAAAATTCGACGGCTTGTTCTAAACCTTAGGAGGTTCGTTGAAATTGTCCGAAGCCACCGGATCGAAGCGTAAAGTCGTATTTAACTTTCCGTCTGTAGCTTCATGTAGTGATCACATCTTCGATAATATTTGTTTCTGGTAACTTCGTATATCGTACGTGATGCCGAATAATTGCCATTTTTCGAATGATTGTGTTGAATCTTCGGCGCTGACACAACTACTTTATTCGCATTCCACTAAATTAATGGGTTCAATGACGTAAGATTTAGAGGTATCGCCTATATGACAATAGAAGCAGATGGATTTGAGCTTGGTCACTTCTATAGCCAAATCAAAGTTTTCGAGGTTCAAAACGGTATGTACGGTCGACAGCGTGCTGTTGTCTATACAAGTAGAAAATTCATTATTGCAGAGGCATCGTTTTAAAATGGCGTAATGGCGCGCCACGCAGTGACATAATCTGGGACACAGACAATATGCAACGCGTATGAAACATCGGATTCGTCCGATCCGATATGAATCACATTCAGAATAGACGGCGTACATCGAGTTTGTCCGTGTGTTGCGTGTGTATTCGAAAGAAGAATACATTGTTTTATTCTTGAGCAGCCTCAAGAAGTAGGAGTACTTGGTTCCATCTATGCCTGCATCTTCGAAAGTGTCACGAATGTCAGCAGGAAGATAAGGTAATGCTGAACATTTTCCAACAATGTACACCGAATCTGATACGAAGTGTCGCTTGATTCTTCCAAGTTTATAGTCTAACGTTTCACAAAATGATGTAGCCCGTCTTCCTTGACCTAATCCTTTGCTTTTCAGTGTGCTAAGATCCAAATACATCGAGATTGCCGAGCATATTTGCAACTGTGCCGCATTACTTCCATGAACAAGACGTTTCAACGTTCCGTTTAGATCTTCATACGGGAAACAGGATGTCGTCCACAAAGGCCCGAATTGTCGAACATTCTCGGCCAGATGAAGCAGTTGATGTAAATTGTTGGTCATGTACCGTAGATAATACATGTGTTCAAACCTTGACACAAATTCGTTTAACGCCTGCGACGCGATGTCAAGCGAATTCGGATGTACGCTCGATTGACAAAGTAGTGATATTCCAAGCACGAGCAGTTTGTAATGTTCAAAGTAACTCTCACTCATGATGTCGCTTATACACGGTATGGAGTAGTAAAAAAACCAATTCTTAAACTCGTGTGCCTTCCAGTATGGAAGATGCTGAGTTATCGATCGAGGTAGGCGTTGGATCGAAGACGGCGGAGTCAAAGAAGTCAACCTCTGTTCGACGAGATCAACGTCTTCGATGAGAGATGACGGGTGATTGGAGAAACTCGATGAGAACCAAAAGTTCAGCAGGGATTCAACAACTCCTTCGAAGACGCAGTGCATCACGTCGACTGCGGTTGCTCGTATGGTTTCATGGACGAGTGTAAATAATATAGAGGGACCTTTAACTCCGCATACGGCGAACTGTGCATCGTAAGCATGCTGGGCGTATACGAAGGTTTCGTTATCGGTGCGCAAATCGAACTGTTCGTACGGATAAACCCTTACTCGGTAATCGTTCAAATATTCGCCAATTTGCTTGCATTTCTGGCATCCAAATCTCCCGTTATATTGAGTCATATTTAGGAACATTGCTTTTGCTGGCAAATCGCAAGTACCGCAGATCACTATAGCTTTGACGATGAGAGGATCTTCATTATTTGGAATGCGCACATTGATCCCCTGCCACAACTCTTCTATACTCGTTTGTAATGGTTCCAAGAATATAGTCGGGAGTGGCTTCGAATCTCCAAACCATACAGCTACGAGTAACACGTTTTCTTTTTTCGCCCTCTCCATGGGCGGTAATTCGTTGATAACGAAATATACGACCCAGATGTTAAACTTTGACGATTTGAATATACGTATACCGTCGGCGTACCACGTGAACGAAAGATTATTGCGATCAACTAAAAAGCTGCCAGGTTGTGTCAAGTCCTTGTACACAGCACCGTCGTATATATCTTCATAACTCTCCAGATTCTGACGATTTCTCGTGAATCGATGTTGAAGTAACTCATAAAACCCTGGGCGTTTGTACAGTGCTTCGATTTGCGGGATTATTAGCGCTATAAGAAAATAACTCGTCTTCGTTTGCTCGACACATTCCGTACATACCGAGTTCTGAGTTTCCAAACGCTCAAAGCACGTTGTACAATAATAGTGCCGGACCAACGGCATATTCATGTCCGAGAAGTACTTCTTGAAAGTATGGCGGGTCGTTTTGCAATGGTTGCCTTCGGGGCAGTGCAAGGATATTAGCCGCAATATGTCGGTAAGCAGAACTCCGCTGGTATTATGACGTAGCGATAAGTTCAGAATTGCTATCATACTTTCCGATGTTGTGATCGGAGCTCCATCATATAATAACTCTTCATTGTTTTCATCTTCAGTGTCTTCATCATCGTCTTCGTAATTCTGAATTACAGGCCCAAACTCGTCGTCAGATGCAGCATCGCTAAGACTGCTATTAGAAGCATGCGATGAGGCAGTATCCGTTCCACTTTCTTCTTGTTCTTCAGGGTGTGGTAATACTAAAGACTCTCGTTCAGAATCGCCATAATCTTCGGGTTCATCTTGTGCAGAACTATGCTCTCCCCATTCAGTTTCGACTTCGCTTCGCAAAGGATCTCGCTCAACTTCCTGCGCTGCATTGCTGCCTGGTTCCGAATCTATTTCTTCATTGATTAAAGTGTACCGCATGAGCCGCATGAGCCTATTTTGACCACCCCATGAATACTGGCTGAAGGATTTGTAGCCATCACTTGCCATTATACTTGATTGTCTTGAAAAAAAAACACCAAAAATGAAAAATATTTGCTGTTGAATATTGCTCAATTGGACTAAAAAAAAATATAAATACGTTTTCAAAGTACAGATCGCACCAATGAATAAAATCATTGCAACGTGAATAAGATAAATTTTGCCAGATTGTAGATTATTGTGGTATTTTAAGGGGATGTGACACACTACGGTCGGTAACAAAATCGCCATTTTTTCTGAGACTGTTAATATTTTGGGGAAGAGCAAATTAAATTTTGATGTGTCTATCCATTGTTGAGAAAATTAGTTTGGCATTGGTCGTACTATCAAACACAAAAGGCAATTTGTTACTATCGGCGCACCTAGCGATGTCTCTTCTACATGACCTTTAAACATCAGAATTCCAATTGAGATAACGGAGGACTAACAAGCCCGATATATCCGGTGTAATAATTTCATCTCTGTGGCCTGGATATGTGTTTACTAGGGAATACGAATTGTACGATTCGAAATTCGAATCCATTATTCGTTTATTCGAATACCTTGAATATTCACGAATGAACCGAATATTTCCGAATATTTTATAGGTTTATTCCCGACCACGTTATAAAGTCTACATTCCATACCTGCGAGGCGGGTAGAAAGTGGCCTATTATAGACTAGCGGGACGTAATTAACGGAGAGGGCGATAAAGTAGCACTTTATTTCCCGCTGCATTATTCCGCGTAACATCTATTGTTATTCAAAAAATATATAATGTTATTCAAAAAAGTACCAGTATTATAATTTAACTCCATCACTTTAAACGATGGTTGCTCGGACGCTGCGTGCCCTCGCATTGAGAGGTGCGCGTACTCCGACGTAGCCCTTTTCGCCGTCGCAGGTATGAAATGTATACCTTATAGCGAGGCCGGAAATAAAATAACGTATGCAACACGGAGGAACGTGTTTTTCACCTCGTGTGGTCACAGCCCTCGCTTCGCTCGGGCTGCAAACCACATTCGGTGAAAAACACGTACTTTCCTCCCTTGTAGCATAATGTACTATTTTTTGAGATCCCTGTTATAGATTTAGAAGTTAACAGTTTTATTTAATTGCCTCCTTTAAAAAAAGCTTTGTTTTCATGATAAAAAAATATCACATTTAGAACAGATGTCTAGACGCATGTTTATGTGTGGACGTGACACGTTTGAAAAAACAAATCACTATGACTTGCAATCGTCTGGAGTTATCTACCTGAAATTTACAACGCACTTGGACTAACCAATTTTCATCACACATTGTAATTTTCATAAAAATCCTTACAGAATGTGAACATTTTATACAGTTTTGAATTCTGTCGAAAATATCTGCAAACGCGATTATCTTACAATATTTAAGACATCGGGCTAAAAATGTCTGTGAAAATGAACTATAGTCCATTTTCACAGAATATAATCGACCGATTCGATATTGAATTTGGCAAAAATTGATTAAACTGTTTGTGCCTTATGAGATTATGAATTTTGAATTTTACGAAAAAATTGTGTTTTACCTCCGATGCGAGTTTGTTATATTGGAGAAGAAAAACGACAATGAGAAACTCTTTTGTAAGAAAAAGAGTAGCAAATTAAATTTGCACATTGTTTTCTCATTTGGCTCATCGTCGTTTAAAAGCTTCGTCTATGAAGACGCCTAAATTGGTCAGCTGACTTTTACATAGAGACGCTTTATTCGCTACAATTAAAAAGAATGAAGAAGCAATGTGCAAATTAAATTTGCAGATTTTGTTATTGGACTGTGGCAATGTGATTTATTATACTGCCTACAATGAAAATTGACACACCTATACCATTTGTCACCATATTCGATCCACGTAGTCTTTAAAATTTCTTCTCGTCAGCTCAAGATTTATTAGCTTCGATACCTCTTAGGTAAACGGCCCAATTACTGACCGTTAATCATATTATCTATGATACAAAATCCTATTTATGTCCGACATACTGAATTTTTTAAATGTTTTTTATATTGTGCATCAAGTGATTGAATATGCATAGAGACAAAATTTTATAAAATCGTCGACTTTCACAGCTTTATCTGTGAACCCGCTAGAAACAAAGTCGCGCAGGCCATTTTCTTGTGAGTTTAGTTAAGCAGTTACGTTTCTACAATTGCTTCGTGTTCTTTATCAGAAGCGAATAAAATGATGAATCTAAGTTGTACTGTGTGATTAAGGGTCAATTAAAACCGTAGTGCACGAGAAAAAATTTTGAAATTACAATTTCGCCGGAAAATACATGGGTCAGAATTAAGTCTATAAAGACGCCGTATGCTCCTTTAGTGTCCGTATATTTCAGTCAATTATGTTTTTATTGCCTTATGTCATATTTGTATAGAATTTAACTAAAATGGTGATTTGAATGAATATAGTTATTGAAATGCATGTTTTTTATATAATGTTAATGCGAATTAGCATGATTATGAATACCCTACCATTCTACCTGTGCCATTATTCGAAGATCGGACGTAGAATATGATAACCTCACTTTTGCTCAAAATATTACGATTTTCCTAGTCACTAATCGGGCATAGATGCAAGACGGCATAGGTCAGTGATTGGGCCCTGAATAGGTCACCATATGGGCTATATGGCAAAATGGTAGGACACTAATCGGCTCATTTACAACGGTGTATATATTTCGAGTTTATTATTAAAAAATGCTCAATTATAATAACATAATACTTGTTTTAGTTAATTAAGACTCTAAACTTTTCTGTCATACCAGTCATTTCAATATCTTCACTGTTTTTATCAATCTTCTTTCATTTTCAATGCCATGCGGAGCTTAGGTAGTCAGTAATTGGGCCGTTCACCTTATGTATGCTTTCGAAAAGTTGTGAATCACATAAAATTTATACTCTGCAAAATATTCCCAGATAGAAAACTGACGGTACGAGATCTACTCGGTACTAGCACTGGAACGCAGACCGTGCCACACGATGCAGACATGTATGTCCGCAGGTGACGATACTGTGACGGCATGACGTTTTGATACCAAACGCTGCGTACACAGATCCCGCTCGCCGTGTAGCTTCACTATCTCGGCGTGAAGCTCCACAGCACGCTTTTCTTTCTGGGATTTATATTTCCAGCTCGATAGCTGAAAATTCGGTCAATCGAGAACGGTAGTTATTTTTCCTGAATCTCGTAAAAATTAAAAACACAAAATTTAAATAGCTCCATCCATTCTCGCCAAATTCAATACCGATCAGTAGTCGATAATAGACTATTCGTGTCGAACTTTTCAGTCCAATATCTCCGAAATTTTAAGAGCTGGCGTGTTATTGAACATTTTTTTACAAAATTACGCACGTTCGTGCAAACTTGTACATTTTCTTCTTGTAAAAAGGGCATTGTCCCGTAAATAACATAATAAATAAATAAATAAATAAATAAATAAATAAAATTCAACATTGCTTGAAATCTCAACGAGGGCAAGGTTTACGATTAAAATGAAAATAAACGATAAGGATTTCCCCCTCTACCTGTATGATAGATTTCAGCTCGAATTTGAAGTTTTCTTTATAAGTTAGCTGAACCGTTGAATTTATTAGCTTCATTGTCTTCTAAAACGAACTCTCCGAAAGATATTTTATTTATTTGCAAGGTAAAAACGGAGATAAAATATGTAGTGAAACACCGTTCTACGATCTGTAACCGTCGGTTAAGCTCTCGTAAAGAACCGGGAACCGGAGTGAAAAAACGAACGCTACACGAAAGCGACGTGCTGCGACTGGGACTATCAAGATATCGGACAGAACGGATTGATAAAAAAAATAGCAATGTAGAGGGTTACATCGAATAAAACGATTTCTGCGAACAATTTTTATGCACAAAAAGTCGTTCACATTAACTTTTCCAATATATTCTTGTCCTTATTAGATATGTAAGAAATTATTGTTAGCAATGAATACGTTAATGAAACTTTTGAATAGAAGTGTAATCTTTTTATTACGTTAAAATGGAACGGGATTGATTGATGATTCTAATTGGCGGAGCAATTCCAATATTCGATTTGAATTTCGGATAGAACTATTCGTATTTAATTACGGTCGAATTATTCGAAATTTCGAAGGGCACGATACGGACTTTACAAATTCTGCCGGCTGGAATCAATCAGGATAAAAATTTAATTAGCTATAGTGTTTTATGAGCGTGCCTTGTGTCGGTAAAAAAAAATACTGGGATTACAAGGCGCATCGACAAACGGTTCAGATATTAAAATAAAAGTAAATAACGACTTTAAAGAAGAAAAGTAAATTTTCGTCATAAATCTCGCAATATTCGCGAGAGTTTGGTTAAAATCTAGGTCGAGCATTCTGAGAGCAGAGCGAAACGAGGGGCAGATCTCTCGGACGCTGGAGTGTGCCTCGTTGCTTGCCGCCACTATCGGGATAGGTGCAGGTTCTCCGAACACAGAGGGGGAATCGATACGCGAACGTGCTGGGATAGCCGCCGATCGCCGTCACAACCGAATCTTTGCCACCTTCACCTGGTGCCCGCAATCCTCTTGTTTAAACCGCCGAGATTTCCCCGCGAAATATACATCATTATTATCGCAAAATATACATCGGAAAGAAAATCTGTGCCGTCCAGTACGGTCGTCCCGAAGAATTCCGGATCCCTACTTTACCGACGAAAAGTTTTCACCGCGCTCGCTATGAATAAATAAATATAAATGAGACGATCATTCTGCGTGACATCGACGCGAGAGATCGAGGCACGCAAAATGTTTTTCAATGCCTGGGGTGATCTATAACCCTTTAAATTATAATTAATGAAAAACATATCCATAATTATTGTCGTTATAAACGCTTACCAGTACGGCGGCGATGATAACGACGGATCGGAGTACTATGTTGACAGCGTTCCTGCGGGCCCCCGCCGACGCTCACCAAGCTCGAGCGGCTCAAAATCGTATTTTTCCAAGCGAACGACGTGATGTCCGGTGTCAGGATAGCCGATACCCTCGGCGGTTTCTTCAGTCTAAGGGTGTTGAAATTCGAGCCAGCTGATTATTAATTCGTTCGATAGCGATCGCTCAATCTCGCGTTGCTTTTTATCGCTCGGCGAAAGCTTAGTAGACCACAGTAGACACTTCGATCAAGAAGCGGTAGTCGACTCGTTGCACTCGATGAATCCTTGAAATTTGACCCAGCTGATTATCACGTATTAATTTCTTCGATACCGATCGGATAGTCTCGCGTTGTTGTTCACCGCTCCGCGAACGTTTACTAGCGCAAAGTAGGTCCACCGCACAGGAAGCGACAGTCTCGTTGGAATCGATGAATCACGCACAGAAATTTCTCAGACTAGGTTGAGTCAGTAAAAAAAAAAAAAAAATCAAATACCGAGAGACACCTTCGTTACGTGCGAGGTCTTTATCTCGTCGTCCAATCGTGGCGAACGATACGATAAACAGAAAAAAGTCTTTCAAAACATTGACTTTGGCTATCTCGGTGAAAGCACTTCGACGACTGCTGAACTGTTGCGCCTCGACCGGCGGCTACCCCGAGTTCATCCGGTTCAATTATCGAACAGGGGTCAGTATGCCAATTATCTTCTCGTTAATGAGTCTTTATCACTTCAAGCTGCGTTGATGCGATTCGATTAACTTCTCGACGTCTTCGCGGTCTGAAAAAAAAAAAATGAAATTCAAAAAACGCTTCAGAGAGACTGAGATAAAATGTTATGGCGATTCTATGCGACAACAATAACAAACAACAAACAATAAAAAAAAAATTTCGGTACGATGTCCAATGAGATCGTCCCGGCAATCAAGAGTCATTACAAAATTGCGTCATACTTGTTTAAAGTTTTGTTCAATGCCGCGCCTCGAGCAACCGGCGTTGAATCGCTGCGCGCGTTTGACGCTCTATGAGCCGCGTATCCGCGTTGCTTTATTCTTCTCCGAGGAAGCGGTGCGGCGTTATTTTTTCAATTTTTTTTCTTCTCGCGCTGCGAGCCAGCATCGTTGAGGTTTTTCCCTCGTAGCGAACGATAAACTCACCCGGCTCGTCGTGCTCTCCGACTTGATTCAGTCAGACAGTGTCATCAGACGTCAGAAGTTCGCCCAATAACAGGAATGAGCGCGACTCCGGATCTCTCGACGCTGCTTTTCGCCTCGGGCCCTCCACCGCTTATTCGCCCACCGTGCGTTACTCTACGAACGGCTCGCAGCACGCTTTTCCAGCCCGACCGGCATCCCGATTAAAATCTTCGCTCCGCTGATCTGTAACAAGAAAATCATTTTTTTTTACAGACCATCAATATTAGAGTTTCGCATATATTAAAATAATTTTAAAAACATTCCGCGCCACAGGTCAATAATAAGTGCCGACGTTCGTGTATCCAAACGATAAATTCCCGGTTTGTAAATGGATCTGGATGAGATGGAGGATCTTTTCCAATATTGAAAAATTAATGTAAGCCAACGCCTGTCACCGCTATTCCGAAGTTCTAATTGCCTGTCACATCCGTCTCCATGCCAACGACAGTCATTGGTACCAAAAACAGGATCATGCGAACATACGACCATTTAGTATATTTGTTATATACTCCGGTTTAGTTTTATGCATCCCAAATAATAAATTAAAAATTCGCTCGAGGTGCGCTATTGTTGGCGTTAAGGTGGAAGTCGTGGACGTCGCAGGCGGCCGCTTCACGGGTCCCTGGAGCCAATCCCTCAGCGATGGGGCAGTACCCGGCCCCTCGATGAGAGAGGGCCATCACCTGCCTGGCCAAATCGGAGGCTATGGACGGCTTCATGGCGAATAATGCCGCGAACTCCCGGGCGTGAGGGCGGATGGGGTCCCAGATCGGGTTTACGTCGATACCGATGGCCTCCTGTGCGTCGCGGTGCTTGAGCAGCTCCTCAAGGACCGAGTCCTCGGAGAGGACGCTGTCGGTGTCGCTCTCGCGGTCGAGATTCTCCGGGATTGGGTCGACGTCCAACTCGGATTCCGATCCGGCCAATAACGCATCTTCGTCGATGGGATCGTAGTTTTCCTCGCGCGCCCCGGCACGTGGTGCGGATGGAGACGGGGGCGGGGTGGCCTCTTCCTCCGTCGACACGTCCTCGAACTCGTTCACGTGTACGAAGGAGGGCTCGTGGAGTAACCCGTTCGACGCGATGGGATGGACTCTCGTGGAGACCTCGTCGTCCGGCTCGTAGTCGAGTATCTCGATCGACGACGATGAAGATAGCGAGTCGTCGTCTTGATCGCCTCGCGACGTGCTGTCTGGCGGTGGCGACATGTCGTATGACGATCGCGGAGGTGCTTCTTGCCCGGGTATGTAGCCGAGAACGCGGGCGTTATATAGCCAAAAAAAAGGTGTGCGGAAGCAACAAAAAAAAAAAGTGATGCTGAAAACCGTGCGAATGCGTTAGTAAAGCCGGTTAAGATATCACCGTAAGGCGCGAGCTGATAGAGCCGAGACCGAAAATAGAGCCAGGAAAGATCGGAGCACCCAAGAGAAGGAGGAGAAGACAAGAGACGAAACCAAAAAAAAAATAAAATTAACAAGGACGGAATGGAAGAAGGTACGCGAACAGGAAAAAAAACAAAGCTCCCCGTGGACTCGAGCTTCGGCGAAATTTATCCGCTAGGCGACAAACAAAATCCCAAAATAAACACGAGAAGAGAGAAAAGAGACGAGAAAGAGGAAAAAAAATTATGTGTGGTAACCGATACTCGGTGCTAATACAAAGCGTCCAAAGAAAATGTTTACGTCGCTCGCTATTCTGCGAGGAGGATTAATATTGTAACGTGCCCACCAACAGGCTACTAAAACTAAAAACACGAAATATTTACACCTCGCGCTTCACAGCAGCGAGGGATAATAATACAGAGAACAAAGACAAGCGTGAGAACGATAAGCCTGAAATTCCTCAAATCGAACAACAGGGGATTAACTCGCGCGAAGGGGAGGTCGCACGCGAATAAGCGGTTCCCCGCTTTGTTTGCGGATTAGGATTAACGACAGTCCATAACTTCGACGAACTAGTCGTCCAACAAAAAAAAATAATAATACGCTATCTTTCGGCTCTAAAGTCGATAACAACACCGATATTACTGGCAATCGCAACCTCTCTAATAATTGTCACTCGAGAGCCCCACGTTGGGCGCCATTTTGTAGCGAGAATTTTTACATCTCGTACACTACGGCTCCCAACTCTCCGAAAATCCACTCTCCCCGCTCGATCCGCGACCTTGCTCGGTGCCGAATCTCGGGGCTCGAACCCACGACGAGATTTCCTAAATTTTCTCATGCCGACCGAACAAAGCCGTCCCCGCGTGGCAATGTGGAAGCCACTATCTCGCACGCGATTGGGCGCCAGGTACCTTGGTACCACCGCTCGGAAAGCGGCATATTTGTAAGAAGCTCGCGGCGAGTTACGGGGACGAACGGGGAAGCGGGTAAAAAGGCGAAGCCGGCGAGACTCCAACTAGCTCAGCCCACCTGGGAGAAATTGGTAGAGGGGGTGGACGGGCGAGTGACCAAATGCAATACAATAATTAAATGATTTATTCTTTGTTTGACAATGTAATTTTCGCAACCAGAGTCGTAGGCCAAACGGTGACAAATAGCAAGCGCAGGTGGAGGAAATAAATTATTATCGGAAGTTGAATGTAGCCAGGGAAAAGTAACTATTGACGAAAAGGAATGTAGCCAGGGAAAAGTAACTATTGACGAAAAGGAATGTAGCCAGGGGAAAAATATACTATTGCCGAAATAAAATGTAGCCAGAGTAGATAAACTAATGCCAAAATTAAATGTATCCGAAAAGAGAAACTATTGCCAAAATTAAATGTAGCTGAAAAGATAGACTATTGCCAAAATTAAATGTAGCCGGAAAAGATAAATTATTGCCAAAATTAAATGTAGCCGAAAAAGATGAATATTGTCAAAATTAAATGTAGCCGAAAAAGATGAATATTGTCAAAATTAAATGTAGCCGGAAAGATAAATTATTGCCAAAATTAAATGTAGCCGAAAAAGATAAACTATTTTCAAAATTGAATGTAGCCGAAAATTACATTGCCGAAATTACAGGTAACCGAGACGAAAAATGCGGCATTTACTACGACAAATAATAAACTCAAAAATATACAAGAAAGATAAAGTCACGAAACAGTGTTGCGATTGCCAGTTAAATTCTATCCTGTATATAGCCGATTCACCGTTCCGCGGGACGCGAGAAAGAAATACAAAGACCGAACGCTAGCTATAGGATGCCAGATAGCCGAAGTAAACGAAAAGGTTCTCGGAACGGGCCGCCCGATGTAAACACGGCGCGCCCGACCTTTTATGCGCGATATAGCCAACATGCGGCCGAACGGCCTAACGAACGCTGGACGACGCGCTTGCCGTCCCTTTGTCTCGCAAGAGGTAATGCATCCACGATAACCGGCGAAATCGTCTGAGACTCGATATAATAAAATTCGCGGGATGTAGCCGATCGCAATAGGCGAGGGTGACGAAAGTCCCCTCGCTGGTATTCGAAAGAACGTTCTCGAGATATAGCCGATATTCAAAACAAAGCTCGCAACATATAGCCGATGTTCGAAATAAAGACGCGAGAGATAGTCAGCTAATTAGGAATTGCGATACGCGATATAGAACCCAGAATAGAATGTAGCCGAAAGATACGCGAAATTACGAAATAACAATTAGATAAACCCGAAAAGATAAAGAAATTATAACAGGGAGAAAAATAGCCGAGAGGAAACACAAGCGTATTGAATAAAACGAAGCAAAGAAAAGAAAAAGACCAGCGCGAAAGAATCTCGCCGGACACGCTTCGCCGGACCCAACACGTCGCCCGAGACGACAAACGCGAGAATTTTCCAAGAAGCTACACAAAAAAAAAAAACTCAAAAGACCGACAAGAAAATGACTCGAAAATAAAATAATTGGGTCCTGGCTTAGCGCCTCCGGCGAGCACAGAGTACAGACAGAGAGACGGAGGCTTACCGGCGTGTGAACAGCCCGGGAGGTTAATCCAAAAAGAATCGCCAAACTGCCACTCGTCACCGCACTCGATCACCGACTGAGGAATAAATTAACGGCTCTCCCGGGTCTGACCACGCTAGCGCTTCCCCCTCTCTCGCGACTCCCGAATCTAGCCTACGCTAAACGGCTAAGACGCCGGAAGAAACCGGTTTCTCCTCCGGCCGTGCCCCGCTACCCGCGAGAATCTTCCGCTCGCAGCGATGATTGTCGACGTCCGCGGACTCCTTCCTACCAGGATCCGGTGGGGCAAGATGAGCACGAGGGGAGGCCTCCCTCGCGAAGTTAAGGCGTCCCTCTTCCTCCGCGGTGGGCCCACACGATACGCCACATAATTACGCCACATAACTGCACCTCGTGCAAATCCTTTCCTCGTAATCCCACAAGTAGAGGCGCCGTGATGAGCGGTCCGCGGCGTCCGTGGATTCGACGGGACAGGAACGGCTCCAGGCCGTGTAGTCGGGAGGGACGGGAAAGCACTGTATATCGGTCACGACCCCGCGTCCCTCCGGCCTCCTATTCCACGGAAGCGAATCTTCTGCTTCCGCCTGCTTGACGAGTGGAGATTCTCCGGCCCACTTAGGCCAATCTCCCCGATGGGCACGACCGAGGGCTACACCGCCCGACGGTCGGGTCGGAGAGTCGCAAGACTCCTTCGTGGCCTACAAAAAAAAACTTCCAAACGCCGCAACAACAAAAGAAACAGAGAAGGCGAAAGAAATAAAAAAAAAGTAAAATCAAAGAACATAAAGAAACTAAAAGGAAAAATCCCTTTCGGCGAGTCGACGATCTAGGCGGTTCGACGAGCGGCGTACTCAGGGCCGAAAATCCGGCCCACTGCCCGACCAAAACCGTGCGAAGTGACGGGACGCGAAATGTCACGTCATAATGCAAATGCCGGTCGAGGAAGCATCGCGTCACTGTCTAACAATCACAACTCATAAAGGCTTATTCTCATACACGAGGATGCCGGAGGGTGTAGCGTCAGGGCCCGGAGTTTTTCAGCGCCAAATGGAAGCGTGTATAAGCGGTATTCCCGGGGTAAAGGTGTATTTGGATAATCTGTACTGTACAGGAAAGACCGAACAAGAGCATCGCGAGACATTGGAAGCGGTACTCGCGCGATTGCAAGAGTGCGGCCTAAGGGCTAATTCGAAGAAGTGCGACTTTTTCAAAGAAAAATTGGAGATCCTCGGTTTCATAATAGATAAAAAAGGGTTGCACAAAGCGCCAGATGAGGTTAAACCAATGAGAGAAATACCGCGTCCGAAAGACGCAAAGCAATTAGCTTCGTTCATAGGTCTCATTACATATTACGCGCGATTTCTCCCGTATCGAGCGCAACACATGAAACCCCTGTATGAATGTTTGCGACAGAAGGAATTCCATTGGAACGATGAATGTGAACAGGCGTTCAAGTGGGTTAAAACAGAGCTGACCTCGGAACAAATACTGGCGCATTATGATCAGAAAGAGCAAATAGTGTTAGCATGCGATGCGTCCGCATACGGGCTGTCAGCAATACTGTCACACCGATACAAGGATGGCAGCGAACGACCAATAGAATACGCGTCGAAAATCATCCCTAAAGACGAATTGAATTCAGCAATCATCGATAAAGAAGCCAGTGCTATAATTTTTGGGTTCAAAAAGTACTATCAGTATGTTTATGGGCGAGAAATTATACTGCGGACCGATCACAAGCCGTTGTTGTACATTTTCGGACCGAAGAACGAGATACCGGTGATAATAGCGAGTCGATTACAAAGATGGTCTTACTTTTTGTCGGGGTTCAACTATCGCATTGAATATATTAAATCGCAAGAAAACAGCAATTGCGACGCGTTGTCGAGACTACCGATTGAAAACGAGACGCCGGTGTTTGATAAAGAGTTATCCGCAATCAGATATATAAGTGAGGGATTAGAGGTGTTAGATTTTCGAATGATAGCGAACGAAACCGAGAAAGATGAGGTACTAAAGGAAGTGACGAAATTCGTATAGGAGGGCTGGCCTCAGAGCAACGAAAAATTAGAGACGGAAGTTAAGCAATATTACGCGAGAAGGATGGAGTTGACGTTGGACCAAAAATGTTTAATGTGGGGTCACAGAGTAGTGATACCGTCGCGGCTACAAGCAGTCGTAATGTCAGAGCTGCATGCTTCGCACTTAGGCATTGTAAAAACAAAAATGTTAGACCGTTCGTACGTGTGGTGGCCGGGGGTCGATAGTGATCTAGAAAGAATAGTGAACTCGTGTGTAATCTGTGGAGAAAATCGGAAAAAGCCGGCGAAAGTGCAGTTAACGCCCTGGCCGTAACTGGATAGAGCATGAGCGAGGATCCACTGCGACTTCCTAGGACCGTTTGAAGGTCACATGTTTTTAATAGTGATTGATGCGCACTCAAAGTGGCCAGAGGCGATTGATTTCGGAAACTGCACCACAGCCGCGAGACTAATAGTAGAGTTGCGAAAATTGTTTGCTAGATTCGGGTTGCCACGGCATTTGGTATCAGACAATGGACGGCAATTTGCGAGCGAGGAATTCGGCGAGTTTCTTAAAATCTCGGGAGTTAAACACAGTTTTTCACCACCATACCACCCAGCTACGAACGGCGCGGCAGAAAACTTTGTGAATACGTTCAAAACTAAAGTAAAAAAAATAATGAGAGACAGGAGATCGCTGAATCAAGCTGTCGATATGTTTTTGTTAGATTACCGTAGTACGCCGCACAGCACAACCGGTAAGACACCGGCGTGGCTGCTGTACAAAAAAGAGCTTCGAACACGGTTTGATTTGCTTAAGCCGTCGCTGCAAAATGACATCGAGATAAAGCAAATCAAGCAGATCGAGGCGAAAGCGACGGCAAGGCGGGAAGAATTCGCGGTAGGGGACCCAGTGTGGGCAGAGGATCACAGGCGAGGGGAAGCTAAACAAGCTAAAGCAACGGTGTCAACGATCCTGTCGCCTGTGACGTTCGAAGTGCAGGTCCTTCCAGATCTCACGTGGAAAAGACACGCTAATCAGCTGAGACGACGAGCCACAGGGAATCCAGACGGAAATGGAAAAGCGAAACCGGAAACCGAACCACTGTTGCGACGCTCAGCACGTCTACTGTCAAAAGACAGCCCAAATTAGGTTAAGTTTATTATTAAGTTAGTTTTGTAAGCTGCATCAAAAAAGGGGAGGAGATTGTAATATATGAAGAGTAAGGCCACCTAGCGGATCAGAGGTATGGATGAGAGTGTGGATGGATGCGAGACTCAGCGAGCGCGGTCAGTACGCTCGAAGCCATGTATTCCATCGGTTCATAATAAACAGCTCCAACCCAAACTCCGGACTATTCCTTTGGCCTATATAACGCATATATAACAATCCAGAATTTGGGAAGGACGTTTCAATGTGATCGGTTAATTTTATTCATCAATCGATTCATTCGATCATTCATTCTGAGGTAAACCCATTTAAATAATATCCTAATTTTGGAACGTTATCATCCACATTTTAAAAATCCATTTTCTTTAAATCGTTATTTATCAACATTTATTTACTGTCGTCAGGGTTAAAATATTTCCATGGTCAATAAATATTCGTGTTGGTCAATTTTATTTCAGCTATCTCAGTGCGTGTTAAAGTATTAGGATAGGTCGGGAGAAAACAGTGAGTGGTCGTGATAGTGAGCTGTCGCGAGCCGTGCGTCAAGGGTGACGTGAGAGAGAGATAGCCGCGTATTGAATTCCAGGCGATAAAAAGAAATAGCATCCAGAATTTTCTTGTCCAGTTTAAAATCGTCACTTAAAATCTAGTAAATTCGAGCTTTTAACCGCTAATAAAATATCGTCAATAACATATATATTGTAGCGCTTTTCCCGGACGGGCAAAAGCCTACTATAAACTCCCACGATATCTCCCCTTAATTTTCTCCCTCAATCAGGGATGGGCGCCAGGGGCGCGTACGCCCCGGGGAAAGATCTCGAGGAAAACCTCCCGGCTTCGCTGCGGCCTTCTCGAGGGCAGAGTGGTCTGGGCAAGCGACCTGACGTCCGTGATATCCCGGTTTACGGGAAATGAGCAACAGAACCCGAAATTACGGGAACCACGACTCGAACTTTTTATTTCAAATCAAAACAAATTCAGCACGAAATCTTTAAAGAGGGGAAAAACCGGAGTGCCCGGGGTAAAACCCTCGTCCCGTAACCTCACAATATACAACAATATTTCTCGTGACAAAAATTCTCTGTCCCACGCTCGGGACCAGCGCTCCTGCACACACACACACACACAACGTACGGTCGCGACTCGCGGAACGTCCAAATTTGCGACACGCGGAATTATAGACGTAAATTACTCAAACCAAGGCACAAAATCACTCATACAGAAACACGCACCCGGCCCGATAAACGCGGCAATAATCTCACACACTCTTTTCCAATCCCGCGCGTGAACAACTCCCGCGAACGACAACTCGACAATCAGGCAATTCCCCGTGAGAACCTCTCCGAGGCGACAAGACTAAGAATTTAATAATCAACTAATAAGAAACGCGGAAACCAAAATAATTCACCCCGCGGCCCCGAGTAAAACCGTTCTCGATTTAACGGACTCGCCGCGCGACAAACAATCCGAACACACACACACACGCGTCGATTCACGGCGATCGCGTCTCTCCCGGAACGGCCGAACGGAGCACGCCGACGGGTGCAATTTTCCTTACAATAACAACTTGCCCGATCCGGGACTTTCGGCGCACAAAACAACAGCAATAATGGTGTACAATAATTAACAAAGTCCTCGGACTCCAGCTCACCGGCAACAACAGCGTAATCCTCGGGAAAAACGGCCAAGATATAATGCGCCGTATGAGTCCAGAAACTTCCTTCCGTCCTTCCAATAATTAGCCCTGTCACACGGCTCGCTTGCTCGGGTCCACAATGGTGAATGCCCCGAGTCCTCGCTCTCGATCGCGCTCGTTAATCTTCCCCTCGGCCCCCTGCCTAATCGCGACACTCTTCGTCCATTTTCGGGCATTTCCGGGACTCGCATCTTCACGCGCTCGCTGTCTCTCGCGCGACGCTCGCTAACCGCCAGCGGCTTACTATAGTCTCGCACGCATGCCCTATACAATATTTCGCACGCTGCGTCGCCGCTCGTGCCCGGAACCTCTCACGGTACTCAATCCCCGTGATTACGAGGCCGGACACCACTTCCATCCCGATGCCTCGATCTTCTCCGGCAGCTCGGACTCCGGCAGCTGCCGGTCCGATGAAAATCTACCGGTCGTTCCGTAGTCTCCTCGACGATGATATCCGCGACTCCAACGGCAGGGGGACGAGATACGCCGTGGCGCGAACTTTCCGCCGATTCCCGAATCTCTCGATGCTCCCGTCCGACGCCGCTCTCGTTCCGTCCGTCGATCGCAGATCCCGGCATACATGAAACGCGTTCAAAACAACATTAAAAATCCACTCACACATACACTCAGGCCCTACGGAGTCGCCTTGTGTGAGTCCGAGCGAGCGAGCTGCATCGATCTACGTAGCCACGCTACAATATATATACACTCTAGGCCCTATCCCGAATTATTTTCCGAAAGGTTAGGTTCAAAACAGGGCCAAAACCTCGATAAAGCGTCATCTCCGAATAACGTGTAAAGGGAGGGTGTAAATTCTCCTTGACCGAGATGGAGTGAAAATTGCTGATCGGGACGTAACAAAATTAAATATACGAATTTTTTGCATAACATTTTCAATCCGGTACATTAAATTTCATGCAAATTTTTTTTTCAGTGTAGGCGGTACTTGAAGTACCAGGTGCTTGTTTGGTACTACATTCTTGAAGTACACTAGTATTTTTTCAATAAAAATTCTCGGTCGGTTAGATCCAAATAACGGTCGGTAAATGTCCATTTTTAAGCGTCGGTCTTTGGTCGGTTAGCGGTCGAATCGCGGTCATTTCTATGGTCGGTCAGACTGCTAGGGTAGAATGAAGTGTGGATAAGGGCCTTCAAAAATCTCGAAGGGACATCTTTTAGGGCTGGGGGACGGAGGGCTCCAATACGGCCCTTGCGCCTGTAGGGCGCCGAGGCAATTGTTTACTTATTGATCGCTGAGCATAAAAATAAATCGGCTAAACTTTGTTTTAATACCTTATGTTGAATTTCTGTCGTTGGACGTATTGAACTGTCCCCAATATTTTTATACATTTTGCACGCAAATTTCTCACCGAAAATACTGTTCATTCGCTGTACAATTCAATGTATACCAGAAAACATTCACTTCATTTCAGTCTCAAGCGATGAGAGCGACACTTCTAGTTAAATTCGAAACGTATGCTTTCACATAACCCTTCAGCATATTCGACTCTATACTTCATAACCTGAAATATACGATCGTTTGCTGGCGAGCTCTAGAAGAAAGGACGGGTTGGGGCGTCGTCATGTCTAGCATGCGAATGCACTGGCTATCCCTATTATTAGTGCGGCCATCCGTTTTCCTGTACTATGCGGAGTAGAGGGCTAATCTCCTCGTCAAACCAAATAATGTAATAAGACACATCTTATCGAACGGGGTCTGAAAAAGTACGTAACGCGATTGTCTTTATAAGGTGATGACTTATTCCTGATCAGTGCTGTTTTTCACAAGCATAACTTTGCCGGCTCACGTGTATTGGTTAATGGCGTAGCATTATCTCAACAGCAGGTGCCAGTAGCCTTCATCAAATATGCAAATCATCGAATACGATATTGTCCTCAGCGCTTGCTCTCACCCCGCAATGAATTATGTGTTTAAATTACATAACAAAAATGACAATCCGTAATTTACGAATTTCCATTCCCGTGCGGGGCACAGTTTTCATATTCGGTATTCGATTAGTTTCGATCAGTATATCCTTGCAACATACGTGCGTTTACGAGTCGCATGATATCGCGGGTGGTCATGAAAAACGAAAAACAAGCGACGACAAGTTCTGAAGATACTTATTTAAAACATGGAGACATTTTCAATGAGAGATACTACGTGTTCAATAAACAACTACTGTATGCTGCCGGCCTGTGGCCCGATCAACCTTTTAAACAAAAAGTCGTTAGGACTAGTATTCCACTAATTGCTAGCATTGTCATCATGGCAGCTCAGGTAGGCTTATTCACGATATCCGCAGTAATGATTGTGTAGCCCTTTGCCCAAACCGGACCGGAACGAGCATACGAGTCGAAAGCTGGGAACGGCAAATGCTCGTTCGGACGTTAGAATAGGATGAATTTCCAACTGGCAGAAGGTCAAAATAGAATATTCTTCTAATACCATTGCGTATTTCTTGTTATTTTTTGCCTAAGGCCTTAAGGCCTTAGGCCACCCTAGAGGCCGAAAAAATAGGCTTTTTTGGGAATTTTTTTCAGAAATATTACGAAATAAATCGAGATTACAGAAATGGGACTTTATTATACATATCATTAACTGCATACAATATTTTTTTTCAGGCTATTTATTTCAAAATGGCGGCGGTACAGCGTTTTTGCGACGACGTCTTTTTTTTCTATGCTCCACGGCCGGAATAACAGCTCCTGTAATTTAATGAATCATGATTGGGGCCTGAATTTTTTCGATTATATACAGTATAAGCTAGAGAAGTACGTAGGATTTTTCGATATATTGATTTTTGACTAAATGGCGCACTTCTAAAGTGGAAAGTGAGAAATATGCCTAAAAATCGTCAGATAATTGTTAATAACAAATGAACTATGCAATATAAAAAAAAAATCCTACGTACTTCTATAGACAATGTATTTTCGAAGATATATTCCAAATTTCAAGTCAATCGGTTGAAAATTGTCTGTGTTACATTTCCGGCCAACTACAAAAATGTAATTTTGAGATAAACGCGTTTAAAGTTTTGAGTAGTAGAAAATCATGAATAATTTTGCAATACCTTTAATCTGCGATGCCTGCACCATACAATTGGCCTTCCAGATTATCTTCCTGCTCTTGCATTTCTTTTCTGCTTGATCTTGCAGCGATTCTGGCCTCTTTTACCCGGTCTGATAGCGATCTCTCTGCAAGCTTTATGCGCTGTTTGTCGATCTCCATGCACATTCCGTAGCTGTTCGGGCCGATTTCCAAATCCATTGCCTCCATTATGTGTAAAATTGAAGAAAACCCGTCATTAAATACACAAACTGCAATTTCCGTAGCTACATCCAAGACTGTTTTCCCACTTGAAATATTTTTTGGGGCCAATGTCCACACAGTCGAATTAAAGCTTTCGTTGTTATTTTGCGCATAACCGCCGATGCATCGAGTTAGAAGATCTTGATTGGTCAGTTCTTCATAGATTGGTTTTATAGCTTCGTAGACTTGAATTGGAAGAGCTGGCTTGTGTTTGTACTCAGCCAAAGTATTCGTCGCTTTGGCGCGTTGCCGTGAGCACCATGAATCCTCTCCAATAGGACATTTGTCGTGCTGCGATTTGGCATCCGTAGATAATTTGTTATCCAGTGTAGCCCATATACTGCTTCTCATGTTCTCGACTGAATCACTGTTTCTACGAATCGCTAATCCATAATAAATAGATAGCTCATCTATAAGTTTTTCAGTCAATTTGCTCCTTCCACCGAGACCTTTTGTCTTCTTTTTCAAATTACGTAGTTGGGTGCCCATTCGCTTTTGCACGTGATCTATACACTCTTTCTTGAGTACTGTGAGATCCTCATATGGCTTACCATCTGTAATGCCTTTGAAAGTCTTAGAATCACCGTCACCAATGTAGTGAGAGTATTTGACCCGATGCAAAGTTTCAGAGCGGCGAAACATCTCAACAACTGCATCGACTTCCATTTTTCCTGCCGATCCATCGTGATTCACAGCGCATTCTCCTACATGACTTTCTGCCCACTCCGCATATTCGTCGGTATCTTTTTTTAGACCAATGTTCACACGCCTTACAGTATTTTGATTTCACTACACAATCAACGATTTTTCCAAAGTTATAGCCAATAAGAGTCACTAACCCATACAGAGACGTAAATCCACGTTTTCTCCACCAACCATCGCCTGACACTACAATTCCTTTTTCTCCGTTTTCAATCGAAATGGTTTTTTCTTCTTCCGCAGCTCTCATCATACTATTCTGGCAAACTAAATTGGTCGCAGTGTTTATTCTTTTGACAACCTTATCGTAAAATGAGTGAAAGGTAGTCCGAGGTAATTCCATGAATGCACAGAATTTTCTGATTCCGTGCCAACCAACTCCAAGCAATCGCATGGCAATTATTATTCTACGGTTGATTTCGTAGCCTTTCTCAACAAGTGGACAACTCAGTATCTCATTCTTCTCACACTTTTCACAGGACACTACAAGTTTGAATCCCAAACCACGCTTACTGCTTTCAGTAAATTTTACTTTCGATTGGCATATCTTGCAAACGACAACGTCGGAAATAGCCGAAAAAACTGCAATGAAGTTAATTATACGATAACCAAACGCTGGATTCACTTCGATATCGTATACATCTTCCGATTGCTTCAGTTTTTTTGCCGATGAACTGGCGTTCAAGTCGTCTGGTGCTTCTGCCTCATGCCGATTCAACGGTCTTCGTCGCGATACTTTTGGTCTCCTGACGCTGGAAACCGACGTTTTTGTCCCTTTCTTCCCACTGTACAACCCGTCACTCATTGTAAGAACAAATCAATAGAACAAAACAAATCAACTCAATAATTGCACCGGAAAAAGAAATTAAAATTTACAGAACTATCGAGAAAAACGACTGTTTGTCGACTAGCGTCCTTCTCGACTGCTTGGCCGTGCCTAACTGTCTGAAACAGCCGTTCCACAATTCTAAAGCCGCCAGACTAGTCAGGAAATAAATATTTTCAATAACATCTGCCGTATACCTGCTCTAGTCCCCTAACGGACCTTCTCGCTAGCGCTAACAAAAGGGTCTCGCTGTGGACCAGACGGCCTTGTACTAAAACTCGAAAACGGAGTACTTAAAGATTTTTCTCGGCCATAATCTTTTGGGACATCATTTTTGAGGCCTTAAGGGACCCTTTAAAACAAACAAAAAAAATCGATTTTTCGAAAATTCTAGGGTGGCCTAAGGCCTTAATTCAATTTCATCTTCAATTTTCTCAAATATCGTACGTTGCGGAAATGACATATTCTATTTATAAAATGATAATAAAATATATTAGTACACGAATATCACAGAGACATTCGTTTATCCTATACTACCTATCAAGAGACGCGGTAGCGTCTCGACGCCAAGTACTTAAAAGAAATAATAGGCGCGACGCTACCAAGTAACTTACGCCAATATGCCGGAAGTATCATCTTTGCCCTCGATAATGTCAGAATCAAAGCATCGGATCGAAAGTCATAACATTTTTACTATTAAATGCCTACCCAAGCTTTCCAACGCGCCTAATTACGATCGTATCCGTTCGGTGGATCCTGAGATATGATGATTGTGACCAGCGAAATCTCCGAAGTATTTCGGAATGTGTGGCGTGATGCGAAATCTGATTTTTCTATTGTCTCGTTCTCAGAGACGAAGCATCGGATCAAATTTTCAATGACACTTTTACAATATAATTCGGACCCAAGCTTTCCAATGCGCCTAGCGATCATATCTGTTCAGCAGATTCTAAGATATGATGATCGTGATCTGAAATACGTGTGAGTTAACGCTAAAATTGTCCTCGATTTCTCGGATATCGCGGAAACGAAGCATCAGATGAAAATTTCAACGACACTTTTATAATATAATTCGGGCCCAAGCTTTCGAACGCGTCCAGTTTCGATCAAAACTGTTCGATGGATGTTGAGATATGACCATCGTGTCACGACGTTCGATGTGATGTGAGGTGAGTCTCCGCGTCTATTATTTATTTAACGAAATAAATTCTCAAATATGAACCGAATGATACCAAACTTGGTCAATATTGTTTTTGAAGTAACGGAACAATATTGTCGGTAAATAATTATTACTTAATATTGTTTAAACAATGTTTAAACAATAAATTGCCAAATATGAACCGATCGAGACCAAATTTGCTCAATATTGTTATTTAAGTAAAGGAATAATATTATCGGTAAAAAAATTGTTATTAAATATTTGGTTGTCGATGTATCTTTTAAACAATGTTTAAACAGTTCATAGACAAATATAAAACGATTGACGCCAAACTTGGTCAATATTTTTTTTAAGTAACTGAACAATATTGTCAGTAAAAAATGGTTACTAAACATTGTTTAAACAATGTCTAAACAATAATTTGTCAAATATAAACCGATTGACACAAAATTTGGTTAATATTTTTATTTAAGTAAAAGAACAAAATTGTCGGTAAAAAATTGTTAATAATTATTGTTTAAACAATAAATTATAAAATATAAACCGATTGACACCAAACTTGGACAATATTGTTTTTTTAAGTAACGGAACAATATTGTCGGTAATAAGTTGAAAATTGAAATTTTCATATTGGTTTCTCCAAAAAGTTGGAAATTGAAATTTTCATATCGCTTTCTCATAATGTTCCTTTATTCGCGAAGCTTCTTCTATGATAAAGCATTCCCTGTATTTTTGGCTTCCTCGTAGAGGAAGTTTCGTGAATAAAGGAACATTATGAGAAAGCGATATGAAAATTTCAATTTTCAACTTTTATAGGAAATCGATATGAAAATTTCAATTTTCAACTTTTATGAGGAAGCACTATGAAAATTTCAATTTTCAACTTTTTCACCATCAACGACGAGTTAGACTTTTATGCAAAACGGCTGGCCGATTCGGTCCAGCGCGTAAAAATACGCCATCGTCACGCTGCACTTTTCCGGATTTGCCATCGAAATGTAAACAAATCGCTGTTTAAAAATACGCAAAATCATGCGTTTTTGTAATTTTTGCTATAAAATGCTCGATAAACTTTTTCGTTAGTTGTCGCTCTGGGGCTATATTCCATGTATTTTTCACTCTGATCACGAATCAGACACTTATTTTATCCATAAATGAGTATTTAATGAGGAAAATTGCGTCTAAAGTAAAGTACTCATTTTTCTTGAAATTCAAAAATTCAAAATGACATAAAATTTGAACGGCTCCATCGATTCTCTCGAAATTTCATAGGGATCATGGGGTGATAATATTCCATCTGTGCACGCGTTTTTGTGTTTTGCGAAAATATACTCCATCTAGAGACGCGGTAGGGCCTCGACTTTAAGTACTTAAAAAAATCAGTTTTTGAAGCGAGACGCATATCATATTTACATGATTTCAAAAATAGGTGAAATCAAACACAAAATACTTTTTTTCAAAAAAGTAAAAATGGTACGCCAAGTACTTAAAATGTGTTGTCTCGTTCAGAAAGTATATTTATCAAAACAATCTCTTTAAAAAAAAGTAATCGAAAAAAGTAAATCATATGAGTCAAGAAGTGGTATACACATCTTTAAAAAAGTAAAAACATTGCTCTTCCCAAAAAATGTTCTTCAAAATAATCGCTTAAAACAAAAATCAATAGTGACATCATATGAGCCAATTAGAGGTCAACAGATGTATACATACTAAGTATGAAGTATAATGTTAGTACCAAATAAGTTGTTTTGAAAAAAATCTTTAAAAAAAAAGTAAAAACATTGGTCATCTCAAAAAATAGCCATCAAAATAATCGCTTAAAATAAAAATCGGAAAAAGTGAAATCAAATGAGTCAAGTAGGGGTATACAAATGGTATATATACTAAGTATAAATATATGAACTGAAGAGTATGCAGACAATAGTGATGAAAAAATACGAAAATAAAAACTAAATGTTTTATCATATTTATCAATCGAACAATAGTACACGGAGCCGGCATACAAAAACTTGGCATGCCAGTTTTTTTTTACAATAGCTATCGTATATGATTCATTAAAATAATCGAGGGAACAGGGGGAACGCCGAGTCTCTTACTTTACAAAATACGATATTGTGCGCCATTGCAAAATCAATCCTGTCATGATGCAATCCGACTATAGCTCCCATCTTTATGGCAGTACGTGCGTAGGGTTCTCGGTGAACAATAATATCACAGATTACTAGATTCGCTATGCGGGACTGATAGCTTGCTTTGTTTCTATTGGCCCTTCGGAAATCAGCCATAGCGAAATCTTATTTACCATCATTAAGCCTTTTAACATTTTATAATTTTCTTTATGAGGTGCACTGGTAGTTCACTACTACAATAACATTACATTACGGCACAGGGCCTATATCTGTTTTCAATCTACAAGGATGCACTTTGGTTGACTGATATCGACGGTCTGATGCCAGAAAGGCGCAGGGGAGAGCCGGGCAAAATGGCACGCCGGGGAAAAACGGGACAGTGAGGGCAAAACTCAATTTTCCAATAATTTATGGAGGCCCCATTTTGTCACAACGGGATTTTCAACACCGTTTTGCTACACTCACCATCACCGCCACCATCCAAACGTTATTGTAAAAATGCGTTTTGCTTCATAATCCCGTTTTGCCCCGGTGTGCAATTTTGCCCCGCTCTCCCCTATAAGGTTAGCACTCTCATACATTATTCGCCCTTATCGATTAGACCATTGATAAAAATGTCTTTCTTTCCTGAGACCTCAACGTAGGCATCAATATTAGATGCATGTGATTCCAACTAGATCATGAATCAAGTAGCAGTTGAGGAAGTGGCGAATGAAACGAAGCCTACGGGTGCATCCTCCTTCCCTCTCCCGCGATTATTTTAATGAACCATGTACGACAGCTATTGTAAAAAAAACTGGCACGCGAAGTTTGTGTATGCCAGCTCCGTGTACTATTGTTCGATTGATAAATATTCTAAAACATTTTGTTTTTATTTTCGTGTTTTTTCATCACTATTGTCTGCATAGTCTTCAGTTCATATACTTCATACTTAGTATGTATACCATTTGTATACCCCTACCTGGCTCATATGATTTCACTTTTTTCCGATTTTTGTTTTAAGCGATAATTTTGATGCACATTTTTTGGGAAGAGCAATGTTTTTACTTTTTGCTTCCTCATAGAGGAAGCTTTGTTTTGATGAAAAAAAAATGTTCGAGTTTTTAATGAAAACGTGTTCAGAATGTTCCAAAATGTCGAAAAATTACATTTACAAAAAATGTCTGGACGGATGGAGGTGTGTGCGTGCGTGCGGGCGTGCGTGCGTGCGTGCGTCAGGCCTGCAAAATTCAACCGTCTATAACTCAAGAACGGTTTTATCAATCGGGTTGAAATTTGGCACGCATGTAGAGCAGTTGAGTGCCTATGTTTGTTATAATTTAGGAAATAATTTAATCATTCGTTCAGATTTTGAAATTTTTGAAAAAGTGTGTTCGCGCTCTAGCGTTCGCAAGTTTTGAGTTTTCGCGCTGAAACTTTCTATACAAGTAGACCAACATCAAAGAATGTTCGCTATTGAATTTGGTAAGAATTGGTCGAGGGGTCTCGATTTTGTTACATTTTCAATTTTTCGAAAAATATCATTTCCACTCTAGATCTTATATTTTTTTGAGATATTTGCCTAAAGAAATCGATATAAATCAATTATTATGGTCTCATGTTCCATATTAAATTTGGCAAGAATCGATCCACCCGTTTAAATTTTACAAAATTTTGAAAAAAAAACAAAAAAAAATGGTACCTCCCAATTGTACCTCCCGATGCCCGTTTCCGTTTCAAATATTGAGAAAGAAGCTAAATAAGTGGTAGATTCGTGATCCGTGAGAAAAATAGATTAAATATAGTACCTGAGCGACGACCAAAGAAAAACTTTTTCGGGAAATTTGATGATCAATATTACAAAAATTAGTGATTTTGCCTATTAAAAAAACGTTTTCTTTGCTTCTCTATGGAATCGCAGGAAAACTCAGGTGCTTATCATGTTCTACGGCAAAGAATACATAAGATGAAGTATACGGGATCGAAAAAGCTATATAAAGAGGTATCATTTGGATTTCTCGTGTAAAAACCAAGTTGAAAACAAAAATTCGGTAGCGCATAATTCCATGTATTTTTTCGCGCCGAGCACAAATCTGACAAAGTGAAGAGCGACCTTATTTTAACATAATAATTTTCAATAAAGATAAAAATTAAAATTTTCATATGGCTTCCTAATAAAAGTTGAAAATTGAAATTTTCATATGGCTTCCTCATAGGAGTTGAAAATTGAAATTTTCATATGGCTTCCTCATAAAAGTGGAAATTGAAATTTTCATATCGCTTTCTCGTAATATTCCATTATTCGCAAAGCTTCTTCTATGAGGAAGCCAAAAAAAATATAGAAAAGGCTTTCTCACAGAAGAAGTTTTGCGAATAATGGAATATTACGAGAAAGCGATATGAAAATTTCAATTTCCACTTTTATTTAAAGATGTGTATACCACTTCTTGACTCATATCATTTACTTTTTTTCGATTACTTTTTTTGAAAGCGATTCTTTTGATAAATATACTTTCTGAACGAGACAACATATTTTAAGTACTTGGCGTACCAATTGTACTTTTTTGAAAAAATGTATTTTGTGTTTTATATATATACTGTAACGGGAGCGGTTTGTGACGTATTTTCCGAGATCTCACGCGAAACGGTAACGAAAAATCAAAACTAAAAAAAACGCGAAATCGGGATCTCAAAAACGTCACCTTCGGCCGTCCACCCTCGCGAATGCATTGGCGTCCCGGTGGGCGCCAGTTAATTTTTATTTCGCCGGTATTAACAACCGGGCCTAACCTGGAGGTCGGAGGGACAGCCGACCTCCGTAGGGTCGATTTTGTTTCGCCGGAATCGCTAAACCGGACTGATCTGGAGGTCGATGGGACGAGCCGACCTCCGCACGGACAAACACACGAAACGAGAACAAACAATACGAGCTAACACCAACGCATCCGCGAGAGCGACGGTTGGGGAAATGCACGGTCGCTCAGGATGCGGGTTTTGGTAGAAGGGTCGCGATCCTAGGCCAATAAAATAACGCGGAATCGAAAATATCGGAATTCTCAAATTTTACATGACGAGAGCAAATTAATTTGTTGGCTGTTAAGCCACGGGAGCGCACGTGGGTGCATCGGGAGCGCTCAGCTGACCGACGGGTCGGAGCGAGCGTCACAAGAACGGAGCTGTACGCTAAATCCGATCGCTAAAATTGCTTAACACTAGACTCACCGAAACAGCGGGGTTTTAATCCGACAATGGGCGGGAACGCATCTCACGATGCCACGAGAACTTAGCACAATCACTGCACCTCAAGAGCGTTATCCGAAACGCCTCTCGATCACAGGAGAATCACTAAATTATTCGGGAGAGAATTGACACGAAACACGGCACATACGAGTCAGCTAACGAATGCGCGAAGTGACAGGTAGCGAGAGAGACGCGCGAACCGGAGCGAGAGCGCGAGCCGTAGTCTACCGTAGCGCGAGCGAGAACGAGAGACTCAGCGCGAGACAATAGTCCGAACGTAAACACGGTAGCGCGAGGGGCCCGAGTAACCTCGAGGACGGCCCTCGGCAGACTGATAAGCCTACGAAAATATTCTAATGAGGCGTTATGATTATTTCGAGATCCTTGACCGGTAGCTACTGCCCTCTCGAACGATATCGATACGTCATCGGAACGGGAGCCGAACTATAACGCGGTAACTTCGAGATTCGACACGGTCGCTTCTCTCAATGCCGTACGTGAAAACAAGGCCCTTTTTCTCTCAACTAAAACACAGCACAAGGGAGTCCCACCCTTGCCCGGACTGAACGATACCTCCGCCTGTTCTCCAACGTACGGCATTTTCTCC
This sequence comes from Ichneumon xanthorius, assembly GCA_917499995.1. NCBI lineage: Eukaryota > Metazoa > Arthropoda > Insecta > Hymenoptera > Ichneumonidae > Ichneumon > Ichneumon xanthorius. The sequence goes on along the minus strand of CAKJTD010000090.1, from coordinate 710,271 downwards.
CAACGAGAGCGCCGGGTTTACACAGGACTTTTGCGTGTCCGTACGACATCTCATCGGGCTATCCTCTATTCGTGCTTCTCCTTGTTTCGAGATTCACGCCACCGAATAGATTTTAGAATCCCGATCTAAACCAAACCAAACCAAATCTTTCGGTTATCCTCCAACTCATCTCAATATCCCATTTTGAACAGGATCGGAAAACTCACGAACCTTAACTCAGCGGGAACTGGACGGTAACCCGAACGTCACGAGGGGCAGTAGATCGAGCGCGATAGCCACAACTCGATTCTTACGGGAATTTTTAAGTGTTATTTTTGTTTTGTGACGATGATCCAAAAAATCACGTTACAACTGTAACGGGAGCTAGGCTTCCTATACTAATGTCTCCGTATTCACGCGCCTCCTTTAGAGGAACGGGCACTCAAACGGAAGGATTCGGGGACTCGAGCGTTTAGGAATGAATGATGGTGTGTCAGAGATGGTTTTATAGTTAAATAATGCCCTTTATTTGCAAAGTGACAGCTTTAACGTGATTTCACCCTTTTTATGTGCTTCTTAATGGGATTGATGTTCAAGGTGTTACGTCCCGATTTCGTGTCATTTTCGAATCCCTCTGGGATTCGTTAGTGTCTCGGAATCGCGACGTGACACGCCGAGTGTCGGGTTGCGCCGCTGAGATCATCCGTGGTGTCATTTCACACCTCGGGTGTGCTCACGCGGTGCATCCTCAGCATTACCGGACACGAATAAATATTCTTATTAATATTAAGTATCGTTGCCGAGCTCGGGTTTTTGAGGATCAGCGGGTCCGAAGTCCGCGGCATGCGCAGCGATTTTGAATCACTGTACGTGCTGGGAAACTCATGCCGCTGTTGCTGAATTGCGGAATCTGAGCTTCGCTGCGACCGTTCACGGATCCAGGAGGATCCCTGAGCGGCGCAGAGAAATTAGTCTCCCGACAGCAACGATCAAAGATAGATCGGTCCGGAGGATCTCCGCAATTCGTAGCTCGCGTAGGTCTTGTGGGAGGAAATTCGAGCTTTTTCCTCGCACGCCCTTCCGTCAGTCACCAAGAAATCCCTTCCTTTATTTTTCTCCCTTTCGGGATGGGCGCCAGGCGTATTAAACGCCAGGAAGGATTTCGGACGCGGTCTAACTCCCGACTAGCCGCAGCTGCCGATACTGGAGAGGGGCTGGGTTGAAGTACAGAATCAAGTTGGCAAATCAGAAATTACGGGAACCAAATAAACTAATTCTTTATTTAAAAAAACAAATATCTGTCTCGAAGGAGGGAAAAACCGGAGTACCCGGGGTAAAACCTCCGTCCCGTAATTCACAAGTCTTTGGCACAATTTACCCAATAATAATTATAAATATTTCCCGACACTCGGGACTCGCTCGCTCACACACACACACACAACGACGATACTCGCGCTCGCGGAACGATCGGATGGGACTGTATGGCTCACACACAATTTCTCAAACTCTCTCACATCGTGTCAAACGCTCCAAATACAAATACAAATCAATTTCCTCGCGAACAAAATATAAAATCGGCGGTTCTAATTTCCCGCAACCCCGATATCAAAACCCCGAGCGAGCTCGGCCGAATCCACACACACAGAGCCTAACACACAAATTCCGACCGCCCACGAACGACGACACGACTTGGCTCCTTCCCGTGGATCACTATCCCAAGACGATTATTTAATTCTTACAGACTCTAATTTCGCTATAAAACTCGCGCGACTTCGCATCATTCCCCTCGCGTTTCGATACGCACTTGACGCGCGACACAGCTCGCGGCCACCGGTCGACGCCGTTCGCGATCTCTCGGGAGTGGTCAAGGCGAAGCACGCCGACGAGTACCATATTCCCGGTAATTCTTCCCGAACACACGGCAAATATTTAAACGATTAACACGAAGCTACTGCAATTATAAATCCGGGACGAGAAAGCTCACCGGCACAAGAGAAGTTATTCCCGCGGCGATAGATGACGAGACGCTCGCTCCGCAGACCCATTGTCGCGAAATTCGGGAAAAATTCTGCCGCTGACCAGCTCGTTCGTGAACTCAACGGAAAGTGCCCAGAGCATCGATCTTCGATCGCTCTCGTTAACTCGTCCCTGCCCCTGCCTAATCGCGCGATCTCACATTCGTCCGTCTTCGGCCCTTTCCGGGATTTCGGCAACCCTCTCCCGCGACAGCGTAACGCTGATAGCCGCACGGGAGAGACACAGGTGACCCCGTCTCACAGTGGTACTCAATCCCCACTGTAACGAGCGCCGATGATATTAATAATTATGCAGCTCGCCGGCAGCTGCACTCCCGACGGGATGAAGACGTTGCACAAATATGGCAGGACGTTAACTCCAAAGATCGCCTCGATGGCGACTCCGACAGCAGGGGTAGGTCACTCGATCCCCCGTAGTTCTCCGGGATGAGAATCTCTGGTACAGCGAAGCCCATTCCAACGACGACTCTTCCTTGTTCCCCCCGATGACGAATTTCTCTCCTCGGCTCGCTCTCCTGCCCGAGGCGCGGAATACATGAAATATTTTCACAAAATAAAATTAAAAATAATTCGATCTTAATCATTTGGCCCTATGGAATCGCCTTGTGAGTCGACGAGCAAGCTGAAGCGGTCGAATAAGTAACGGGCAAAATTTGCCACGTTACAGTCTATAAATCTCGAGAATAAACCACGCGATTTAGCCTCAAAGTTAGAGTGCAAAAAGGTCGCGGTAATACTTCCGAGTGTGTTCCGTAGCGACATTAAATCGAGTTGTGCTAAAATATAATATCGAACAATAAGTATAACAAAAGGTGTTCAAGAACAATATAGAGACTCTAGTGTTCTACGACCCGTGTTCGGGAACCCACCATAGAGTTAGAACGAAGAACCCCCGCCAGGGAACATTGTAATAATCATTATCATCAAGTAGTAAGTACGGTGTGGACGGATGAGTGGAGTTTACTGACAACACCTAGAGTAATTAACGAAGTTGTAACCTAGTAATAGTAATATAGACATTTTGAGTTTTCCCATAACATCCGATAACTTTTATTTTCGCGTGAGAACTTTTGTTTGTTTCTCCCCCTTTCAGGTACTCGGGGACCGGGCCCGTACGGGACGGAGCAAAGCGGCCCACATAAATAATTAAATATTTGCTTACTGCGTTCGAGAACGAGCTATGCTCTACCTCGGACGTAACAAGTAATTTGGTGGCAGCGGTGGGATAGCATCGCTTCGCGTTCCTCGAGTGCCGAGTACCGAAAATAAATTGCAAACACGATAAAAATTTTAAGTTTTTTTTAGTTTTTTGTTTATTCATATACGCCTTTACCTATCCACGTAAAATGCCCGATCCGGTAGCCAACCCAACCCCATTGGACCTGTCCGTGTCCCTGTCCCACATGGTGGAGGAACTCTCGCTCCGCGACCAACGGGACACGGTTCCTCGATTCGACGGAAAGAACATCCCGCTTAACGACTTTGTCCAGGACGTACGAAACGCGGCCGCCCTCATACCGGCGGGAAGAGAGGCTGACTTCGTCGCTGCAGTCATCGCGAAGCTCAGTGGCGATGCGCGCAGGTGCATCGTCGGGCGCACCTTCGCGACAATCGAGGAGCTAATAGAGATCCTGCGAAAGCGATTGACGCGAGGAAAAGACTGTAACTATTATACCACGCAACTCGCGAACCTGCGCATGCGGCAGGAGGAATCCGTCGGGCAGTTATACGACCGAGTGCGCATTCTGTATTACGGCAGCCGGAGCGCCTGGAAGGCGAAAAAGGGCAGGGACCCCCCAGCGGAAGCGGACGATCCGATGGCCGGCCTTGCTCGCCAGGGCTTTATCAACGCCCTACCGACACGCGTGAAAGAGGTTGTATACATAAAGGGCGCCGCCGACCTGGACGAGGCTTTCGACATCGCGGAGAAGTATGTACTGGAAAGCTCGGGCGATCTCCGCGATTCCGGGCGATTAAGGGGTGATGACACCTTTGTCGGTCACACGCGCGTCGATTTTTATGACGCGCGGTCGCGGTCTCCGTCGCCTTCTTATTACCAGCCTGCGAGACCAAAACCTCGATTGCCATCCCCTGGGCCGCCTGGCCGGAGTAGACCGGGAATCTTAAAACCCAGCAGCCCGGTATCCTCGAGGGCTGCAAGCCCGAACGGAGCGCAAGAAGGCGTGCCGGGGTATTGTTGCGCGTGCGGCGCCGAGTCTCGCTGTTACGCCCGCAATGACGAGTCCGCCGCGCATAATTGTTACGCGTGCGGAAAGAAATCGGTCTGCTACTTATGCGATGACTGGTCACCGCGACAGACCCCCGATTCCCATGGAAATCCGCCGCGAGACAATCCCGACCGTCGCGAATCGCGCTCTCCGGTGAAGCATTTAAACTCCAAGCAGGCTCGTCGCTCCGAAGAAACGACGAGCCGAGCCAACGACACAAACGTGATCCCGAGACAACCCTCGATTCGTATCCTCAAGTCCGTCAAGTAATTTTGACACTAGATCCGGAGGGTAAAGTGGAGGAGGAGTCCCCAGTTATAAGGCTGTCCGCCCCGGAGCTTATACACGGAATCGGTCATTTCTTCTGTGACACGGGCTCCGACTTAAATCTAATAAAAATAGGCGCTCTTAACGAAGATCTCACCGTCGATACGACACGAGCTGTTCCATACAGCGGGACTACCGAGGAACGGTCGATGACCCTCGGCACCATAGACATCCATTTTAGGGATGTGCCGACAACGTTTCATGTTGTTTATGAGTTCCCAACCGAGAGCAACGGCGTGCTCGGAAAGCCATATATGCGGTAGGAACAGGCAGAAATCTCCTTCCACCACAACACGTTGGTGACTGCGAACGATCCTATTCGACCAAAACCATTCGTGGAGGGCGCGATTATCAATGAGAACCGCGTGCTCAGCGCGAGTGTTCCCGCCGAACAAAAAATATTTCGGATAAGAGCGCGCACACGCGAGCAGATTCCCATTCAGGTATCAAACCCCGGCACCGAAGAAGGCTATCTTCCCAGAATAGATACGATCGAAGGGTTGTTTATAGGGGAAGCTATAGTTTCCCAAAAGGACGGGATTTGCCATGTTCTCGCCGTAAACACTCTCGATGAGGATGTGAATATCAAGGTTGTTCCGCAAGAACTGATCCCCTTCGACATTCGCGAACCGGATTTCAATGCGAGTTTAGAAGAGGGCGATACGACCGATGACAACGTGTCCTCCCCCACGGATCGCGTATCAGCAATATTGGAAGCACTCCGGTTAACGGATTTAACAAAGATCGAGCGACAGGAGGTTACACGACTCGTGGAGGAATTCCCCGCGCGATTTAAACTACCGGGAGACAAATTGCCGTGTACGGATAGAGTCGCGCATACAATCCCCACGGTGGACGAGCTTCCAATCCATACGCGGCAATATAGATTACCGGTCGTACATCGCGAGGAGGTCGAGAACCAAGTACAAAAGAAAATAGACAATCGCGTAATCGTGCCATCGCAGTCCCCGTATAATTCTCCAGTGTGGATTGTACCGAAAAAGGCCGATTCGCAGGGCAGGCCGCGGATGCGCATGGTAATTGATTTCCGCTAGCTTAACGAAAAGACTATCTCAGACGCTTACCCTCTGCCCAATATAGTCGATATATTGGATCAGCTAGGGCGTGCGCAATATTTTTCCACCTTTGATTTGGCGAGCGGTTTCCAACAAATTCCGATGGATCCCAAAGATCGCGCGAAAACAGCGTTTTCTACTCCCAACGGGCACTACGAGTACGTACGTAATGCCCGAGGGATTAAAAAACGCTCCCGCAACGTTCCAACGTTTAATGGACAACGTTCTACGGGGTCTCCAGGGAACAGAAATGTTCATATACCTGGACGACATCGTTGTGTTTGCGAAGACGCTCGAGGAGCACCGAACGAAGGTGCGACGTCTCATGGCGCGCCTCGAGGCGGCCAATCTCGTTTTGGAACCCGACAAATGCGAATTTTTGCGGAAAGAAGTCGCGTACCTGGGCCATGTTGTCGGGCGAGACGGAGTCCGACCCGACCCTCGAAAACTCGAGGCCGTAAAGAAATTCCCAACTCCGAAAAATCAGAAAAATGTCCGTCAATTCCTGGGACTTGCCGGGTATTATAGACGATTTATTGCTAATTTTTCCGCACGGGCGAAACCTCTGTCCGACCTTCTCAAGAACGGAACTTGTTTTGAATGGGGGCGGACGGAAAATCGAAGCTTCCGGGATCTACGCAGGGCTCTCTGTAGAGAACCAATTTTGCAATATCCCAATTTTTCGAACCCCTTCGTTTTGACAACGGACGCCTCCGATATAGCGATCGGAGCCGTGCTGAGTCAAGAACACGACAGTCACAACCTGCCAATCGCATATTATAAACGCGTACTAAATAAGGCAGAAGCAAATTATAGTACGACCGAGGAAGAATGCCTGGCTGTCATCAATGCCATAGAACAATTTCAACCGCACCTATACGGTCGAAAATTCAAACTAGTTTCCGACCACGAGCCTCTAAAATGGATCGGGTCTACGAACGATCCAGGCAAAAGACTCGTACAATGGCGAATGAGACTCCGTAATTATAACTACGAATTCGTTTACAAACCCGGGCGACTAAACGCGAACGCAGATGCATTGTCGCGTAATCCGATCATCTCGGGAAGTTCCACTTCAAGCGACTCGGACTCAGATGTTTCGACTCCTAAGGTTCTTCCATTGACAACCGGCCCAAAAGGGGGTACAAAGCCCTCCCGGGGCGTAGGGAGACCGAGCCTGGCGTCGGCTCCGCAGCTGGACGCTTCATACTTCCCGACAACGCTGGCACGCGGCTCTACGCGCGCGGCTCGAAAACCTTCGCCGCTAGATAAGAGCGTGATTGCGACTCGGACTAGAGCAAGGGCGGTGACGTCACCCGACGTCGCTGGCGACGAGGAAGCCGCGGGCACGAGCTCCGGCGAGGTGTCAGCTCCGCCTATACAGCGGTTAGGACACAGTATGCTGCCGACACACTCGCTACCACCCAAGGGACCAATTCTCGGTAGGAACCCCCCCCCCGGTGATAAAGAAGCCGGCGACTGAGGCCCCTCAACATCTCACATCGGGAGACGAGGGCCCGCCGCGAAGCGACAACATTACGGTAATCACGAGTCCGGGGATTAGCGACTCCGACGACGATAAGTCCGAAAATGAAGCGTCTGCTTTACCTGCAACATTGCCAAAATCCCTGCAGGATTCCTTCGCGAAATTCGATGAGTCAATAGCTAAGCTCGAGGAAAAATACCACAGTGATTTGGAAACCTCCAATCGAACACCCGAAATAATATTGCCTGCAAGCATTTCAGATGGCGAGGAAATCGACGAGCAAACGAGGGAAGTGCTCGACGAACTCGACCCATTCGACGATGAGACCGAAGACATGGAGTTGTCCCGACGTATAAAGGAACTGGCCGAGCGGGTCGAAAAAGCGACGGAAAGGCAGCTCCGATTTGAACAAGGAAAATTGCCCAGCATCGAGGCCAGCGCCGCCGAAAAAGAACATGATGCAGACGATGAGAGCGAGGAGCCCCAGGAGAAAGAGAAAGAGCGAGAGGCACACGACGCACACAAGACGATCGTCTCCAAGCCCCGCTATTCATTCTCCACACCAGCGCCGGCCTCAAGGCTTATGGCACGCTCAACCCCGAGTCATCATCGGCCGTCTCTCTCCCACATTCCGGAGGAAGATAACGCGTCCTTGCCGCAGGCAACATGGCTGCCAGCAGCGCGCGTTGAACCTCCATCCGTGCCCCCTTGTGCCCCCTTAGCGCCTCGAGAGCAACAGATCTCGAGAGCGGCCCGGGAGCAACGTTGCGTCATCGACGTGGTGGATGACGTCACCACGTGCGATCACCCAGCGGCGAGAACAAGGGCGAGAGAAATGATTATCTCGGGCGCCGCAGATAAAACCAAAGATGAAAACAAATCTGAAACCAAATTTTCCGTCACTGGGACCCGGGAAAACCTGACCTATGCGGGATAACTATGTCCATTTCATTTCAGCGGGCGGAGAGTTGACAACTGTGATTGGAAAATTATTATCCGATCTAGGAATGATCGACTCCCCCTCGATGAAAGAAAAAAATCTACGAATCGGCCAAATAGCGGTTACGCCTCATGGGAAGTTTAATATATACAGCGTGGTCGTGAAATAAAAACACTTCCACGACACGTGTATAAATAACATCGACCTAGGATTAATTAATCTGAGGGATGTACTACGCCGAACACAGATTAAGACACTTAGAATTTCACGCGCCTGAGACCTAACGGAATAATGCCGAAGGACGAATGGTTACTCCTATTGGAAAAATTATTTTCCGAAGAAAATATAACTATCATCCTGTGGAAAAATCATAGTACCGGCACCGGAGAACAGAAATGAAATTATTGCCGAGTACTATGAAAGCCTCGCAGGAGGCCATAAAGGGGTCACAAAAACGTACCGAAGAATTCGGGAACGTTTTTATTGGCCCCACCTGAAAAACGAGGTTCAAGATTTTATTCGACGTTGCAAGTCTTGCCAGGAGCAAAAACTTGTTCGTGTAAAAACCCGCGAGCCGATGCTCATTACCGATACGCCGGTCGACACGTTCGACAAAGTATCACTGGATACGGTGGGGCCTCTCCCAACCTCGCCGCATGGCAATCGGCATATCCTGACTATGCAGGATAATTTATCGAAATATTGCTTAGCCGAACCGATACCCGATCTGAAAGCAACCACGATAGCCGAAGCAATAGCCAGACGATTATTCAACCAATTTGGCGCTCCCCGGGCGATGTTGACGGATCGCGGCGCGGCATTTACGAGTAATCTGCTGCGTGAGCTATCAAAAATTTTTAAAGTTAAACAAGAAACGACTTCCGGCTATCGCCCGCAGACGAACGGCGCCCTCGAGAGGAGTCATATCGTGCTGACAGAATACGTCAAACACTATGCCGATAACTACGACGACTGGGACCGCTTGTTGCCCTTCGCGGAATTCTCATATAACACGAGCGTTCACGAGGGGACAAACTTTACCCCGTTCTAAATTGTTTACGGTAAAGTAGCCCGCCTGCCGTGCCAATTCCCTACCGCCGAGAAACTCCCAACCTACAATTCCTTTCTAGCCGAATTAATTAAACGACTTTCGGAAATACGAGAGATCGCCGGAGAAAATCTAAACAAAGCCACGGCGCGCTCAAAAACGTACTGTAATCGAGCTATTCAACCATTCGGCGGGCAGGTGGGGGATAGAGCTTATATAGAAAAAGAGGTTCGAGATGGTAAGTTTGATAGCCGCTGGGAGGGACCCTTGCCCATGCTTGAGTTATCGGATCGGAAAAATGCTGTTTTAAAAACCGAATCCGGAAAATAAATTCGCAAACATGTGGACAAACTCAAGATGGCTGTAGATTAAATATATTATGAATAGAATTGTACAAGAGTTTGCATAGAATGGACGGATGTCAGTGAAGAAGTGAAGTGACCAACCTGTAAATTACAGGTAAAATAACCACGGGTAATATGCGATCGTACCCGTTGCTGTACCTGTTGTAACATTAGTCGCTCCTGTACTCGAGGAAAATTACGAGATCATAATAAATTCATTGTTCGCCAAGGAAAACGCGACAAATCCGAACATTTTACGAGGCTGGAAAACCCTCGAGGGCGTGGAGTCGTTTTACGACATTGAAAAAAAAAAATTCAAGCAATAGGAAGGCACCGAGGAAGAGACGCCAACACAGTGTACTCTTTCTCTATGGTTTATAACTTAAGCGCTAACCGAAATCAGAACAGTGCTATACAGTTGCCGAGGAAAAATAATCATCGGAGCTATGGGACTGTATAGAAAAATAAAGCGACATCGAGCTCTGCAGTCGACGGTCACGAATGGGCAAGAGATAAGGACCAACGGAGTCAGCGGGCCGGTTGCAAGGGTAGAGTTACCGTTGCCGCTCGAGCACGGGACTGCAGCCTAAAGATTACGGAACGCTCCCTTCCCCTCAAGACACAGTAACCGATTAGGCATCGATGCCCTCGAAGTACACAGCGAGACGACTCGACGACTTCATTAGTTCAGAAGCATTCACCGAGGACACATCGCGACGGAAAAGTTCGGCAAGACACGATCACGAGTAACACAACAGTGAATAATAAAAATTGTGTGACGAACGGGATTGTGGAGTTCCAATAAACGTGCAAAAACAAAAAAAAATAAAAAATAAAAAAATAAAAATCTCTCACCATGTCGAATATGGCCGAACTCCATCGCGTAATTATGGGGTATACGCGCCGGGGATCTGTGCGGTGTGCAAGACGGTAACCCGTCGGGGTTTGGATATCGGGGCATGCGCGGAGCGCTCAATTCCGTCGTCATCAAAAAAGAATAAAGTAATAGCGTGCAAGCTATGTGGTCTTCGACTGCAAGGACGCGATTATTCCGGCCACATCGGAGCATGTCTGGTGAGATACCAGAAGCTCCGTATTGATATCGCCACCGGTCGGAAGGCTGTGCTAATCCATTGCACAGGCGAGCCGTCCCGTGCGACGGCAGGAGTTATCGCCGCGCGCGCGTCGGCACCGGCTCAGACGGTGTCTCACCAGCTGAACATTCCGAGCGCAGCGGCCAACAATGCTCCGGCGCTGACGGGACCCGTCACGAGACGCACCCGCACATCGACCTCGGATGACCCAACGGTGCGCTACTGGAGCGCTCTAAAAAAATCTACGCCTGCGGCATTCAAGGCTGGGATAAATAAGGGAAAACGGAACACCGATCGCCATGGACGATCCACCCGAGCATTCCTGGCATCGGTGGGCAACCAGACATGCAGGACGACGCGTAATTCGAGCACACAGACGAAGAAGCTGTGCCTCGTTCCGGGAGCTCCGCTTAACTTCGTGAAGTGGGAAGGCCCACATACGGAACTAAAGGAAGTCGAGTCGTGGGCCACCGCCGGCAGCCTTGCCGACGCTGGTACGGGGCTCGACTCGAAGGGTGAGGAAGCCGCTGACGAGAGTGCCGCGGAGGACGACGCCTACATCGGGGAAGCCGAGTCCCAGGCCACCGACGGCGATCTTGCCGACGCTGGTGCTGGGCTCGGTACATCATCGGAGGCAAGTGATGTCACCTATTGCAGCTCGGAAGAGGAGCAAGAAATGATCGTGGTGTCCAAGCCGTCATTCGGGGGTCGGCGGTGTACTGAGGGCAACGTGCAAAGGGCGGCGAACATCGCGGGAGATAGCGGCGAGGTCCCATGCAGCGTCTCGCCGTATCTTCGGCACATCCGTCGAAGCACCGGCCGAGGTCGGCCTACTCGGCGAGTTTATAGTGCAAGTGAGTGAAAAAAAAGAGGGAAAAAGGGACGATTGTTGTTCCCCGTGTGCTTCGTGGTTTTTCATGCGCGTACGTATGTTATAATGAGTGAGTACGCATAATTTGAAGGATATTATTATTGTTTAACGTCGATGAGGGCATCGACGGTTCTAACGGGGGAGGGGTGTTACGTCCCGATTTCGTGTCATTTTCGAATCCCTCTGGGATTCGTTAGTGTCTCGGAATCGCGACGTGACACGCCGAGTGTCGGGTTGCGCCGCTGAGATCATCCGTGGTGTGATTTCACACCTCGGGTGTGCTCACCCGGTGCATCCTCAGCATTACCCGATACGAATAAATATTCTTATTAATATTAAGTATCGTTGCCGAGCTAGGGTTTTTGAGGATCAGCGGGTCCGAAGTCCGCGGCATGCGCAGCGATTTTGAATCACAGTACGTGCTGGGAAACTCATGCCGCTGTTGCTGAATTGCGGAATCTGAGCTTCGCTGCGACCGTTCACGGATCCGGGAGGATCCCTGAGCGGCGCAGAGAGATTAGTCTCCCGACAGCAACGATCAAAGATAGATCGGTCCGGAGGATGTCCGCAATTCGTAGCTCGCGTAGGTCTATAAATTTCGAGAATAAACCACGCGATTTAGTCTCAAAGTTAGAGTGCAAAAAGGTCGCGGTAATACTTCCGAGTGTGTTCCGTAGCGACATTAAATCGAGTTGTGCTAAAATATAATATCGAACAATAAGTATAACAAAAGGTGTTCAAGGACAATATAGAGACTCTAGTGTTCTACGACCCGTGTTCGGGAACCCACCATAGAGTTAGAACGAAGAACCCCGCCAGTGAACATTGTAATAATCATTATCATCAAGTAGTAAGTACGGTGTGGACGGATGAGTGGAGTTTACTGACAACACCTAGAGTAATTAACGAAGTTGTAACCTAGTAATAGTAATATAGACATTTTGAGTTTTCCCATAACATCCGATTTCTTTTATTTTCGCGTGAGAACCTTTGTTTGTTTCTCCCCCTTTCAGGTACTCGGGGACCGGGCCCGTACGGGACGGAGCAAAGCGGCCCACATAAATAATTAAATATTTGCTTGCTGCATTCGAGAACGAGCTATGCTCTACCTCGGACGTAACAAAGGAAGTGAAATAATGAATTCTTGTACGCCGATCACAAAATTTGTGAAAGAATATTATAAATATATTCGAATCACTGATCTCGCCTCAGGTTTCACCTCTTTTATTCTCTTTTATATCAAGTCCGCGAAGTTAGCCCTCCATTTTTGAAAATTCCACATGTTATGTGACGATGGAGTGCTCTGTACAAAACTTCGACGATTCCGTTTTGCATCGTAAGAAACGCCAATTGAAAGGTCAACGAAGAATTGACGTTTCTACGAAAATGGTAGAAAGCAACATTCTGCCTTGTATCTGGCGCAGAAATCAGGCGGACAAGTTGATGGAGTTCGGGGATCGTGAACCCGCCCACGACAGAGGTCTTCGGTAAATACCGAAGACCTCTGTCGTAAGGAAAGCAAAACAGGAACGAGAGAATATTCAGTTCGGCTTAAAAGGAAAAGATCCCATAGAGAATCTGTGGATCATGAAGTACGACAGACATGCCGGTACAATACATTCCATTGGGGTAGATCCTTTGTTCGTTCACTATTGGACGCCACAACAAGTAGCTATTTACTTAGACAACTCCGAACGTATTTCTGTAGACGGCACCGGATCGTTGATTAAAAAAATGCAGAAGCCAACGGGTGAACTCTGTCCCCATATTTATCTGTACCAGATTGTCGCTGAAACCGCGGAATCCAAAGTACCGGTTTTCCAGATGTTGAGCGCTTTTCAAAATACCAATTCGGTATGCTACTGGCTCAATGAGATCGTAAGGATTGGCAGTAAACACAGAGCAAACTTTCCATTGCCGAAACAAGTCGTCTGCGATTTCGACAAAGCACTAATGGGTGGCGTTGTAAGAGCGTTCGGGCAATGCAGAGACTTAAAAGATTATGTGTCAAAATGTTTCGACTGTATTACAGAGTCATCGAATCAATTGCCCTCATGTTTTCTGCGTTTGGATGTTTCACATTACGTACACATGATATGTCGTTGGGAAATGCTATCGAAAATCCATCCTCTCGCGCGTACGTTGTACATAATGGTTATGTCCCATCTCACAAAAGTCACCGATTTCGACGTCTTTCAAGACATCGTAAGATCCGCCATCATACTTTGCGAAAGCCTAGAATACGGGAACAGTATTGATGACTTACCCTGCTTGGCTCAAGAAGCGTTGAATCGACTACGTCGGATCAGCAGGGGAGATCCGGGTCCAATAGTACCTCTGCTAATGGATCACACTAACGTAGCTAAGACAGAAGCTCTCCGAGCAGTTACGACAGACGGTCCTCAAGCTGTTACGACAGGCAGTCTTCACGAAGCAACGAAAGAAGAATCTCAAGCACCCCAAACAGAAAATGAAACCGATAACGACATGGACCACATCGACGACATTCCGCGAACGCTGCTTGAATGGGCAGCTACATTTTTTGAAGAGTGCGAGGACGCAACTAAAGAAGGACAGTTGACGAGAAAGGGTGAAGATGGAAACCCTTATTATGCGCCGGCTATTGCACAAAAAATTAAGTCGTTATTGAATTACTTCCCAGTCTACACAGGAATAATGATACCAGTCTTTGGATTTGGCACACCGACGGCAACTTCATCCGCAGTAGAGAGAGAGTTTAACGACGTCAAGAACCGGCTGCTTCACGCCAAGCCTCGCCCAATAAGAATCGATAAATTTGTCGACAAACACGTGAATTCGTTTTCAGGACGCATGAAGCTTGCGAAGTCCGAAGAATATGCCTCTCAGAAGGTTGACGTGCCGAAAGCAACGGATTCGGACGAAGCAGAGCCATCGGTTCGTAAGAAGGCGAAGGCGGCAAAGATGGGCAAAACACCGTTGGAAAATGGCAGTGAAACACGGTCAACGAAGTTGAAAAAAAATCGGTAATCGCGGAAAGACGAGAGGGTAACTCGAGAACAGATAAATCTGACACGTCAGTGATCGATACGACTGATTTTTCGAATTCGTTTATCGAAACTGAATCAGGGAAATCTGATATTGGATTATTCAGCCCCTTAAAATGGGCATCACCGGTTAATAACGAATCCAATGAACAAACGAACGATGTAATAACGAAGGAGCCTATGGACGGATTAAATCTTTCCAACGCTAAATCGATTACATGGGTCGCGGAATCATTTTCTAAAAAAGATTGCTATTCCGAAAAAAACGGTGAATCTTCAATTGAAGAATCGCACGAACTGACAACTGGCGCAACAAAAATGAACCAGCAGGACCGAGAAAAGGAAGAAAACGGAAGTATTTGGATCCACATCCTGAATTAGGGATTGCGACGTCCAGTCGAAAGCGAAAAGCGGTCATGAGCCTTCTACCGAATGTTAACTTATGTCCATCGTTTAAGGATAAGCGTAAAAGATTTGTTGTAATGAATACGTGTGGCTTCGATAGTATCCTGCAATTACTGGTCGCTGCATGTATACATGACAAATTCAAAAAGGTAATAGAAACCGCATCTTCTGACGTATTCCAGTTCACGAAAAAGTTCGCAGTAAAGGGTCCATGCGCACCAATCTACAAAGAACGAGCACGTCTGATTGGCAAAGTTCAATGTTTCGTTGAGGAAAAAAATCCTGGAGTAGTTACTATCGACGCAATGTCAAGCATATGTAACTTATGCGAATGGATATTCAGCGAGGAGGCAAGTTACGACATACGCAGAGAATGCCTCACGTGTCAAAAAGTTACGACCAAAAGTAACATACTGGTTCAATTAGACTTCGAATTGATCCAGATTCATGGGTACGGCCAACTCGAAAATGCGATTAAGCTTCAAAACAGTAGGCAATGGGAAAAAAACGTGTGAGTCCAATTAGTACTCTCATGGTTATGTGTAAACATCGTGTGTATGTGTATTATGTGTTCAAGTAGTATCTTCACACGAACATTGTGACAGTATTTTTTGGGGTCAACTCCGTCACATCGTTGCCCGCAACGACCCCGCTTTAACTCTCGTGAATCGTGCGGTCTTCTGAGCGTTTTGCGGGATTTCGCTACGTTATCGAGATTCAGTATCTTCGCGAGTATCTAAGCTCGAGTTGAGTTATCGAAATAAAGAAACGAATAGGATTCGAATCGCGGTTAGAGTAACGAATTTAACGTGGGTCAGGGCCGATACATCCAGCCACCCGTATTTTCGAGCAAACCCCTTACGGTCAGTTGCTGGAATTAGTACAGAGGTTCGAATAAAATATTCAACGCTCGGATTTTTGGGAATTCCGGGAAGAATGGTGGCTAAGTTTCAATTCACATTTACGTGTACGTTTAAGTATAAGTATGGAAGGCCATGCCGTCTGTGCTTGCGATCACGCAGCCGTCACGGATTGCCCGATCGATGTTATCGTTTGGTTTTTCGAATTTAGGTGTATGTCTCGACTCGATATGCCTGAAGAGTACTTTCTAGGGATAGTCACTGCGGTGGACAGACAATCTGAAGGGCAAACAACGACCCCTGGGAAGTATCGCTCTCGTATATGAGTTACCGTTATTGTTCTGTTTGTGATTTCGAGCATAATAAGCGTTATTGTTCTGTTCGTGATTTCGAGCATTTCAGATGAAACCGGATTTATCTGCCTCGCGTTAACGAATTTGTAACATCTATCAGACGTGGAGAAAGTATATTTTTCGTTATTTGTCGTTTAGAGGACCGTTCTTATCCGGCTACCGTCGCGGGCAGAGCTCACACCCTAGCTCCCATTCTGCTATCGTCCTATGATATGGTATCGTTACGTAAGCTATCGACGGGCCGCGGTAGATCCGTGCGTCGACGAGAAGCTTAGTTACGCATTCTGTTATCGATTATGTTTCCGATTGTCTCGTCCGAGAGCAGCGTTATCGACTCGACTTTTATGGATGTCTGGTTATCGTTTACCGACTTCTGCGTACATTTTCCGGCATGAGTTATGGAGTCTCGATACGGGTACGTAGGGTTCGCGCCTCTGAGTTCCATTATTAATTACAAGGGAAATATTCGTTGTTAAATTTCCTCGGTGGTACCGTTTCGATTAGTTATGGCCCAGTCCGAGAGTTATCGCGAAGAGTCTCGCCGCATTCTCATACGGAAGCAAGCTACCGCGTTTTCGATATAGCTAGGGTAAAAGTGGTGAATATGGCCCACCTCGATTAACACGTAAATCAATGATGTATGGACCGGGCCATATTCTCCACTTTTACCCTATCTATTGCGCTCTCTCTCTCTAGTACGCGTACCGCGTCGCGCGCGTACGCTCGCTCTGAAGCGCTCTCGATATTTGTTTTCGGTTGTTTCTGTATTTTCGCTCTCACCATTCACGATAAATTTTTGGCGTTTCCAAATTTCTGATGTTTCGGAAGCCGTGCCTTCCGTTTAAGTTTTCCGCAAAAATTAAGATCTTCGTTTAAGTATCCGTTTGCGGTTTGTCAATTCCGCCGTTATTAAAAATTGACTGGCCTTCAAGGCTTTCTCAGCAACGAGCTGGAGGAGTTACGGGCGAAGGTGACCCGATATCAAAATATCCCGTCATAACACATGTTATAAAAACTGACGAGAGCTCGTCGTTTCGCTTGTCAGAACGGCCCCTGTGAACTCGTACTTCGACGGGTAGCCGTCGTCGAGACCTCACTGAAGCTCGACGATTCGATGCTTAGATGACCCTCCGTCAACTCATACCTTTACGGGGGCCCTTTTTGCCATACCTCACGAGAGCTGTCTTTTTTTGGCATAAGTTATGATCTGCGATCCATAAAAGTTATATATCACAGAGAAGCATATTCCTCCACTGAATTACTTGATGCGCATGCCGGCTTTGCTGTACATAACGCTCCACGGAGCAATACGTCTGTACCTTGGGCATGATATATTTTCGTTTGCTTTTTTATCCCGTCTGTTCTGCGATCACTCTATTGACCAACTCGCCTGTACATCGTGCATGGCGTCAGAACGTTTGGTTTTCCATCCCATCTTTTCTGAAATTGCCACCACTGATAAATTCATCTATACCTCGTGCATGTTGTCAGAACGTTCGGCTTTTCATCCCATGTTTTCTGAAATTACCGCCGTATGAAATTTTGGAGAAGGCGACGGGACGCGATTATTATACCACGGCAATGGGTTGTTTGGGTTGTTTGATTATTATACCACGGCAATGGGTTGTTTGGGTTGTTTGATTATTATACCACGGCAATGGATTGTCATCTGTTTTCGTCCCCGACTTTCGTCCCCGACTTTCGTCCCCGACTTTCGTCCCCGACTTTCGTCCCCGACTTTCGTCCCCAAATTTCGTCCCCAAATTTCGTCCCCAAATTTCGTCCCCAAATTTCGTCCCCAAATTTCGTCCCCAAATTTCGTCCCCAAATTTCGTCCCCAAATTTCGTCCCCGGCTTTCGTCCCCGGCTTCCGTCCCCGACTTCCGTCCCCAAATTTCGTCCCCGATTTTCTGCGATTACTATAGTATGATATTTTTAGGGGGGGGGGGGGTCTGCGCTTAGATGTTTACACATCAAAAATTAGGTTTTTCAACCCACCTTTTCTGAGATTACTCTACTGACAAATTCGCTTATACCTAGTGCGTGACGTCAGTCCGTTCGGTTTTTCGTCCCATTTTTGTGAGATTACTTTACTGACAAATTCGGTTCTACCTGGGGCATGACGTCAGACCGTTCGGTTTTTCGTCCCCTTTTTTCTGTGATTACTCTACAGACAAATTCGCCTGTACCTCGTGCGTGACGTCAGACCGTTCGGTTTTTCGTCCCATTTTTATGAGATTACTCTACAGACAAATTCGCCTATACCTCGTGCGTGACGTCAGACCGTTCGGTTTTTCGTCCCATTTTTGTGAGATTACTCTACTGACAAATTCGCTTCTACCTGGGGCATGACGTCAGACCGTTCGATTTTTCGTCCCCTTTTTTCTGTGATTACCACCGTATGAATTTTTTTTGGGGAGGGGGGGGGCCGAGCTAAGATGTTTACACATCAAAAGCGTGTGCGAACTGCAATACGGAACGTCGCATACACATTGACTACCGGCCTCATCTATTTGTTGAATGCATCGGAGCCGTTGGAGTCGGATTTCAACTCAAATCTTTTCCGAGGACAATTACATTGAACGAATGCACGTACAGTTTGGCGGGTGTCGTTCATTTTCGACCAGGCCGTACCATTAAGATCGCAGGACACTACTCTGCCTTTGCTAGATACGGCGATGACTGGGTGCTCTTTGACGACCTGTGTACGAACACTAAACGTGTAACTGAAGAAGCAAAACTCAATCCGGTTCTCTGCGTTTACGTGGAGACCTAAGTAAAAAAATGATGTTTTGCAGCGTGACCTTACACCATAGCGAATATTGGAGTTTGCTCTTATTTATTTTCTCCTCTTCTCTTATTTGATTCGTTGCACATATAAAAAAATTTAATAAATCAGAAATCCTAGATGCGTGCCTACGATTCAGCTGTGAGCAAAGTTTCCTGCATGAATATTATCCCTTAGCGATGATCCTTGCTTTTTAATTTATTTCTCTGCTACTTTTTTTTCGTTTTTACTTACATAACGTATAACTTACATAAAACATATAGACAAAAAATTAAAAAAAAACACACAAAAAAACAAAATACATAACAACAAAAAACAACAAAAAAAACAAAGAAAACAAAATACATAAAAACAAAAAACAAAAAAAAACAAAAAAAAAACAAAATACAAAAAAAAATAAAAAAATACAAAATACAACAAACAAGGGGAGTTTGTTGACAACCTGCACGTGGTTCTCACAAAGTTACGATTAATAAATAAAGTTCGTCTCCCTACGATGAATCACCAATAATGATTTACCGACCTGATTTGTCGAATTCAAAAATCGTAACTTTATTTATTTATTTTGACGTGAGACGAAATCAACTTTGCCAGACCGATTTCCAGACAGTTATGAATTTCTTCTTTTGAATTAACTCAGTCTCGTAATTGATTTCATTTCGACAAACTTAATGTGAGATGTTCAGCATTACCATCCCCGTGATTGTGGCGAGCTCAATAACGAGATTTGAAATGACAACAGGAGAGTGAGGAAATCAACATTGTCTCGCGCATTTTCTGAGTAGCTGGATAAGCTATTCTCAGTTCTTTCGTAGACGCTATTGACTTCGTCTCCGTACGATGACTCATTTATGATTATCTACCGCCGTGATTTGTCGAGCTCCAGAATTCTACGTTTATTTTTTTATTTTTAACAGAGACGAAATCAATATTGCCACACCGATTTCCAGACAGTTACGACTGTCTTCTTCCGAATTAACGCATCCTCGTAATTGATTTCATTTCAGTAAATTTAATGTGAGGTGTTCAGCATCACCATCCCCGCGGAATTGTAGCGAGCTCAATAACGAGATTTGAAATGACAATGTTCATTTCGTCACTCTCCTGTACCCATTTCAAATCTCGTTATTGAGCTATCTATAATTACTCGGGTATGGTGATGCTGAACACCTGACATTAAATTTGCCGAAATGAAATCAATTACGAGGCGGCGTTAATTCAAAAGAAGACATTCATAACTGCCTGGAAATCGGTGTGGCATTATTGATTTCGTCTCACGTCAAAATAAATAAACAAAGTTACGATTTTTGAATTCGACAAATCAGGACGGGAGAGCATTATTAATGATTCATCGTAGGGAGACGAACTTTATTTATTAATCGTAACTTTATTTATTTATTTTTACGTGAGATGAAATCAACATTGCCGGACCGATTTCCAGACAGTTATGAATGTCTTCTTCTGAATTAACGAAGCGTCGTAATGGATTTCATTTCCACAAAGTTAATGTCGGGTGTTCAGTATCACCATCCCCGAGTAATTGTAGCGAGCCCAATAACGAGATTTGAAATGGCTACAGGAGAGTGACGAAATCAACATTGTAATTTCAAATCTCGTTATTGAGCTCGCTACAATCCCGCGGGGATGGTGATGCTGAACACCTCACATTAAATTTGTCGAAATGAAATCCATTACGACGCTTCGTTAATTCAGAAGAAGACATTCATAACTGTCTGGAAATCGGTCTGGCAATGTTGATTTCGTCTCACGTAAAAATAAATCACCTCATGTAAAGACTAATAAGACAAAAATGTAGGTTTTCTTAATCGACAGGTTTTCCACGAATTTATATAATAAATATGTTAAGAAATAAATAAATACATATAAACTGAAACCAATCTGATACAGTGAGTTGATTGCAGATTTTTATACCGACAGCCTGTTTTTGATTTATTTATTTATTGTTTTATACAGGGTGAAAATTATTAGCTAGCCACCCGTTTTGCAATTTGGGATAATTGTTGTGATCATTGTTAAGCGTAATTGTAAGGCGTTTATAAAAAAAAAAATGGTTGTGCTTCGCGCAAAAAATCGAACTCTCTTCTTCTTTTTCGTTTCGGCTTCGCCTCCTGTGCTTCGTTCCCCTTCGCTTTACCGTCTCCGTCATTCATATTCTTTGTTGCAGGCTCTGCGTTCTCTCTTTCCCTGACTTCTCCGTGCACTCTTTCACGATCTCCTTCGTTCTGTTTCCCTGGCTTCTTCGCTCACTCTTTCACGATCTCCTTCCTCCTTTCTTTCACGATCTCCTTCATTTATTCTTTTACGTTCTCCGTCGATTTCTCTTTCGCGGTATCCTTCGTTCTCTTTTTCACTGAGTGCTTCTTCCTCTCTTTCACGTTCTCCTTTCCCCTCTTTTTCACGGTCTCCTTCGTTCTCTTTTTCACTGAGTGCTTCTTCCTCTCTTTCACGTTCTCCTTTCCCCTCTTTTTCACGGTCTCCTTCGTTTACTCTTTTATTTTTTTCGTTTTCTCTTTCGCGGTCTCCTTCATTCTCTCTCTCACTCGCTCCGTCGATTGCTATTTCATGCTGTCCAATGCTCGCTTCTCCGTTCCCTATTTCGCAGACTTCATCAGAAGTCTTTTCGTAGAAATCACCGAGTTCCCGTCGTGCTACCTTTCCGATTTGATCATACCGTTGACTGTAATAAAAAAAATATTGTCATTTTTTACTTAATAGAAATATAAATGTGAAGGTTCAGCGGCATCCTTACAATTTGACGTTCTTCGAAGCTTTCTGTTCGATGCCGTTACTTCCTTTAAAGTGCAAAAGAAATCCACGATTTTGCTTTACGAAGGTCCGTATATTCATCCGTTGTGCCGTCTTTTGCGAACATTTTTTTTGTATATTAAACCACATAGCGTATTCACATGACCGCAGATAAGATATTCGTGACATTACAAATAAGGCACAAACTGAACTAAACAAACGATGAGTCGACCAAATACTTCCGGAATGTTTGCAATGGTCTTTTCGTACTTCATCACTGTTGTTCGTTTGAACTCACGCTTTAAGACATTGGACATCGTCGTAACTATTTTTACCGCGACGAATTTTTGTCGCTAGTGAAATAAAACGCGTAAAAACAAATGCGGTTTCTAATCGCATGGCATGCTATCGAGTGGCTATGGGTTCAACCGTCTGCTGAACGCCAGCGCCACACGATAGCATGCCGTACTATTAGATGCCGCATTTGTTTCTGTGTGTTTTATTTCATTCTGAATGACATTTCATCGCGGTAAAAAGAGTTACGACGATGTCCAACGTCTTAAAACGTGAGTTCAAACGAAAAACAGTGGTGAAGTATGAAAAGACCATTGCAAACATTCCGGAAGTATTTGGCCGACTCATCGTTGGTTTAGTTCAGATTGTGCCTTATTTGCAAAGTCACGAATACCTTCTTAGCGGCCATGTGAATACGCTACGTAATTTTATATACAAATGTCCGCAAAAGACGGCACGACGGATGTATATACGGACCTTCGTAAAGCAAAAGCGAGGATTTCTTTTGCACTTTATAGAAAGTAACGGCATCGAACAGAAAACTTGGGAGAACTTCAAATTGTAAGGATGCCGCTTAACCTTCAGATTTATACTTCTATTAAGTAAAAAATTACAAGGTTTTTTAAAAATTACAGTCAAAGGTACGATGAAATCGGAAAGGCAGCACGACGGGAACTCGGTGATTTCTACGAAAGGACTTCTGATGAAGACAGCGAAATAGAGAACGAAGAAGCGAGCAATGCACAACAGAAAATAGCGATCGAAGGAGCCGGTGAGAGAGAGAATAAAGGGGACAGCGAAAGAGAAAACGAAGAAGAAAGTAAAAGAGTAAACGAAGGAGACCGTGAAAGAGAGGGGAAACGAGAACGTCGAAGAGAGGAAGAAGGAGAACGTGAAACAGACAACGAAGGAGACCGTGAAAGAGAGAAAGCAGGAGACCGTGAAAGTTTGAACGAAGAAGCCAGGGAAAGAGAGAACGGAGGAGATCGTGAAACAGTGAACGAAGAAGCCAGGGAAAGAGAGAACGGAGGAGATCGTGAAACAGTGAACGAAGAAGCCAGGGAAAGAGAGAACGAAACAGCCCGTGAGAGACAGAATGAAGCAACCCGTGAAAGAGAGAATGGTGGAGAACATGAAAGAGAGAACGAAGAAGAACGTAAAAGAGAGAACGGAGAAGTCAGGAAACGAGAGAATAAAGGACCCAACCAGAGAGAGAACGAAGGAGAACGTGAAAGGGATAACGAAGGAGAACGTGAAAGAGAACACGAAGAAGTTAGGGAAAAAAAGAGTGAAGGAGAACGTGAAAATGAGAACGAAGGAGAACATGGAAGAGAGAACGAAGGAGAACATGGAAGAGAGAACGAAGGAGAACATGGAAGAGAGAACGAAGGAGAACATGGAAGAGAGAACGAAGGAGAACATGGAAGAGACAACGAAGGAGAACATGGAAGAGACAACGAAGAACATGGAAGAGAGAACGAAGGAGAACATGGAAGAGACAACGAAGGAGAACATGGAAGAGAGAACGAAGGAGAACATGGAAGAGACAACGAAGGAGAACATGGAAGAGAGAACGGAGAAGAACATGGAAGAGACAACGAAGGAGAACATGGAAGAGAAAACGAAGGAGAACATGGGAGAGACAACGAAGGAGAACATGGAAGAGTGAACGAAGAAGAGAGAGAAAGAGAGAAGGAAAGAGACAGCACAACAGAGCATGAAACAAAGAATAAAGGCGGGAGCAGAGGACAGTGTGAAACAAATCGCGAAAGAAAGGACGGAAAAAACAATAAGAACGAAAGAATAGCTGAAAGTAAGACATCGAAAAGAAAAAGAGTAAATAGAGACACAAAAAAAGATAAGGAGAAAGACGCGGTCGGGTCCAGCAACAATAGAATGAAGAATATGAATGACGGAGACAGTAAAGCGAAGGGGAACGAAGCACAGGAGACGAAGCCTGGCCCGTATCGTACGTATGGTCTCGGGAGGACAGGTGAGCGAGGTAAACACGACTGGCTCCGGTCAAGGTGTATATTTAACTGCCGGACATCGGTTATACAAATCTTCATCTCTGCTCTCCCCACTCTTCATCCATCCATACACACTCTTCTCTGGTACATACACTACACTCCTCCCGTCTAAATTCTAGATGTACTACAATGGTTCTAGCCCGGCTTTACAATGCTTCCGTTCTGTAATCTAAATGTTACTTCCTTATTGGTTTTTTTTCGCAGTCTCGCAGATCGTCGCAACGGTACATCCTCGTCGATCTCTTGTGTCGACTCCTCGTTTTCCGAAACTCTCGACGTCGGTTTTGCCCCTTTTACCAATTGGTCCACATGTCGCTTCACGGTTAGCCCTGCGTTTAATTTCACTTGATATGTCACGGGGCCCAGTTTTTTTGTGACTTTGGCCTTTACCCATTGTGGAGCGTTTCTGCTGAAATCTTTTGCCCATACCTCTTCATCTGCGTGAAACTCTACCACTCTCCTTCCTCTCGTGTCTCGCACTTGTCTATCTTGTTTGACCTCGACTTCTCTTCCCACATCTGGTCTCAGTAGATCGAACCTGGTTCTCAATTCGCGGCCTAACATTAACTTGGCTGGTGATTCGCCTGTTGTGCAATGTTTCATTGATCGATAATCAAATAAAATTCTCTCTATTGCGTCTTGTACCGGGTCCCCGATTTTTAGCAGTATTTTTAATTTTCTCTTGAATGTCTTAACGAAATTTTCGGCCGCGCCGTTTGTCGCTGGGTGTTTTACTGCCGAAAAGGTGTGGATGACTCCTAGCTTTTTTAGGAACTCGTTAAACTCGGCGCTTGTGTACTGCGGGCCGTTGTCGCTAACTACTTGATGGGGAAGCCCAAAACGCGCAAATACCTTTTTGAAAACTGTTATCGTCGCTTCTGCTGTCGTCGAGTTCATCCGAAACACTTCCGGCCACTTCGTTCTTGCATCAATTATTAATAAAAAATTGTGATTCTTGTACGGCCCGATGAAGTCCGTGTGTATCCTATGCCACGGTTTTTCTGGCCATTTCCAGGGGTTTAACTCGACTTTAGGTGGGTTGTCCCGGAGCTCCACGCAATAGTGACAGGTTCTTGCGATGTTTTCAATCTCGCTATCTATCCTTGGCCACCAGAAAAAAGAACGTGCCACTGATTTCATTTTTACTACGCCCGCATGCGTTGCGTGAAGCTCTTTTATCACCGGATCTTTTAATTTCTCGGGAATTATCACCCGATACCCCCACATAAGGCAATCTTGTTCTATTGTCAATTCGTCTTTCCTTGCTTCGAAAGGTCGTAATATCTCCGGGATTGTATCCCGCTTTGGCCATCCCTCCCGTATGAATCTCGTGACTTGGGCTAATACAATGTCTTTTCGCGTTTCTCTTGCTACGACTTTATCGTTAAAACAGGCGAATGACCCCTGCGTTACAAAATGTAAATATGTGAATTCTTTTTTCGTGTCTACGTCTTTCTGTGCCCTCGGCGACGGAAGTCTCGAGAGTCCGTCCGCGCTGTTATTTTCCGATCGTACATACACGATCTCGTATTCAAATGCGCTTAAAAAACTAGCGTACCTTTGCAATCTGCGAGCTGCCATAATGGGTATGCCTTTCTTTGGCCCGAAGATTCGCACCAGTGGCTGGTGGTCCGTTTTTAACAGGAATTTTTTTCCGTACAGGTAGTCGTAAAACTTTGTCACGCCGAATACAATTGCTCGGGCTTCTTTATCGATGGGTGCGTAGTTCCGCTCGCTTGTCGATAACGTCCTCGAGGCGTAAGCTATCGGCCGCTCGCCTTCTGGAGTAACGTGTGCCAGTATCGCTGAGACGCCGTAGTCCGATGCATCACACGTTAAGCTTATTTTTTTATCCGGGTCGTAATTTATGAGTACTTCGGCAGACTTTAATTCTCGTTTGGCTGTCTCAAAGGCTTCCTGGCACGCGTCCGTCCAGTGGAATTTATCCTTTTTTAAATTATCGTACAGTGGATACAATTTTGTAGCTCGGTCCTTGATAAATCTTGCATAGTAGTTTAGCATTCCGAGGAACCCCTGTAATTCTTTTTTTGTTGTCGGCGCCGGTGCCTTATCTATTGCCTCCACCCGCTCGCGTAACGCGTGTACCCCTTGTTCGTCTATTTCTACGCCAAGGTATCGAATTTTCCGAACTAACAGTTCACATTTTTTCCATTTCAATTTGAGTCCACACTCGCTCAATTTATCTAGGACTTCGCTCGTTCTCTGTACATTCTCTTCCGGTGTTCTACCCTTAATTATAATATCGTCTAGAAATACGTTCACATCCGGCATTCCCGCGAATATTTGTTCCATTTGTCTTTGGAAGAATCCCGGTGCCGATGCTATACCGTACGGCAGCTTATTCGGTTGGAACGAACCCCGGTGTGTACTGATCGTTAGTATTTGTTTCGATTCGTCGCTTACCGGCACCTGCGCGTACGCCTCCTTGAGGTCGATTTTAGAGAAGAAACGTCCTCCCTGTAAATTTGCGATCAGGTGCTCTATCCGCGGCAGTGGGTGTCTATCTATTAACAATTTCGGGTTAACGGTTACCTTGTAGTCCCCGCATAGCCTTAAGCTGCCGTCGCTTTTTACGACCGGGACGATCGGTGTTCCCCATTCGCTTGCTTCGACTTGTGAGAGGACTCCTTCCCCGATCAGTCTGTCAATCTCCGCGCCTACCTTGTCTTTTAACGCCAGCGGCAGTGTACGTGGTTTAACATACGTCGGTACTACCCCGTCCTTCATTCTGATTACAAATTTTGCTTTTGTATAGTTCCCCAGTCCTGGCGAAAATAACCTTGAATATTTATTAAAAAGCTGATCGGCCATCCCTCGAATTTTTTTGTCTTCGGTCTTTTTCCCTGTTACTTGTTTTATTCCCGCGATTTTCTGTTCCGATTGCTCTATTCCTAACGGCCACAACCCTAATTTATACAGCCAGTCGCGGCCTAATAGCGGTTTTCCCGTTTTCCCCATTACGTACAGTTTCCCCTTTGTCTTGATTTTCCCGAATTTTACCTTTATGTTTCTTAGCATCCCTAGTGGCTCGCTCTCCTCACCGCCGTAGTAATTCAAGGTTGTGTCCGATGCGACTAACGGTATCCGTGCAAACTTTTTTCGATACTCCGTTTCGCTTATCAACGAGACGTCTGCGCCACCGTCGACTTCCATCTCCAATTCTCGCCCCTCTACCTTAACACATAGAAATTGCGGTTTTACTCTAATCGTATTGCATTTGTCTCCTCCCTTCCTAACCGAAAAAACATCTGCATACCACTCCGACTCGGAGTCCGTTTCCGACTCGCTCGATTCCTTGCTTCGCTGCATTTTCTTGACCGGCTTCCGCCCCCGCTGCGACGGCTCCTTGCAAACGCTCTGTAGATGTCCCCGCACTCCGCACTCGTTACAGACTCGTTCTCGATGCCAGCAATCGTCTCTTATGTGGCCTGGCCTGCCGCAGCAGAAGCATTTTGGTCCTCGCGACGGCCCTGGCGTCGGTGAGCGTCGGTCGGTTCGTGTTGGTGAGCGTTGTTGATAGTTTCGCGTCGCCGGGTTTCGTTGTTGTCCATACTGCTTTGCTCTCTCGTTCTCTCTGTTCCCTCGCAGTCCGCCGCGGTTCCGACCGCGTTTTTGCAAACGATCGACTTCGGCTGTCTCCTTCTCTTTTGCGGTGTTGTTGCCTTCTGTCGCTTCGACCTTGAATTTCTCCGCTGCCTTGTGGGCTTCCTCGATCGCCGTTGCCGTCTCGATCGCTGTGTCCAGTGTTAGCGTCGTGATCCGAAATAAGGCAATTTTGATATCTTTGTCGCGGATTCCACTGAGCAATTGGTCCTTTATTGCTTCGTTTTCGGCTGCAAACTTGCACTCGGTGGCCAGGTCTCGTAGACTCGCCACGTATTTCGCCACCGGTTCGCCCTCGGCTTGTATCCGTTCGCGAAATCTTGATCGGAGCACTGTCACGTTTGTTTTCGGTTTCACATATTCGGTCACTTTTTTTATTATTTCCACTAGCGTTACCTCTTTCGGTTTCTCCGGGGCACATACTTTCCTCACCACCGCGTAAGCTTCCGCGTCGATCTTCGTCAGGAAAATCGCTTTCTTTTTATTCTCATCTGTTATGCCCTTGGCCTCGAAGTAGAAGTCTATCCGCTCGACAAATTGCTCCCAATCATCGACTCCTATTTTAAAATCGAGTTGTGTTGAATATTCCATCTCTGCCGCCTCTTCCCTCTGTACCGCTCCGTTTTCCGTGTCCGTAGCGTCCTTTACCTCGCCGGCTTCTTGTTCGGCTAGTACTGCTTCCCTCAATATTCGCCGCAGGTCCTCCAATTTCGTTCCTTCGCTTGCCACCGTTCCTCTCTTTTGCAGTTCTTCTTGGACTTCTTCCTTTCGCAGTAGGTATATCCACGAGAGTCCCTTTTTCGTTTCACTTGACTCCGCCATTCGCGGTTACACGCGTTCGCGACTATTCGTTTATCCTCGTCGCCATTTGGCCCGTATCGTACGTATGGTCTCGGGAGGACAGGTGAGCGAGGTAAACACGACTGGCTCCGGTCAAGGTGTATAATTAACTGCCGGACATCGGTTATACAAATCTTCATCTCTGCTCTCCCCACTCTTCATCCATCCATACACACTCTTCTCTGGTACATACACTACAAAGCCGAAACGTAAAAGAAGAACAGAGTTAGATTTTTTGCGCGACGCACAACGATTTTTTTTTTATAAATTCCTTACAATTATACTTAACGAAGATCTCAACAATTATTCCAAATTGTAAAATAGGTGGCTGGCTAATTGTTACCCTGCATACAAAATAAATAAGTAAATAAAAAACAGGCTGATTCGGTATAAAAATTTGCGATCAACTGACTGTATCGGTTTGGTTTCTCTTTATATGTATTTATTTATTTTTTAACATATTTATTATTATATAAATGCAAAAAAAAAAAATATTCTTAATGGATCCGAGTTTAGTACGCACAGTGCTGACCACGTGATGGAGTTCATCGTCGGTAACCCATTGTCAACGAGAAAATTAAATATTATCTTTATTTATTTGACAAGCTAGTAGAGTAGCCAGAAGACAAATATCGGTGCAACAAACATTCCTATTGTCTTGGAAGTTAATACAAATATTAGTATTTTTTAGTATTTTATTGAACGCATACTGCTTGTTCTTTTTCGCAGGGCAGATAGAATTTTCAAGTTGTATAATTAATTATAATTAATTAATATAACTTGAAAAATTAATCTACTCTAAGAATAATAATAAGTGTGCGTCCAATAAAGTTGGCGAGTATCCATGAAAATGATTAAAAAATACTAATATTTTTATACCTTCAAAGACAATAGGAATGTCTGTTGTAACGACCTTTGTCTTCTGGCCACTCCACTAGCTTGTCAAATGGACAAAAATAATAATTGATTTTCTCGTCATCATTGGTTTAGGGAAGACGAAATCAACCACGTGACCAGCCCCATGCGTCGGAATGTGCACACATATGAAAAAAAATCGGATGTTCATTTTCGTCGAGTCATAGGGTTCATGGAATAATCCACAATTACGCCAAAACTAATGCTTTCGCGTTGGGGACTGGATATGAGCAATTACATTTTTTATCCAGGAGTGACGTTACTTCCGGTCGAAAAATTCAATTTTCGAACCAGACGTGACATATTCCCGGGGACTGGATGGGGCAGTCCCCATCCAGTCCCCGAGAATATGTCAACCTAACAAACCTAATCTAATATTTCCATAAGAAGTGACGTCATACCGGAAGTATGTAATATCTGGGTTGAAAATGTTTTCAACGGGAAGCAACCTCACTTTCGGTTTAACAATCTTAATTTTCAACCGGAAGTGACGTCAGTCCTGGTTGAAAATTAAGATTTTTAAACCGAAAGTGAGGTTGCTTCCCGTTGAAAACATTTTCAACCCAGATATTACATACTTCCGGTATGACGTCACTTCTTATGGAAAAATTAGATTAGGATTGTGAATGGAAACAGGATAAGGACAGGATACAAATAAAATATAACTTTTATTAGAGTAACATTTTTATGAAACCCTTTAAAATTTAACGATAAACATTTAATCAATTACTATAAGATATAACAATAAAATATTAAACTTTGTCAAACAAAAAAAAGCGATTCTACTGAAGTCCGGTCTTAAGATAGATACTGCTGGAAGTGTCCACCTCCTTCCTGGATGCAGCATCGCAGTCGCTTTATAAAATTTTCTTTGCATTTAGCAATCATTTCGGGGGTGATCGTAATGACAGCGTCATTGATACGCTGCCGTAGCTCCGCCCTGGTTGCGACAGCGTGTCTATAGACGCGCTCTTTAATATGCCCCCAAAAGAAAAAATCAAGCGGATTGAGGTCCGGCGATCTGGCGGGCCAGTTGATCGTCCCTCCGCGTCCAATCCATCGGTTTGCATAGACCTCATTCAGCAGCATACGCACGGCTACCTGGTAATGAGCAGGTGCCTCATCGTGTTGTAGCCACATATCGCGAATTTCCTCTTCATCTATCCCGGCGGCGCGTAGAAGTCCCGGCAACCGATGAATCAGGAATCGGCGATAAATTGCACCCGTAAGTCTCTGCGGAAGTTCGAATGGTCCAATCTGTAAAATAAAGTAGACTCATTCAAATTTTCCTATTTCGCCCATGTTGCTAATTAAGGTAGTACTTGCGGTACAGTCCCGCCAAACGTGAGTTTCAGCGAAAATTTCGAACACTTCTCGATGGGACACAAATCTGAAAAAATCAAGTTCATGGGAGGTGCTGCAAACATTGTTTTTGTGAAATAATAATTCCAATTTGTTATCAACAAATTGAAGATAAAAACTATTGTTCAACAAATGACCCGG
The DNA here is from genome assembly GCA_917499995.1 of Ichneumon xanthorius. Taxonomy (NCBI): domain Eukaryota; kingdom Metazoa; phylum Arthropoda; class Insecta; order Hymenoptera; family Ichneumonidae; genus Ichneumon; species Ichneumon xanthorius. Next base: position 679,438 of record CAKJTD010000090.1, on the reverse strand, counting down.
CAACTTAACTATTTTCCTTCACAAAAATAATTCGGTTATTTTTCTGAGAATACGTATGAATTTTTTCAGAATTTTTTGTAATTTTCGATAATCGCGTTTTTTCTATGTTCAAGCTGTGAAAAACGCTATTTTCACAGATTATAAAAAATTCTGAAAAAATGCATACGTATTCAGAAAAATAACCGAATTATTTTTATGAAGGAAAATCGTTAAGTTGCCGGGTCATTTGTTGAACAATAGTTTTTATCTTCAATTTGTTGATAACAAATTGGAATTATTATTTCACAAAAACAATCATTGCAGCACCTCCCATAAACTTGATTTTTTCAGATTTGTATCCCATCGAGAAGTGTTCGAAATTTTCTCTGAAACTCACGTTTGGCGGGACTGTACCGCAAGTACTACCTTAAGGTAGTCCGTTCGTTATATCCAACACCACCAAAGTCCCTGAGAGGAATGAGAGAGATTACAAACACGTCTCGATGAAATAAAACCTGAAAAAAGTCGAGAATATGGAAAGTACTGAAAAGATTTTTTCTGCATTGTAATAATTCCAAAATGTTATTAACAAATTACTGAAAAATAAAAATTGTGCAAGAAATTACCCGACAACCCAATTTTTTTTGTTATGAAAATGATTTGTCAATTGTTCTGAATACGTATGAATTTTTTCAGAATATTATGTAATGTTCGAAAATTGTGATTTTAAACAAATGTTAACATAAAGAAAATGCAATTTTCAAACATTACATGAAATTCCGGAAAAATTCATACGTATTCAAAAAAAGTAACAAATCATTTTTACGAGACAAAAAATTAATTTGCCGGGTAATTTTTGCAACATTTTTTTTCAGTAATTTGTTAATAACATTTTGGAATTATTATTATGCACAAACAATCTTTTCGGCCTCTTCTATACGTTTGATTTTTTTCAGATTTTTATCCGATCGGGAAGTGTTTGTCATTTTCTCGTATGCCTCTCTCAAACTTAGGTGGCATCAAACATAACGAAAGGACTACCTTAAGATAGTCCTTACCAATGGTGTTGATTTCGCATAAGTTTCAGAGAATTGAGAGGGAATTGTAAACACTTCTCGTTGGTATAAAAATCTGAAAAAATCAAGCGTATTAAAGATGCCGAAAAGATTAATTTCGCGTAATAATAATTCCAAAATGTTATTAACAAATTGATGAAAAATGTTATTGTTCAACAAATCTCCCGGAAACATATTTTTTTTAATGAAAATTATTCGTTTATTTTTCTGAACACGTATGAATTTTTGCAGATTTTTAAATTCACTTTGAATTTTCTGACTTTCTACATGTTTTTCCTATATAAAAAAAAAAAAATTCAAAGTGAATTTAAAAATCTGAAAAAATTCATACGAATTCAGAAAAATAAACGAATAATTTTCTTTAAAAAAAAAAAGTTATGTTCCCCCGGAGATTTGTTGAACAATTACATTTTTCATCAATTTGTTACTAACACTTTTGAATTATTATTATGTAAAATTAATATTTTCGGCATCTTTAATGCGCTTGATTTTTTTCAGATTTTTATACCATCGGGAAGAACCGACAGCGGTGGATGCGCGGTTGGCGCACGGCTCTGGTGGTCCCCCAAGTCAAGCTGATTCGTTCGCGGTCAGTACTTGGATGGGTGACCGCTTAGCCGTGCGTTAGCTGGCGCATCGACCGTTGAGCGGAAGGCGATTTCTTCTGAAACTTTGGTGTTTCTGCACTTTACTCAAGTGCAAAAATACCGGTGGATCAGTAGAATATGGTCGTCTGTACCGGCACGGGTTTTCCGTAGTTTCCCCGTGTCCCTGGCAAATGCGGTACAGTGTAGCTAAGTCGGCTACGGACGCAATGGAAGTTAGGTAGCTTAGATGAGTGCGGGTAGGGAGTGCCAGGGGGGAATCGGGATGGGGTTCCGTAAAAACCCGACAGGGTATACGGTGGAATTGGAACAACAAAAATAAAAAAATAAAAATACCATCGGGAAGTGTTTACAATTCCCTCTCAATTCTCTTAAACTTATGCGAAATCAACACCATTCGCAAGGACTACCTTAATTGATTCATAAAATAACTTACCAATGTGTTTCCCTTAATACCTGCCCACAAGTTGATTGAAAACCGCGTTCGCACGGTTCGACCTTCAAGGATGACACGGGGATTTTCGCCACGTCTCGCGTACTGGTGGAAATTATGCGTGTTCCACGTTGAATTTCGACCGTAATGCGATTCATCCGTGAAAAGAATTCGGTCGAAAAATTCGTCATCGTCCTGGCACATTCGCAGTATCGTCCGGCAAAAATCAAGGCGATCAGGGTAGTCTTGAGGTCGAAGAGCTTGCACGCGAAGAATATGGTACGCGTGCATCTTTCGTTCCTTGATGGTACGTTGAACGCTCATCCGCGACATCCGAAGAATCCCCGATATCTTGCGTATACTCGTTTCCGGATCGCGATGTAATTCGCGCATTACGCGTCGCTCGTTTCGACGCTCGTTACGCGTCGCTCGTTCTCGCCGTCCGCGGAGCCCCGGCACCTACGCCTTTTCTTTTCGGCAACAATGTACCCCACGTACGGACGCGATTTATCAGACGGAGTACAACGTTCTTATCGATTCTCCTTTCTCTGTGTCGTCTTATCGGGTTTTCAGGAATCTCCCCCGCATTCAATGCATCCTGCCTCGCGTTTCTCATATCCACTCGCGCATTGTATCGTCTCGCCGTTTCATTTGCGTTGTCTCTGCACGTGAAATATAATTGTATTATTCGATAATATTCCAGAACACTATAATCACCCATGGCTACTCAGAAGATACTGAACCAACGGGAAAAATTTCAAGCCGATCGCTTAAAAACAATTGAAAATCAAACGGACATCTCCATTAAAACTATCGCCTATTGGTGGAGCCGTTGAGACGCTGCCTAGTTGATAGGCATTTGTTTTTCTGCTAACACAGGAATAATTGTTGGAGCTTGCAACAATGTATAATTTGTCCAGAATTTTTGGAAATACCGGCTGCATTTCGATGACCTAATTCCGTAATGGGATATCGGTCGTGTATAGGGTAAAAGTGGGGAATATGGCCCGGTCCATATATCATTGATTTACGTGTTAATCGAGGTGGGCCATATTCACCACTTTTACCCTAAGCATAGCCTGCTCGCCCTTTTGGCATTAGGCCATCGATATCTCGAATTTAAATAATAGACGAAGCCAGCGGCGTGGGCGACTCCAAAATGAAACGATTCAAATATTAACTTTCTATTACCGTACAAGTTACTCACCAAAAAGAATTTGAGACATTTGGAAAAAAAATTCCGTGCGTGTGCGTGTGCGTGTGCGTGTGCGTGTGCGTGTGCGTGTGCGTGTGCGTGTGCGTGTGCGTGTGCGTGTGCGTGTGCGTGTGCGTGTGCGTGTGCGTGTGCGTGTGCGTGTGCGTGTGCGTGTGCGTGTGCGTGTGCGTGTGCGTGTGCGTGTGCGTGTGCGTGTGCGTGTGCGTGTGCGTGTGCGTGTGCGTGTGCGTGTGCGTGTGCGTGTGCGTGTGCGTGTGCGTGTGCGTGTGCGTGTGCGTGTGCGTGTGCGTGTGCGTGTGCGTGTGCGTGTGCGTGTGCGTGTGCGTGTGCGTGTGCGTGTGCGTGTGCGTGTGCGTGTGCGTGTGCGTGTGCGTGTGCGTGTGCGTGTGCGTGTGCGTGTGCGTGTGCGTGTGCGTGTGCGTGTGCGTGTGCGTGTGCGTGTGCGTGTGCGTGTGCGTGTGCGTGTGCGTGTGCGTGTGCGTGTGCGTGTGCGTGTGCGTGTGCGTGTGCGTGTGCGTGTGCGTGTGCGTGTGCGTGTGCGTGTGCGTGTGCGTGTGCGTGTGCGTGTGCGTGTGCGTGTGAACACTTCTCGATGGTATACAAATCAGAAAAAAATCAAGCATATTAAAGGTGCGGAAAAGATTAATTTGGCATAATAATAATTCCAAAATGTTATTAACAAATTTACGAAAAATGAAATTGTTCAACAAATTTCCCGGCAACGTAACTATGTTTTTAATGAAAATGATTCATCCATTTTTCTGAACACGTATGAATTTTTTCAGATTTTTAAATACACTTTGAATTTTGTGATTTTCTGCACATTTTTGCCCATATAAAAAGAAAATATTCAAAGTGAATTTAAAAATCTGAAAAAATCATACGTTTTCAAAAAAATTAACGATTCATTTTCATTAAAAAAATAGTTACGTTTCCGAGAGATTTGTTGACCAATTTTATTTTTCATCAATTTGGTAATAACATTTTAGAATTATTATTATTATGCAAACTTAATCTTTTCGGCACCTTTAATATGCTTGATTTTTTTCAGATTTTTATACCATCCAGAAGTGTTTCCAATTTCCTCTAATTTCTCTGAAACTTATGCGAAGTGAACACTATTCGCAAGGACTACCTTAAGCAAACCCTCAAGACGGTAGACCATCTGTCATATGAGAATAAAAATAACGACTCGTCTTTGCATTCGTCGGTACCTCTGCTGGAGGTACCGAACTAATCACAGCCGACCATATTCACTGCCTTAATAATTCATAATTCATAATTCATAATTCATAATTCATAATTCATAATTCATAATTCATAATTCATAATTCATAATTCATAATTCATAATTCATAATTCATAATTCATAATTCATAATTCATAATTCATAATTCATAATTCATAATTCATAATTCATAATTCATAATTCATAATTCATAATTCATAATTCATAATTCATAATTCATAATTCATAATTCATAATTCATAATTCATAATTCATAATTCATAATTCATAATTCATAAATCGCCAGCTGATCGTGCGTCAGCGAGACCGTAGCAGCAATCGCCGAACTGCACGCTACGCCTGCCACCGAGCAGCCAGCCTCGCGGAAACAAGCGAGTTCGCCACTTGCACTCAAGTTCGAACGCCCGCTTCGGCTTCGGTCTCGCGGAATCGGAGCGCTCTGATTGGCCAACTTCAATCGCTCGTTACGCCGAAGCTATTGCGAATTGAGCGACCCGCTTCCGCGAGGGGACTCCGGGGCCCACCAGCTACCTCCCAATGTCAGCTGGTGCGGGGATTCCGGGACACCCTGTATATATATTGTGACGCGAGGATTGAGAACTCATCTCATCGAAATACCGCCTGATAAGAGCGATCGGTACGAATATCATCGGCAGGCACGTGGAAACCGCAACTTCCGATCCACATCATCAGAAGGATGTTTTTCTCCGCTTATGCCATGATACTCGTCGCCCAACGATGGAAAAGGATCCATCGACGACAACCAGCGACCTTTCTATTTGGCTGTCGCCAACCCTTTTCGTCGCTGTATCTGCGATAACGCGTTAACTGACGGCCGCTATTCGAAAAGATCTTCGCGCGCGCCGTACGAAAAGGTGTAATTGCGAGGCTGCCCTGCGAGGCGCCAGTTACCGGTACGCTGGGTCGTGGGAATCAGAGTAGGCGCAAGGGAGGGGTTGTCGCGAGCGCGATCGATGAGCGACAACAATTTTTCGGGGATTCTCTCGCGAACGGTGTAGCGTGACGGTGTGAGCAGCTCACTCTCGGACTACCATATTGGAATTCTGCGCACCCGAGCCACAAGGGATTTCCGAGCTCCCTTCTTGTCTTTCGGATTTTATTTCTCGATACCGGTAAGCCTTTCGCAACCGATCGTAAATTGAATAATTGGACCTCCTTTATCGCGGTAGTTGTTTTGATTAATTATTTATCTGATTCGCTGTAATTTGTGTGGAACTCGGTCGCGGCGTCGAGCACCGGCTCGGGCTGAATATTCTACGTTGGATATTTGTTCGTGTTAAGAAAAGGGCCGAGTGCTACGGGCTCGCGTCGCCTGTGCGTAGCTTTTCTGCGGAATTGGCCGGGAATCGCGAGGGTTTCCATTGTGTGTGATTGTGTATTTGTTAACGGCAAGACGTGCGGGTCTCTGCGCTGTTCTTTCGCGATTGGTAAAATTCGAGGCTTCGGTCGACGGCGGCAGCTGTTCGACGGGCAAAACGGCGAAAGAAAAGCGAGAACGGCGAGAGTCCGTATCGCCCCGGCTTCTCCGGGTACGCCAAGATTCTTCAGTGCAACTTTGCCTGCGCTTATTACCGGTAATTGACAGAAACTCCTAATTTCATGTGTTTCCTGCGTAGGCAGACCCTCACGTCGTCGCGCGTTCGGGTTTCGTCGGCGAGCAAGGGTCCTTCTAACCTTGCCGCGCGACCGCCGATCGCCGTTTACCGTTTCTGTTCGTTATCGCGTATTGTTTGTGAGTGTGTGGGTGAGTAATCCGAAATTTAGTAGGGACTTAGGGATACATCAATCTTTATTTTATTCATCGCCATTTTTGTTTTTCAAAGTTTTATTTTATACCATTGAATTTATTTGCTCTAGGCAATCTCTCTCGACGGTGAACTGAGTAGCCGCCGAGAGCTTAGCAGGGACTTGATGTACCGGGTAGCCCTTAAGGATTTTCGTTGGAAAAGAGAGCGAGAGACTTTAATTTATTTTATTTGCACTGTTTTTGGCTTGAATTAGATTTCTGTTTAATAAATGATTATTTTCGTCTCTCTCTATGTTGTGTTGAGATAATCAGTTTCGTTTTCACTCAGCTCGAATTCAACGGACCGCCCCTCTACCATTTCCCCATGGCTGCTTGTCTAGCGGGACACAACCTTATTCTTTTGCTAACATCTTTGCCGATCGGGTCGCACACCGTGTGCGGATGGCGCCCATTATTGATAAAAATAAACCGATCGAGGGACGGGGTTTTGTGACGTTTTTTACCGGTACTGGAGGGTTCCGACGAATTTGCCCTCCACCCGGAAATTCCTCTCACAATATATATATATATATATATATATATATATATATATATATATATATATATATATATATATTAGGGTGTTTCAAAAAAAGGCATTGTTTTTTAAATTTTTCTCCCACCTGTTTAAAGTACAGATTTCGATCTCAAATTGAACCTCACAAAAGGCGGTACCAAGCAAAAAATCCTAAGAGGTGCCGCATTCGACGGTTAACCCAAAAAATGCGGCACCTCTCAAACTTAATTGTCAGCGACCGTCTTTCGCTGGATTTTTTTATCAATTAATATATATAGTTCTATAGGGTGGGAACTTAACGTTTTGCCATTTTTTGTATTAAACACAAAAGACTACAAATAAAAAAATTATTAAAAATATGTATTTTGGGTTCACTACAAAAAATTACAAAAAGTTAATCTCCCACCCCGTAGAATTATATATTTCGATCTAAAAAAACATTTCGCGAAAGGCGGTCGTTGACAATTAAGTTTAAAAGGTGCCGCATTTTTGGGTACAAACGTCGAATGCGGCACCTCTTAGAATTTTTTGCTAGAGACCACCTTTCGCGAGGTTCAATTTGAGATCGAAATCTAGACTTTAAAAAAGTGGGAGCAAAATAATTAAAAAAATGTCCTTTTTGTGAAACACCCTAATATATATATATACGGAGCAATCACAGAAGCTCAGTCTTTTTGGCAATAAAAGAATTGACACTGAATATAAATCTAATTAAATCACCGGTTTCTCCTTCGATTATTGTCTCTATTTATTGCCTTATTTTACTGCTTGAAATTGTGATCTTTAATCGAAAAAGATTTATTCTCGCGTGAACCGCACCACGCATGCACGGGCAGCTCCTCGGTCGACGCGAAGTCCAGCTGGTCGCTGTGCTCGGCTGTCTCGCTGTGATGTCACGGCACGGTGATCGTCTGTGACAGCTCGCTCGCCTCGCGATTTGCAATTGGTGTTAATTTGTGAATTCGACGTTTTTACCTTGTTCTGAGGGTGTAGGTGGCTGCAGGGGAAGTGAACTAATCCCTGGATGTGACTTTTTTTAGGTACTTGGTGTCGTAAAATGAGGCTGGTCCGACTTTGCAGCTTCTGACCGGTCACTTTGATCACTTTACCGCTCACTCTGATCGTTGCACCAGTTGCACCGTTGTGAATTCTTGTATTCACACACTGTTGTCTGTCACTACGGAAGGGCACAGATTGTTCGAAGTCCAGTTTGACACACAACATAAGTTATTCAGCCTTTCTAAATCCCGTTCGGCAATATTTTACAAGTTCTTTTTCGGCACCGTTTATATATGTCACATTCCACGAAATTTATAAGTTCAGAACCGCACGATTTTTATAAGTCCAAATCGGCACGAAATTTTATAAGTCCACAGGAGCACCAAATTTATAAGTCCTTTTCGGCACTGTTCACTTTTATTGCACTTTTCTTACTTTCACTCTTCACTTTTCCACTTTTATCCTTGGAGAGCTGGCCGATGATAAGGTAGATCCGATAAACTGATGATCGACTGCCGAAATCGCCGTCCTTTATACCCCGATTTTGGACTCCCACTCCGTCGGTTTGGCAGATTTCTGGCGGACTCGCGTCTGCGTGCGGTCGACCAATTGTTAATTTTCTGATTGGCTAGAAACAATGATCTTCCTCTACCCTCCAATCCCGCGTCGGTATGATAGTGACGATCTTCCGGTGTTATCCGTTGAGCTAATAATGTGCTCGGTCGGTGCCGTGTGCAACGGGAGTGACGCCATTTCTGTCCAATCAGCGAGGCCGATTTTCCCTCGCTTTCGCCTTTCTCCGACCTTGAGCGTGCTTTCGCCGCAAGCCCGCTCGGCAGCGCCGCTGTACTTCCGAATCTTCGCTGGTTTTGGGGATTGCGCGTGCGCGACGCTTGACATCGATCGTACGCTCGATCCCGTCGGATCGCGCCACTTTTCTCTCAGCAGGCTGGTCCGACGACTGTTCTGCATGTCTCCCGGCTGATCGTGTCTCCCGGGCTCTCGCGGTGTCGTCACCGGGGCCACACGGGAGATTCTCTCATGCAGGGGAGTCACGTCGTTATTTCTCGGGTTCTGAGGGCATTCCCGTTGCATGTGGCCCTCTTCCTTACAAGCATAGCATCGAATAGATTTTGGGGTGTTTGATTTTCTTCGAGCGGCTCGATAGCCGCTGAAGCATCTCTACAATACTTGGTAAAGATAGTCACGTTGAGGTTTTCTACATAAAAATTCGCAATCAAAGAGGACGCGATTCTTGAAACCTGGCAACGTATTAGATTTAGATACTCGTTGGGAAGTAATGGAAGAGCCGCGGCTAACCGATTCTGTGGTGGATTGCGCGTCTATTTGGTCTAAATCGCCGTTATTGATAACGGCGGTCGTAATTATCGGCTCTACTATCCTGTTCGGACCCTGACGTAATGGCTCCATCCTCCTACCCGAACGCAAACTCGAACCTCTAGACTGGCCAGAGTGTGTCTTCTTTGGTGGTAGCATGTTTATCGAAATAGTACATTTTGATACGAGTGCGAAAAACTATTTCTGACGACTGTGAATTTGCAGCACGAGCCGAAGGCGAGTGTTGCATATGAGTTCAGAAAACGTTTTTCGGACGAGTATCGAACAAAAGTTTATTTCACAAGGTGTGAAAATGGGGGTTTTTGCAAAAACCGACATTATAACAAATAACATTATGACAAATAAAGAAATAAAATGTCGGCTCCCTCCCCCTCCCCCTCCCCCTCCCCCTCCCCCTCCCCCTCCCCCTCCCCTCCCCCTCCCCCTCCCCCTCCCCCTCCCCCTCCCCCTCCCCCTCCCCCTCCCCCTCCCCCTCCCCCTCCCCCTCCCCCTCCCCCTCCCCCTCCCCCTCCCCCTCCCCCTCCCCCTCCCCCTCCCCCTCCCCCTCCCCCTCCCCCTCCCCCTCCCCCTCCCCCTCCCCCTCCCCCTCCCCCTCCCCCTCCCCCTCCCCCTCCCCCTCCCCCTCCCCCTCCCCCTCCCCCTCCCCCTCCCCCTCCCCCTCCCCCTCCCCCTCCCCCTCCCCCTCCCCCTCCCCCTCCCCCTCCCCCTCCCCCTCACCCTCACCCTCCCCCTCCCCCTCCCCCTCCCCCTCCCCCTCCCCCTCCCCCTCCCCCTCCCCCTCCCCCTCCCCCTCCCCCTCCCCCTCCCCCTCCCCCTCCCCCTCCCCCTCCCCCTCCCCCTCCCCCTCCCCCTCCCCCTCCCCCTCCCCCTCCCCCTCCCCCTCCCCCTCCCCCTCCCCCTCCCCCTCCCCCTCCCCCTCCCCCTCCCCCTCCCCCTCCCCCCTCCCCCTCCCCCTCCCCCTCCCCCTCCCCCTCCCCCTCCCCTCCCCCTCCCCCTCCCCCTCCCCCTCCCCCTCCCCCTCCCCCTCCCCCTCCCCCCTCCCCCCCCCCCCCCCCCCCCCCCCTCCCCTCCCCCTCCCCTCCCCTCCCCTCCCCTCCCCTCCCCTCCCCTCCCCTCCCCCTCCCCTCCCCTCCCCCTCCCCCTCCCCTCCCCCTCCCCCTCCCCCTCCCCCTCCCCCTCCCCCTCCCCTCCCCTCCCCTCCCCTCCCCTCCCCCTCCCCCTCCCCCTCCCTAACACCCCGTAACAGCCTAACCGGAGTATAAATTTCTTAACGCGCACGCTTGCAACCAATCTAACGTTACTCGAACACGTAACTTAAATCCATTACACAACCAATATCGATAACATCTCGGGAACATAATTGTCCGGTAACTTCATAATTCGGTAACTTAAGCTAAAACCTAATCAGATAACAGTCGGATGAGTCCTTGGGACGTATATTCCGAAAAATAACGTCACAACTCCCCCCTCCTTGACGGGGACCCATTGGGGTTTTTGGCTGTGAGCACCGATGACCAAGTCCTTCGGGGGTTGTGTCTGAAACAAACTCGAATCCAATCCTTGAGATACCCCATAGATAACAATACGTTTATGAATCACGAGTTGAACGGCGACAACTCTGTATGTAAATATGTAAAAAGAAAATGCCGTGTAAATAAAGTAATATAATTTGCCCAAAATTAAATAACGTAACTCAAATGCCCAGCCATATTTCGTGAATCGTCGTTTCCCTTCGGTCGAACAAATCGGTGGAACCGTCAGTACATCGAAACCAAAAATCTATATAAAATAAAACTACTAAATAATCTCATTTTACGGTCACACGTCCCGAAAAATAATCTTTGTTAAAGAAATCGGGAACTTCCCTTGTCGGGGAGAAAACACTTCTCGGTGTTCAGCCTTTACTTTTAATGTGAGGTAACATCGCATTTTATCACCGATAACATCGCATGGAGAAACGATAACAGCTCTCGGACTAACGGTAACAGAGCATAAACACAGCCCGAAATCGATATCGATCATCGAAAACAGTGATTTATGTTTTAATCATTAAATCAAAGCGAACGTCAAAATTATCCTTCGTTCATCGAAACAACAGCGGAGGGCTTGAGGCAAATCGTCAAAATTAAATAGATATCAGTCGTCGAAACAGTGACCTGAATCAAAGCGAGTCATCAAAATTATTTTGTAACTACCCAAGATAATGTCAAGTCCGAGAGATCGATAACGCGTAGACGATAGGTCCGATAACGCTGTCTACTTGCGTGGAGAATCCTTAATGTCACGAGCAGCCGGGACCGTATGGATCACGATCCTCGAGATTCTTGGGAGCTGGTGGAGGTCCTTTTCGTCGGTAGCGGCCCAACGGAGGCTCCGGCTGATGGCGGTTTCCGTAAGACCGTGGGGTATCATACGTCGGCGGGTTGACCTGCGTTCCCATAGGTGCCAGGTAAGCATCCATGGAATACCCTCGGGCGGGGTTCATCTCCCTCCTTGCTCGGTGTGTCCGTAGCTGGCATAGGGCACTCGGGATCTGTTCTCTCGGTACGTTGCGACCCAAACTGGCGACGCGTCAAGGTCCGCGTTGCATCCACCCCTGGTTGCAGTTTGGACATGTACGCATCGTGTAGTGATGACGCCCGAGAACGTCGCAGTGATCGGTCGAGGAGCCCGCGTGCTCGGTGGAGTCGGAGTGGCCGGCGGCGTGTCCGGGTGTGGCCCATACATCTGGTAGGGGGCCTCCACGTATGAGTCGGTGTCGATTCATACGTTTGTTGGGAGACTTTGGCGGAGGGTGCTGGTTCGTCCACTTGGTTGCTCATCTCCATCGGTTGCATTGCCACGGTCTCGAGAGTTACCCCTGGTACTGTAACACCTTCATTCGAGCTCAGAGACATCTGGTCCTCCCGATCTTCTATCATCAGATAGTCCTCCGGCGATTCCCTTGGGAGTGCCCATGGGGGAAGAACGGTCTCGATGGACACGAGGACTGGGCTAGTTCTTGGCGGGGTTGTCCCTTCGGTGCGTTCGATAACGGTTTGCCGTCCCGAACTGTAGGGGCTCGATGAGTTGGAGCTAGAGGTGGTGCTCGAGCTGGAGCTGGAGCTTGAAGAACTGTAGGATCGAGGACTTCCGGGGTTGCTGTCAACCTCAGGGCGTTTCGGGAACGGTGGTACCCGGGGGTCGCCCGTCTCCATATGGGCACGAACCATGTGTCGCATGACTCTCTCGAGAGCTACGACCAGCCCTGGATGACGGTTCTCCACTCTCCATAGGACTCCAATGTACGGGTGTACGGGGATCCACGGAGATCCTCGGGGTGACGATGGCATTGGTGCAGCGTATCCGTTGGCCTCATTGTTCGGTTCCGTGGCCTCGTCCACGATCACGTCCGGGTCGATCGGCGATCCAAGATCCAACATGGCTCCCTTGATAGAGGCGACCAGCAACTCGTTGTGAACTGGAGTCCCGTGTGTGCCCTCCATCCTCTGGTAACCAGTAATAGAAGTTGCAAAAATTGTTAGACGAGAGCTCAGTTTTCTAGTGTTAGTTGGAGCCGACTTAAGGCCGGTTTTAAGCGTATTAAAGGCGTCTTGCTGGTCTTCGTCCCAGCACCAGGTCTGTGTCTTTTTCGTAAGTCGAGGCAAGGGTTCGTCAATGGTAGCAAAATCGGGAATGAACCTCCGATACCACGAGGCCATCCCGAGGAAGCGTCGAAGTTGCTTGAGGTTCCGCGGCGCCGGATAGTCGAGAACGGGCGCGATTTTTTCTGGATCGACTTGAAGTCCCTCGTGGTTAACGACGAACCCAAAATATCGTACTTCCGATCGACAGAATTCGCATTTCTCTCGATTCACCGTGAGTCCAGCGTCGCGAATTTTCCGTAACACTCGCTGAAGCCAGTGCAGATGTCTTTGAACGTCCTCGTGACGATAATAATATCGTCGAGATATACATAGACGTGAGGAGTCATCTCGGTGCCGACGAGTCGGTCGAGCAGGCTCTGAGACGTCGTGGGGGCGTTGGTTAATCCGTATGGCATGCGTTTAAAACGAAACAACCCGCGACCAGGCACAACGAATGCAGTGACTTCCCTCGATCCGGGCGTCAGAGGTATTTGGAAGTACGCCTGGCTCAGTTCTAGAGTGGTGATATAATGAGCTTGCCTTAGCTCATCAAGGATACCCGTCATATTCGGGATCGGATAGGCATCCTTTTTGTAACTCCGTTAACTTTGCGGAAATCGATGCAAAATCGGTATTTCTCGTTCGGCTTCTTCACCATGACGACGGGGCTGGCCCAGTCGCTTTGAGAAAGCTTGATGATCTCGCACGGTAACATTGTATCGACCTCGCGCCACATTATGTCACGGATTACGGGGGTTACGGGGTATGGTTTTTGACGAATAGGTGCATTATCCCCTACATCGATGTTGTGCGCCGTTAAGTCGTCAATCCGGGTTTATCGGTAGCAGTCGGTAACTCTGTAGCGAGCAGCTCTTGAAGTTGTTCGGTCTCGGTAGGCGCGGGTGTTCGCAAACCGTAGCACATAATTACGTGGGACGCGTGCTCTACGGGAGTGAACGTGAATGATATTCCCGGAGCGTCACGGTAACGCCAGGTTTAACCGAAAAAGTCCACGACCATTCTGGCAGCGCGTAAGAAATCCATTCCGAGAATGAAATTCTCCGATAACGTTGGCATTAGATACGCGGGAGCCTCAGTTTTTCGCCCTTGTAGTATGGCAGAGAACGGTGAGGCAGAGTCCACGATCCCGATCTGTTGTGCCGCGAGGATCACTTACCGCGGGGGTACGAGACGACGGGCTATACCCACTAGCGAGAACAGTTTCATACCTGCGGCTCTAGCGAATGTGTGCGTCGCGCCAGAGTCGATAAGGGCTCTCACGGTATATCCCTCGATCTCGATAACAATGTGAAACGATAATGGTGCATCTCCTGTACTTGCTCGGGCGGCGGTATCCGCGTCGGTGTTGGGCTTCGGTAACACTGAGTCCGGTAACACAGGTAACATGGTCAAATTCGGTTTTAGGGGCTGCTCATCCCCCGATAACGATAAGACGATAGTTGTAGGAGTATCCGATCTCTCCTTGCCCGGTGTCAAGGAAGGACGAGGCACGTGCACCGGATTTACCTGCCTCTGTTCTCGTTTCCCTGGTTGTAGAAGGGACATTTCGGCGTCGTGACGCCGGAGTAGCTGCAACGGTGACAGAAGACTCGCCGAGGTTCGCGACAATCTCGATGCAGATGTCCGGTCTTTTGACAGTTCCAGCAGGGCATGTCGATAGGGCCCTGCCGCCGAGTGTGATCCCCGATTGCCGGTCTGGAGCCTTCTGCGCCAGGCGAGGTGACTGCTCGTCCTCGGGTAGCATCCATAGGGCGAGGCGCCGTCGGTAACGTCGGTTTCCTTAGACCATAGTGCGTCCCGTTCGTACTCCTCGTCCTTGTAGGCCATCTGTGCCTTGAAGAACAGGCGTCGTGGTGGTCGGTACGGGGTCGGTTGTCCCCGATATGCGAAGCTGGGGCACAGCGAGTGCTCCGGTGTTGGAGGCTGACGGCGAGTACCCGCGCTCTCCAGAATCTTCTCGTGACGGATCGCCGACGTCTCGAGTCCGTCCATCGTCGTCCCTTCGGTTACTGCAATGGCCACTCGGTATTGCGGTAGCAGATTACGATGCGTGTAGCGTACTTGCTCTCGATCTCCCTAACGCGGCGACGTACGCGAGAATAATCCTCTCATGCAGGCAAGATAATCCCCAACTTTCTCGCCGTCCGCCTGTGTTCGATCCATGATTTCATCCCGCAAGGCAATTTGGTAGGCGGGGTCACCATAATATCGCCGGAAGGCATTCTTTGTGATTTCCCAACTAAGAAATCCGCGGGAGTGGCCCCGGTACCACACGAGAGCAGCAGCGCGTAGGAAGGACGGTATCGCCTTCAGGAGTTTCTCGTCTCGAACAGGAAAAAACGCACGACCTTCGTCGACTCGTGTGAGAAGAGCCTCGACGTCTGTCCCTCATTTCCCCGAAAATGATAAATCTTATCGCTTCATGACATTTAAGAGCGCGGCCGCAGATAACGGTCGACCAACGGGGTAGTCGAAGTCTTCATCCGATAAATGGTAATCGTTCTGATGAGGGACTATTCGATTGCGACGGTCTTCGGATGCGCGGCGAGTCGTTCGAGTTTGAGTCGGTAGCAACATCTCATCCTCGCATGGATAAGTAGCGTACCCGTCGTGTACATTTCCGCGAGGTGCCCGCTGCGAGACGTGACTAGATGCGTTTGAACGAATCTCATCGTTGGGCTGATCGGTATAATTCTGAATGCGGTTTTGCATCCCGGCCGGGGTCGCTCGGGTGACGGTAACTTTGGGAGTCGCGGGTCGCGTGCACTTCGTTTTACGCGCTTCTTCGGTAGCACCGGATTCCCGAGAGGCTCCACCGGATCGGTCTGCGCGGATTGCGATAGCGTGTTCAAAGGTAGCAAGGGCGGATTGGGATCCGAGATCAAGACCTCCAACCGCACCAAGTAAATCGTTTTCATTCTGGTGGGTCGCTGGTGGATCCTTGGGTTTCGTTCCCGTGTATTTTTCCGATTGTTAATCACTCATGATTGGAAGATAACGTTACGCGATGCCCGAGAGATAACGATGTGTGGTACGTGAAAGGTAACGACTCGCAGTACACGAAGGGTAACGATACACGGTACGCTAAAAGTAACGACACGTGATATGGGAAAGATAACGATACGTATTGTAATAGTCTGAGAACGCGCGTAATACTCGTCCTTTGTAACGTTCGCGCACACAAGCGACAATTATATATATATTTTTTTCTTTTCGAGTATTCCAAACGATATGACGAGAGAATCAAGTATTGCAATTATTTATTGCTTCAGTAGCGAGGAGAGCAGACAAGGTAACACCGGTAGCGTAGTAGGATTTAGCGAGTAAGCCTGGTTGTACTCACCGGTGATATTATTTTATGAATCGATGCTATTTCCGCGATCGTTTGTAGATAGCTTGCTACTGGTAGGCAACTTGTAATTCCGAACTGAATTCGTCTCAGCGCGGTGTAACACTGAAGTGAATACTGAACACTGAAGTGAACACTGGAGTATTCACTATACGGTAGAGTGAGATAACTCGTAGGTAACGTAGAACCGTAGAGAGAGAGAGAAGGCTCTTGAGCGACTGTTCACTTTGATGATCCGGAAGCTAATGATCGAAATTTCCGCGCAATGTGCCGGAGTCGAAATAATAAAATCGCGGAGTCGGGGGTAATCGTGAGGTAGGGATGATACCCCCCTACTCGAAATGTCTCCCGCTTTCTTCCGGTTTCTCGCGTGATCGGCGCTTCGAGCGGCTGTTTGACTCCCGTGATCTCCGTGGACAAAGGATCGCGGCTTAAGCGGGAAGTATCTGCGTCACCCAAGGCCAGCAATGTTTACCTCCTTTGGAGGTAAACTATGTCACGGTTATTGAGTATTTTGTGGAATGTTTTCCTCCGGGAATTTCCCGGTTTCCTTCTGGTCGAGCCATTTGATTTGTTTATAATACAATATTAGTTTTCATCATTTTCATGAATTTATTGTAGCTTCTTTGAGATCGAACGCCCCTAACCCGCTCACTCTCCCCTTGAGTTTGACAGAAACGAGCCGGGCACAATATCTCGTTCTCCCTGGCAAGCCTGAGCGTACCTGGCGCCGTAATTAATAAAAAATAAAAGGGGAGAACATCTTGAAGGTTCGCGGTGTTGGGTTTCCGCACCACAATATATATATCTGTCTATAATATAAAAAGATTTCGCGGCTGTCGCCGCCGCCGCCGCCGCCGCCGTGTCAAGAATCGAGGGGGGGGTAGAATAATAAGGGCTTAAGTCCATCCTTAAAGGGCCTTGGAATTATAAGGGCCTAAGTCCATTTAGCTTGAAGGGACTTGAATAATAAGGGCTTAAGTCCATTTAGCATAAGGGGATTCGGAACAATAAGGGGGGGGGGGGGGGGGGGGTTTAAAGACTTAGAATAATAAGGGCTTATGTCGTTTTTCTAAAATAGGTATATATCTCTCTATAATATAAAAAGATTTCGCCGCCGTGTCAAGAATCGACGGGAGGAAGGGGGGACCCTCCCTCCGTCGTTTGAAGTATTTAGAATAATAATGGTTTACGTCCAGAAATGGGTGCGAGCGCGCGAGGCGCGCGAGCCACAATAACCCGCTAGTATATATATATATATATATATATATATATTGTAGCGACAATTCTCGCCGAGGAGAATTTCCTACTAAAACCCTATCAGTTCTCCCCTGTTATTTTTAACCCGGGGCGCCAGGTACGACCGTTCGTACCGGGGAGAACAAAACAATTTCCCGACTAACCGCTGTCAATCTCAAGGGCAGAGTGGCTGGGTCAGGGGCGCGTTCGATCGATAAATAAACTACAATCAGTGATGACTCGAAAACCTGAGTTTATTATAACATAAATTAATTACTCGACGGGAAGGAAACCGGGCAAATCCCGGAGGAAAACCTTCCGCCAAAAAGAACAAGTCGACAGGTCCGTCACAACTCGACGGCACCCGCGGTAACAGGTTACAATAAAGTCCCGACAATACTCGGGATCTCGCTCAACGCTCACACATACACACCGAATTATCGCGATGCGGGACGGTCTGCGGGATGACGGTCGGCTCGAGACGCTCAAAACACACAACATAGATCCAAACGCGGAAAACTGACTCGGAGATAAAAACAATAACCAATAACCAAACTGAGCGTACACGAATCGCCGGCGAACCGCCCGTAGACGACGACACAAACAACGGCAACCCCCGTGGGCACGATCCCGAGGTGACTTAACGCGCGAATTTACTAAACAAGTAATAACAAGCGCGACGGCACAAATGGAAGTACGGTCAGGTCGCGGATTCGGCGGATGCCGGAGAAGCCGACCCGTTATCTCCCGCGGTGGCCTTGAGGCCCGCACTCTCCCGGAAAAACCGATTCCCGCGCACGCCAACGTGAATTTAATTAATATCATAAACGGCAAGAAGACTCGACACAAACCAATAAATAAACACGGTCCCTGGAACGGACAAGCTCACCCGTTCGGTACCGCGGTAGAAGATCCAGGTCTCCGAAACCGCTGGATGACGAATTCGTCCTTCTGTCCCGTTCCCCTCGGTATACGGGTTAAGATGGCCCACACGCCCGTCCGTTCGTCGTTACACCTCAACGGAGATTGCCCCGAGTCCTCGATCGCGCTCGCTCTCGTGAACTTTACCCCCACCCGGCCTAATCGCTACCGTTTCCGAATCCTCGGTAATCGCCGTCATCGACCGTCGATCTTCGGCGCCCGCGCGCGCCGATACGCTGCGGCCCGTCGCGCTCGGCGCAAGTGTGCTTGACACGCCGGCGGCAAATTCGATGGACAATGATTGCCCCGGACGAAGATCCTTCCTCCGACGATCGAAAAGAACTCTTCAACGACGTCCTCGACGAGAACCCTTACTGAGGTGCAGCGGCTGGCCCCGATGATTTCCTCGGGACCAGTTCGACGATCCGGGAAGATGCTTTACCCCGGATCCATGATAACCCGCGACTCTGACAGCCGGGCGGGGAGTATGCTGCAAGCGACGACGACTCGGTACAGCTGATCTCGGCGGCATTTCTCGGGACTCCAAGCAGGTATCGGTGCGGCTGATGCCGTGGCTCCCCGATGCGGGCTCCCTCGACCGCCCAGGGTTACATAAAATAAATTCGAATGCCGTTAAATAAAATAAATTCCTAATCCTAATTGCCCCGGCGGAGCCACCCCTGAGCTGCGACGGACGACGGACGGCCGTCGACTAATAAAATTTCCTAAAATGAGCGCTTGGATATTTTTAAGTAACGTGGCCCATTTTTGCCACGTTACAATATATATATATCGGCGTAGAACGACCCGAGTTAAAAACAGCAGAAAAAGGGGTAACTCATATTGCAGTCTGTAACTTTACAAATAAAGAATATTATTGAATCGTCAAAATCGTCTCTGACACACCAGTCCATAATTCCTTAACGCTCGAGTCCACGAATCCTTCCGTTTGAGTGCTCGTTCCTCATAAGGAGGCGCACAAATACGGGAATTATTGTACTAGGCCTTTGCTCCTGTTACATTTGGCGCCCAACGTGGGGGTCGAGCAAAAAGAAATTGGCTGTGTCAGAGAAGCACATTAAATAAATTAAATTAAATTAAATTAAATTAAATTAAATTAAATTAAATTAAATTAAATTAAATTAAATTAAATTACATTACATTACATTACATTACATTAAATTAAATTAAATTAAATTAAATTAAATTAAATTAAATTAAATTAAATTAAATTAAATTAAATTAAATTAAATTAAATTAAATTAAATTAAATTAAATTAAATTAAATTAAATTAAATTAAATTAAATGCCGGTAAAGTCGATCAGGAGCTACGTGAACTCGAGCTGATGGAAGGTGAAGAAGGGATCCATCGAGCCCGCAGGGAACAGCGGGACAAGGAGAGAAATCGACGCAATTCCGTAGGGGCGGTCGGGGCGAACGCAAACGAAACCCGCACGTCGACAGTCGAGGATTCCGACTCCGAAAGGAGCATTATAGATGCAAACGTCCCAAATTTAACATTAAATTGGGAATCAACGACCACCGACCATATGCTCGGACAAAGAGGCATCCGCAACCAGGGGGGCCTGGACCGAGTATCCACAATTTCCCACCAAGACAGCGAACCATCGTCGAATCAGACCGATCGTGTGGAGAGCTCGGCGGAAGAGGGAAGAGGGACGAGGGAAGCGGACGGAATCGCGAGCGGCGCAGTAAAACTCGAGGGTGTCGTCAACATCCTCCTGAACAGGGCCGCCGACAACAAAAAAGAGTTTGCGGAGATCAAAGGGACACAAAAGAGTCAAAAGAGAGCATGCGTCGCGCGGGGAAAAGCAATAAGAACCGTGTTCGAGAATCCAACGCCTCAGCTGAGTCAAGCGAGGCAGCCGGACAGCTGTCGAGTGGCAGCACCTCCCGGGCGCTCTCGCTCGAGCTCACGCGCGACGCTCGCGCACGCGCGGTAGGGGAAGATGCCGTCGTGCCGTGTGCAACCGGCGTCTTCCCGGTTCTTCTCCGTAAATGGCCGCGATCTAGACACACGTGTTAAAGTCTCGCTCATTTATATTCGGTTTTTGCTCACGGTTCTGCTCACGGTAAAAGCTCAGTTTTTGGTACATCATCACGGGAAATAGTAACATCGACTATCGAGATATGATTCATCTCAGTTCGGATACCGTGCGAGTGAAATCTCCGGTCAAGTGCCGCGTGCCTTTTCACCGGAGAGACTCGCGCGCTCAACAGGTGCACGACGCGTCGAATCGTGCACAGTCAGCTCACCCGGGTGCTTCGCGAATTTAATACAATTGTGACGACTCATTTCGGGACTCATTCGACATTTATTCTTTCGGTTCAGCTCACAATCACGCGCATTGTACATTGCTTGCTCATGTTGTTCGTTGTGTTGTGCCCCGGGCAGGTGTTAATAATTATTATAGGTAATCCGAAATACATATTATTATTTCGAAGAGTCTCGGCACCGATTATTTCGGTTGCGAGACACATTCGGTTGCGTTACGCATCAAGCGTACATCGAGCGTCGAAAGTCAAGCGTCGAGCGTCGATACTGCTGACGCAGCAGTTAGGCAACCGCGAGCGCCTCGGTAACTGGGGCACCGACTCGAGAACACCGAGGCGAGAATTGCGAAAAGGAAAATATGCTCCAAATCCCGCTCACGAAAAAGCGAGGATTTGGAAAGATATTTGTTTACAGAAATTAAGTAGATTATAAACTTGCGCTAAATATTAAGCTGATACCTGCTCTCGAGGAATATATATAGAGGATCGAGAGCAGGTACTGGGGAGTCTGACAACACGGTTGAATACGAACGTTTCCATGGTAATCGGAAACCTTAAGGGTGCAAAGTGTACATCGGTAATTCAAACCTAACCAAAGGTAATTTGAGATAAATTGTGACAAATTGAAAGACTTGAACATTTTAACCATAAAAAGAATAATCATTATTTAACTAAGATAATTAATTAAATAATCTCTTGTTAATAAATTATTGATAATAATTTATACTTGTTGAAACTGTAAAATATCGTTAAATAATATCTCAATAAAACTGTGTTAATAATTCACTTGGGTTCTAACCCTTTACTGGATCATCCCCAAAAACATTATCGCGTAACCCGGAGTAGCTAACCGGATTTCCGCGGCATAACATTGGTGGCAGCGATGGGATATCCAGAGTGAATTTTAAACCGCTAAAAATTACCGAAATTGTGAAGCTCCGCGAGGTGCGGAACGTGTGTGAATTCCGCGAGCTAAGGGTCGACTAGAGCTCAGGCGGACCATAGGGCGATCAAAGGATCGACGTGGACATCCCGTACTCAGGAGAAGTAACGGAAGGTATCAACCGAAGCCTTCGAGGATCGCTGCAGGATACCCGAAGGGCGTCGCCAACAAGTGGGACGTTGAATCAAGGTCAGAAGGGAGCTTGGAACCCCAAGGGATACGTCACAGATTAGAAGGCATCCCGTAATGTGGCACGCATTGTAAGTGACCCCACATTACTCGTTAAATTTTGGGAGAAAAATCAGAGCACTGTCGAAGCCGGTAGGACGCTACCAAGCGATAGAATTATCGAACAAAAAATCGAAGCAAAGAATAAAGGAAGAAAAATGAGCATCCACAGCGCAGCGCGGTCAGGACGGCAGGGTACCACCCCCGGTACAGGGGAAGAGGCCCTTCAGGTCGTGGAAGGGGTGCAGAATGCCCTATCGGAAATTACAAATCGAACACGGCAGGCCCTGGGCGACAGCCCACGAGGGGATGGTCAACCGGGGCGACAGGAATCACCCAACCCGATGTTCGGGGTGAACCTCCAGAGGGGGACCGGATGGGAGGATGTAAACGTCCGGATGTTCGAACGCAATGATCAGGTCACCCCGGCAATGGTGGACGGAGAAATCGACCGTTTGCGGGCACAGATGCAAGGCACACAGCACAGAGAGCCTAACCCGACTGGCGGGAATAGGGCACCGGGGTCTACAAACCCGAATGGCGCGGATATTCCGCCACTTAGACCGGCAGTACGGGCATCATGGAGAGCCCTATTCAGGGAGCTCAGGGCAGTGAACGAGGAAGACAACTGCTCCATCCGAGGGGATGCGGAACAGCCCACAGAAGAGGAACAGCCCTTAGAAGAGGATGCTACAGCCCGGCGATTAACCCGGCTCGAGCAGTCACTCCAAGGCATAGGGGACCAGCTACAGAGAGTGCTGGACCAGTCTACGCGGGCCCCAGCGGATGACTCCGTGGGGGAACGACTTATTGCAATGGAGGAGACTTTAAGGGATTACGTCTTAGAGGGTCAGCCTAGGACGACACGCAGGAGGACAAGCCCTCCGCCGCAACCGCCTCCATTTCAACGACGAGCGCGAATAGCAGAGCCGGTAGAGGAGGAGGTCGAATACCTGGATATGGCATCGGCCCTTCGAAACATAAAAACATTTGACGGGAACGACCCGGCAAAACTCGATGGTTTTATGCTCTCCTGCGAGGCGGTGTGGGGCATGGTAAAGCCCAGGCAACGTTCAAAACTCCTCACGCTCATACGCAGTAGTAAGCTGGAGGACCGTGCAACGCGAGAGATGCGTCACAAGACGATTGTGACCCTTAACGATCTGCGCGTGGAACTGGAAGCGTTATACGGGAAACGCGAGTCACTCGCTTCGTTACAGTATCAATTTAGTACCTTGCGCCAGGAGGCGAAGGAAAACGTGTCAACCTACGCTACAAGGGTCGAGACCCTTACGGTAGAGGTCATCGAGAAATTATGCGAAGGTACCGATGCACAGGACGCTCGTGCCATCGGGGAAGCCATTCGGAAAAGTGCCCAGATGAATTTTGAAAACGGGTTAAAAAAGGAAATACAGACGATCGTACGGTCCCGAAATTACCAGGGTCTACACGAGGCCGTAATGGGGGCCATCGAGGTCGAGAAGATGACATCAGGACGGCCGGGCGTGGCACGGCCCAGCAGCGGGGGAGGAAATTCCCGACAATCACAGGGGCCGACCGGGGGCGCCACCCGAACCTGTTGTACCTGCGGGAAAACCGGACACTTGGCAAAACATTGCCGATCCGGTCGACAGAGTCTTCCCGCGCCGGCACCGAGGGACGTGCACGTGGCAAGTATCACGTGTAATTATTGTAAAAAAACCGGACATCTCTGGAAAGAATGCCGGGCACGTAAGCGGGACGACAAACGACCCGGAAATAAGGGCAACAATGGAAATAAGGGCTTCAATGGAAATAAACGGCAAGACGAGCGCCGAAGGGAGGAGGTCGCCGTGCATCCGGGGCAAGAAGGAACCGTAGGGACATTTCGGGTCAACATGGCCACGGAAGAACCCTTAAGGGAGGCCAACGTTTACACGACAGTGACCACGGAAGCAGCATCGGAGCCCGAGACACCAACCACCGAGCTACTGACAGTGGCCTCATTTCGTCGGAAGGGGCACATAGGACAGGTCGCCCCCCTTAAGGAAGCCGAGGTGTACGTGATAGGGTCTCCAGGGCCCCACGCTTCGGCTAGCGACTTCCATATTAAGTCCCCATCCAGCCGACAGGGAATATTGACCCTTAAGGCGGACACTGGGGCGACGGTGAGTTTAATTCACGAAAATGTGCTATCCACCGACACTTCGGCGGCAAGGTCGGGGGTGTCGTTAAGGGGGCTGGGGGGAGGAGCCCTGAATGCGCGCTACGCCGCCCTCGTGGAACTACAGACACCCTTAGGGTCCGTGAAGCATTGGTTTCATGTGATACCACGGAATCTTCACGTGCAGACCCATGGAATCCTAGGGATGGATTTCATTAAGGAAAAAGGGGTGGACATCCTTCAGGGGAAGGTTATAAAAATTAAGGGGCACTGCATGCCGTTGGTGGATGGAAGCCTACGGATCGCTTTGCCGCCGCGCAGCGAAAATATCGCCTATGTGTCAACATTAAGTACCGACGAAGGGCTCATCGAGAAATGTGACGTCACCGAGGGAGTGATACTCGGAGCCTGTGTGACCTCGCCCCAGGGCAACAGCTGTGCGGTGAGTTTTGTAAACACAACACCTGAGTATGTGTACGTCGAACGACCGACGGTGAAACTCGAGCCGCTAGCGTCAGCAGACGAGCTGCACGGCGAGCTCGCCGCTGCGACGTGCGGGGTGAACACGGCAACGGGAACGAGCGGCACGCGACTTGAGAAGTTGCGTCAGGCAATCGAGGTTACTCACCTCAACAAAGAGGAAAAAAATTCTTTATTGGAAATCTGTGGGGAATATGCGGATATATTCCACCTTGAGGGAGATCGGCTGCCCTGCACCAACATGGTAGAACACAGCATCCCAATCCTGAAGGGTGTGCAGCCTATCAAGGTACACCCTTATCGGTTGCCGGAAGCACATAAAAGGGAAGTACAGGAGCAAACAAAGGGCATGCTCGAAGAGGGCATCATACAACCGAGTCGGAGTCAGTGGAACGCTCCGTTACTCGTAGTGGCGAAAAAACCTGACGCAACAGGAAAGATAAAAATGCGAGTGGTGGTAGACTTTTGCAAGTTAAATGAGGTCACCATCGGGGACTCGTACCCGCTACCGCATATAGCGGAAATACTGGATCAGCTGGGACGAGCCCATTATTTTACGACACTCGATCTCGCCTCCGGTTTTCACCAGATTCCGATGGCGGAAAAGGACAAAGAGAAGACAGCATTCTCAACACCGCAGGGGCACTTCGAGTATACCCGTATGCCCTTCGGTCTAAAAAACGCCCCGCCGACGTTCCAACGCCTAATGAGCACAGTACTGGCAGGGCTCGAAGGGCTGAAATGCTACGTGTACCTAGATGACATCGTAATCTTCGGAGCAACCCTGGCAGAACATAATAATCGGCTCCGAGAGGTCTTCCATCGCCTAAGGGAAGCGAAACTGGCCCTTCAACCGGAAAAATGCCGATTCTTGCGTTTGGAAACGCGATACCTCGGGCACGTGATCTCCAGTGAGGGAGTTCGACCCGATCTGTCACTTGTAACCTCCGTCCGGGAGTTCCCAACCCCGAAGGATGTTAAGGGAGTGCAGTCCTTCCTAGGGCTCGCCGGATATTACCGTAAGTTTATCCAGGATTTTTCAAAAATCGCCAAACCCTTGACGGAGCTCACCAAAAAGGACAGTAAATTCGTATGGACGGCGAAGCATGAGCAGGCTGTGGAGGACCTAAAAAGGGCGCTGACCACTGCACCGGTACTACAGTATCCGGACTTCGAGAAGCCCTTCATCGTCATCACGGACGCATCGGATAGGGCCATAGGGGCCATATTGTCCCAAGGGCCGATAGGGGAGGACTTGCCCATTTGCTACGCTAGTCGGACCTTAAACAAGGCGGAGCAAAATTACACAACAACAGAGAAAGAGCTGCTCGCCATCGTATGGGGAATTGCACAATTCCGCCCTTATGTTTATGGAACTCGGTTCACAGTGGTAACCGATCACAAGCCCTTAACGTGGTTGTTCAGGGTTAAGGATCCCGGATCGAGACTCATGCGGTGGAAAATAAAATTATCAGAGCACGAGTTCGATGTGCAAGATAAAGCCGGGAAACAGAAAACCAACGCCGACGCGTTGAGTCGCATATGTGTGGCAACACGCGCACAAACGAGGAAAGAGTCGAGCGAGCCGAGCAGCGACGGTAAGGAAGGCAGCGCGCAACCTCGTCCGCGGAAGCGCCAAGCAGCCGCAACCCGCGCGACAGGCGAGGCGGCGGCCAGCCAGGGGAACAGTCCCGCGGATAGTCAGCCCGACGCCCGCCGCGGGAAGGAGCACGAGCGAGTTCGCTCAGACGGGGAACGTCTAAGCGAGGAAGAGAAAGCCAAGATTCTCCACGAACACCATGACGCACCCCTGGGGGGGCACCAGGGGATGGCTCGCATGCTGGCCCGTATAAAATTAAGGTACACCTGGCCCAGCATGGCGAAGGATGTAGAAAAATACGTGGCACGATGTGACAAGTGCCAACGAAATAAGATACGGCCAGTAGCGAAGGCACCGTTGGTAATCACAGATACACCAACCAGGGCCTTCCAAAAATGTGCGATGGACATCGTAGGGCCGTTACCCGAGACTGAGCGAAGGAATAAGTACATCCTGACGTTTCAGGATTTACTCACGAAATACAGCGTGGCCATACCGCTGGAAACGCAACAGGCCAACGAAGTGGCGAAGGCATTCGCCAAAGAAATCGTATGTCGGTACGGAGCTCCAGAGACCGTCCTTACCGACCAAGGCACGAATTTCCTTAGTGCCATCTTTAAGGGGGTATGTCAGCTATTGCACATAGAGAAAATACAGACAACGGCGTACCACCCCGAGTCGAACGGAGCGTTGGAACGCTCGCACAGGACCCTCGCAGAGTACCTTAAGGGTTATATAGACGAGGATCAGGGAAACTGGGATGAATGGTTGCCTTACGCCATGTTTACCTACAACACGACACCCCATACGGCAACTGGATACACACCACATCAGCTGGTCTACGGAGAGAACGCAGAGTTACCTACAGCCCTTCAAAGGGCGCCCAGGCCCACCTACTCGTATGATGATTATGCGCAGGAACTGCGGGAACGCTTACGTGCGGCCTGGTCTACAGCTCACGATAATCTGAAGGTCGCCAAGGAACGGGCCAAGGTCTACTATGATCGGAAAACCCGCGAAAGGAAGTTCAAGGTCGGAGACCGAGTTTTGCTGCACGACGAGACGGTACGCCGGGGACGGTCAGCAAAATTAACCCCGAAGTGGATAGGACCTTACCCCATCGTGGAGGAACACCCTCCGTGCAACTACACGCTTCGCCAGGGGCGTCGGGTGGTCAAGGTGCACGTAGACCGTCTACGAAATTACGTGGAGGAATAAAAACAAAGAAAAAATAAAAAGACGGGGGTAAAGGAGGGTCTAACCGCGGGTCTAACTTCAGTTAGACCCATAGGGAGACATCGGCTTCGACAAGGCTTCACTCAAGGAAAATTCAAGGCATAAAATAAAAACGAGAAAATTGCAGATTGATGCTGGTGGGTCTACAGGCCGGTCTACCGGCCATAGCCATCGCTTCAGATTGCCCGTACGAAATGCAGCCCTTCAGGGATGCACCCGGGTTGTATTTCGAGAAGGTCGGACTACTGCATCTCCACACCAACGTCTGGACCATAGCAATTCGGATGGACCTATCGAATTTAGCATATATGGAACACCAAATTAATTTCCAACTGGGAGAGGTTCGAATAAAATGTGAAAGGTACGGTAGCCCGGACGGCCATTGCGCAGAGATGCTGGAGCATCTTGTCCGACTGTCCGAGAAAATCGAGGATAATGTAGGAGTCGTGCAGGACCTCGTCGGCGTGGAACCGAACCGGAAGCGACGGGGATTGATCGACTGCCTAGGCACGGTGGTAAAAGCCATCACCGGCAATCTGGACGCATCGGACGGGGAACGGATAGATGCAGAGATTGCCGCCATCCAGGGCACCC
Organism: Ichneumon xanthorius; assembly: GCA_917499995.1. Lineage (NCBI taxonomy): Eukaryota > Metazoa > Arthropoda > Insecta > Hymenoptera > Ichneumonidae > Ichneumon > Ichneumon xanthorius. Next base: position 651,522 of record CAKJTD010000090.1, on the reverse strand, counting down.
AAGGGACCCTGAAGAAGGCCGTGAAGGAGCAACTGCAGGTCATGGAAACGACTCTAGAAATGTTCAACAGAACGTCACGGGCCTCGCAGAGGAATCTACAAAAATTGCACACCATGGTACGCACGGTGAACAGTTATTTCCGGAATCGTACCCAGGTATTGAGCGAACGACAGCATTTCGACGAGCGTCTCGCACTCATAGAGGCCTCTGTGGAGACTTATCTGCGGGAGGTAGAAAAGATGGCCGAACTCTTCGCCAGTGTTGCCTCCGGAACCATAAGTGCGTCAACAGTCACGCCGGCTGCACTGACGGGGTACCTTACGGAAGCCCTACCGCACCTACCCGTGGGATATGGGTTCCCACGGCCAGCCACGCGGGAAAATGCGGCGGCCATCTTACGACTGGCAACGCCACGAGCGTACCGAAAGGGAGGCATGATAACCCTAATGCTGGAAATTCCGCTGGTCGGACCCTCGGTCTACAATGTGAACTACGCGTATCCTCTCCCGAGAAGGGGAAAAAACGACACTTATTACTACGTGGAAGCCGCCGAGGACCTCGTGGTGGTAGACCGGGAAAATAGACATTATCTCCGAGTAACGACAGCCGACCTGGAAAGCTGTAAAAAGGATAGGGACGAGTACTATTGTCCACCGCGGTACCCTACCCTGACCATCAACATGGATGCCCCCTGCGGCGTACGACTTTACACCGAAGGAGCGGTAGGTCAGCGTCAGCATTGCCCGAAGAAAATAGTGAGGCTTACGCACACACTCGTAATGGGTATAAGGCAACCCGGACAGTGGCTGTATGTAGCACCGCGTGGAGAAACGGTGAGCATCGGCTGTCACGGTAAGCCGACGAGGCAGGAGCGTCTCGACGGCACAGGGTTATTGACCGTCCACGAACGGTGTGTCGTCACCGCGGTCAACTTCAAATTGGAAACGGTGAAACGCTGGAGTCAGCAAATCGCCGGAGCAGGCTACGTGCCAGCCTACAACCTTACCCTGCTACCAGCCGAGGAGGAAGAAATGCCTCAACTAATGACGAGGATAATGACTACGAAACTCGAGCGTGCGGTGAACAGCCCGCACGAGTTACAAAATCTCAGCGTACGAATACGAAAAATTAAAACGGAATTAAAGTCGACGGAGCCGGCTAGCCCGTCGACTCGCACGCAACTATACCATACCGTCGGGTCCTATGCAGTGGGCACGCTTGCCCTGCTGGCCATCGTCGGCTATGCGATACACCGCGCCCTACAAAGAAGGGCCGGAAAAACTCCCGTACAGGAGCCACATATAATTCCCCGGGTGGCAACCCGGGTCGGCGCATAATTCGGGAATGAGGAAAGTCAGGAAAAACAAAAATCCATTTGTTTACAAAAACCCAAAATTTATTCAAAACGAATTTTTCGAAGGAGGAAAAAAATTCATTTATTTTTTCGACAAAATAAATATACAAAGGAAAAAAGAATATCGTACACGTCGGAACTAGGAGAGTCAGTTCCACTCCGCGAAACGCCAGTTCATGACGCCTGCGGCGGCACGGCGGCGACGGGAAGCAGGGTCTTCCTCTTCTGCTTCTTCCTCGTTCGAGGATTCCGAGTCCGAGGCCCCGGCTGGACGCGGCATCACACGAGGAGCCCCCCGAGGCAAGGGGGCGAGACGACTCCTGGGGAGAAGAGCCTCCCCGGGCCTGGGCATCCGACCATGGGCACCGCTGAACTCCATTGCGGCTGCCGAAATTTCCACGGATCGAGCGGAGTGAACCCTCCGGGAGGCAGGTTGCCTCCTCCGGGACCCCAGCGCCACAGGCTCGGCCACGGTCGAGTTCACTTCGGGTCCGATGACCTCCACGTCGGGACTGGACCGGCCAGAGGAACTGGGACGGACCACCAGCGTGTAGACCAAGTCACCAGGGAGGGTGACACGCACTCTCTGGAAAAAAAAATATAGGGAAAAATAATTAATCGGGTGAAATAATATTCCTTAGGATTAGGTAATCAGGAAAAAGGGGACCAACCACAGGGAATATACGAAATTAATTACGAGAGTTAAATGGAAAGAGAGTAAAAAGGGAAAAAAATTATAAATAACCATAATAGTGATAATTACCTTGCCGGGTGGGCTCGGGCTGCGTCTGGAGCTCATCGTGTAGATTCGAATCGTAAAGTAAATAACTGGCGGTCGATGAACGAATAAGTGTAAACACTGGGGGAAACGACGGTTAATATATCCCAAAAGTGCAAACGCGTCGACCAACTGAGCGTCAGCATAAAGGAATAGCGGCGGCCTTCCGCCTCCGTATTCCGCAAGAGCCCGGAAGCGCGACTAACTCATACGCCCACCTGTGAAAAGTGGAACTTCGTCTTGCGTATATTTTATGTGAAACCTTTTTCTTTTTTTCCCTTTGCTCATAACATTAGGCACGGGGCACACGGAAATAGTAAAAATAAAGCCCGCCGGAGACGAGCGAAAAGAAATCAGATTTCTTTTCTTTTTAGGGGGGAGGGATGTTGTGCCCCGGGCAGGTGTTAATAATTATTATAGGTAATCCGAGATACATATTATTATTTCGAAGAGTCTCGGCACCGATTATTTCGGTTGCGAGACACATTCGGTTGCGTTACCCATCAAGCGTACATCGAGCGTCGAACGTCAAGCGTCGAGCGTCGATACTGCTGACGCAGCAGTTAGGCAACCGCGAGCGCATCGGTAACTGGGGCACCGACTCGAGAACACCGAGGCGAGAATTGCGAAAAGGAAAATATGCTCCAAATCCCGCTCACGAAAAAGCGAGGATTTGGAAAGATATTTGTTTACAGAAATTAAGTAGATTATAAACTTGCGCTAAATATTAAGCTGATACCTGCTCTCGAGGAATATATATAGAGGATCGAGAGCAGGTACTGGGGAGTCTGACAACACGGTTGAATACGAACGTTTCCATGGTAATCGGAAACCTTAAGGGTGCAAAGTGTACATCGGTAATTCAAACCTAACCAAAGGTAATTTGAGATAAATTGTGACAAATTGAAAGACTTGAACATTTTAACCATAAAAAGAATAATCATTATTTAACTAAGATAATTAATTAAATAATCTCTTGTTAATAAATTATTGATAATAATTTATACTTGTTGAAACTGTAAAATATCGTTAAATAATATCTCAATAAAACTGTGTTAATAATTCACTTGGGTTCTAACCCTTTACTGGATCATCCCCAAAAACATTATCGCGTAACCCGGAGTAGCTAACCGGATTTCCGCGGCATAACAGTTGTGAAAATATACCAGTTATTTTCTTTATTGACCATCTTATTTTTTCCTATCCGCTTCGCTAAACCTCTCACGGCAATTCTCAAACAAACCGAGATGCTCGACGCATTAACGAAAGTGGCCCAGGACGTCGAACAGTACACAGATCGGAAGGTCGAAAACATGCACACCGTCATAAGGGACGAACAAGGGCCCACTAACGATTTCGTTCGGGATAGACTCGCAGCACAAGATGTGGCCATCGTAGACATGATGGGGAAAATAGAACATGTGACGGGTCAGTCTACGCAAGCGCTGAAAAAGGCCGAGGAGAACGCCCGAAAAATCCGGGAATATGCGGAAAGAGGGCAAGCCGGTTTTTCCCAAACGATCCTCGGAAACACGACATTCTGCGGCCTGAACGTAAGTAAGGCGTATGTTGCAGCGAAAAAGCTCCCGACGTTTAAGGGCGATGGCGTCGAACGCCCGATGCAATACCTAAAGACGCTCCGGGACCATTCTAGTGCCATCGAGCCAGAGGGCCCGGAATTCCGGTGCATGATGGGAGATGCCATGATCGAAACGGCGAGGGATTGGTGGCATCTGGTAGCGCCCGAGGTCACCAATATTGCACAGTTCGAAGAGGCTTTCCGCGCACGATACTGGAGACGCGAGCTGCAAGATAAAGTGAAGCGTCACCTCGAGTATGGCACATACTTTGTCGAGGGACAACGCCTCACAAAGGCAAAATACGCGACCCGAGTCATCGGAAATGTTCGAGATCTGAGCGAACCGATAAGCGACCAAGAGACGATCCGCCGACTCGCGAAGCATTTCGACGAAAATACACGGACAGCGATTCTCGTCCGCAAGGTCAGTCGGGTGAGCGAACTGATTGAGTTACTCGAAAGCAACGACCTCGGCGGTACGGTCAATGCAAGTCGGAGCAATGATAGACAAAACGGGCACGGATACAGTCCGAACCGGGGAAATGGTAGAGGAAATGGTGGAGGACAGCATCCATGGCAGCACAGAGGAAATCCACCTGCACAAGCGAATCCGCATGGCCAACCATTCAAGGGCATCAAAATCAAAATAGTCAGTGGCAAGGACCGCCGGTAGCTGCACCAACGACAAATTTCGCGATTCCGCCACCATTTTACCCCGTGGCGCCGCCACAAACACCAGCACCGACGATGCAACAGGGACCAGGAATAAATACGAACTTCCCAGGCACGAGCAAGGGAAACGCGTAAACGTTGCGTCCGTAAGGAACGACGTGGATCCACGAGGCGCAATGGTGACAGAAAAGAAGAACGAAGAAGAAAGAAAGAAAGAAGAAAAGAAAAAGGAAGAAGAAGAAAAGAAGAAAGAAGAAGAGAGGAAGAAAGTGGGGAACGGGGCCTCCGCATCGTTCATCGCAATGGAGTGCCGAAGATAATCGTCGAAAGTCAGGCGGGTGCACATGAGGCAGCCACTGCGCCCCTCGGCCCCCTCCAAAATCTTGGATCTTCCGACGGTCTCGCTCCCCCGCTCCCGCTCGCTCCTATGCTTGTACCTACGCTCGTATTACTCGACGCTGCTATCGGAGGGAGGGGAGTGAGCCGCGGAGCGATCTCGCGTCACGCTTCAGCCAGCATACCGGCTCCGGTGTACTCGGCTACGACTGCTGTCCCCCCTCCTCCTCCCGGGGCGCTGCTTGGTGAGGCCACTAACGCTAACTCTAACACCGTGGCACGCGATAACGTCGTCATACCGATGCCAATCGGTGCCGTCCCGCCTCCCGTCGACTTGACGCTACCACTGATATCGGCTCCCACCACCACCACCGTGACTGGAACGGGGCACCACACTCAGATGGTCACCAACACTGCTACCATCGATGCTGCCACTACAGCTACAGCTCGGGCTGTAGCTGGGGCTGGCGATTCAGCGAGCAACGACGCTTGACTCCTGCTGGCCTCGCAATCTTCGTCTCCGTCTCGGGCAAGGACTTCGTCACCGGCCATCATCTCTTCTGCACCGCATCTACGCGTATGCCATCTCAATGCGCAATCCCTCCCCAAACATATTGATGAGTTCCGCGATTATTTTTACTCAAACCCTCATCATGTCATTGCTGTAACCGAAACTTGGCTTAATGAAGATATTACGGATTATTGTCTCCCTCGACTCCTTCAGTATTATTCGCAACGATAGGCGCGGTAAAAGGGGGGGTGGCGTGGCTATCTACTTCCATTCTATGCTACAAGTCAAACTTATTGCTGCCTCGCCAGGAGAATATTCGGCCAAGCCGGAGTACGTTATATGCGAAGCCCGCTGTTCGTCCGGCACGAAGATTTTACTTGCTGTTGTCTACCGGCCTCCTCGTCTCGGGTTTTTAAATGAATTCGAGGACGAACTTGTTTTGCAACTACCGTTTTACACTAATGTTATCTTTCTCGGGGACTTCAACGCCGACCTAATGGGGAACTCATATGATGCCTTGCATCTCAAGGATTTTCTGCGCGACCACTCGCTTACCCTGGTGGACTTTGCTCCAACGCATCACACCGCCACCTCCGACACCTGGCTCGATATTTGTGCGGTTAGTGACTCGTCGAAAATATTGCACAGTGAACAGTCCATAACGCCGTTTCTCTCGGGTCACGATCCGATCTCGATTACGTACGATTTATCCATTCCTCGCCGGTCCCCATGGGTCATTCATTATCGTCCCATCCGGAATATTGATGATAACGCACTCGCAGCGCTGCTAGCTCATAACGATTTGACCCGTCTTGGGGACGAACTAACTATCGACGAAAAAATCGACATGTTCGGTTCGGTTGTCCTCGACGCAGTACATAGTCTCGCTCCACTTAAGACGATTAGCGTAATGCGAACCCCGGCCCCGTGGATAACGCCCGATATTCGTGCTCAAATGAGAAGAAGGGACCAGGCGTACCGCCGTTTCCGCAGGAGTAAAAACAACGGGGCAGGCAACCCGGATCTTTTGCAAGCCTATCGGAGACTTCGCAATGACACCAACCTACTAATATCGAACGCAAAGAAACATCATATTTACGCTCGTGTAACTTCCTGTCGAGACGCGCGACATGCCTGGGACGAGCTTAGACGCCTAGGACTAGTTAAACCAAAAAGATCTGCACCGCAAATAGTTTTCTCTCCTGACGAACTCAACGCCACCTTCTGCTCGGCCTTCTCGACTCCTCCGCCCCTTGCAGCCTCCCTCATCGCTGAAATACCTCGTAACCTACCCGCTCTTGATATCGATCGCTTCTCCTTTACCGCTGTTTCGCATGCGGATGTCGCCGATATTCTCCTGCGCTGTTCATCGAACTCTGTCGGTGTCGACCTGCTCCCGGGAACCTTCCTCCGCCTCGTCTCCGGTCACCTCCTTCACCATATCACACAGCTCATAAATTGCTCGGTAACCACGTCCACTTTTCCCACCGTGTGGCGATTCGCCCTCATCACTCCAATTAATAAAATACCCGCTCCCTCCCGCCCAGCCGATTAACGCCCTATCTCGATTCTCTGTGCGTTCTCGAAGGTCGTTGAAAGACTAGTTTATAAGCAACTTATCGGCTGGCTCAATGCCAATAATGATAACGATCCTCTTCAGACCGGCTTTAGAAAAGGGCACAGCACCCAGACGGCCTTGCTCAAGTTCACGGACGACGTCTGGCTCGGTATTGACAAGCATCATCTCACGGTCGCTGTATTTTTTGATTTTAGCAAGGTATTTTACACCGTCTGCCATTTAACGTTACTACGGAAGCTTGCCAATATTGGGCTCTCGTCGTCCGCCCTAGAGTGGTTCACCTCGTACCTATGCGGAAGGTCGCAGGCAGTTCGACTCCCTGACGGCAGTCTATGGCAATGGGCGCCTGTTGAGTCAGGCGTGCCGCAAGGTAGCGTGCTCGGGCCGCTTTTATTCAGTCTCTACTTGTGCGATCTGCCTGCCACCCTCCGCCATTGTCGTTACCTTTTATACGCAGATGATCTTGTAATTTACCGACAGTGTTCCCTGGAGAACCTCGTAGGGTCCATAGGTCTAATCAACGAGGAGATTGCCTCAATCTACGGCTGGGCGACACAGAACTCACTTTCTCTAAACAGCTTAAAAACTAAAGCAATGGTTCTCGGTACCGCGCGGGTTGTCAACGCGATTGAGGTCGGTCGTCTCCCCGCCCTGCGCGTTCTCAACGAGCCTGTGGAATATGTCGTGTCCACTCGCTATCTCGGTATTAACATCAGCAATACGCTAGGGTGGGGAGATGAGGTCTCCTCGATTCGGCGCAAGGTGTTCGGCTGTCTAAGTCAACTCTACCGATCCTCCCATCTGTTCGACTCGGCAACGCGGAAGTGGCTCGCGCGCACCCTTATCCTACCGCATTTAGAGTATTGCCCAGCCGTGTTGAGCGATCTCCCTGGGGGTCCTCAACACCAAACTACAGCGTGCACTGAATGCTGCAGTCCGCTTCGTGCCCAATATTAGACGAGGCGAGCACGTCTCCGCAGGCAGGCGGTCTCTTGGCTGGCTCTCTGTCGCGAACCGGAGGCTCTTTTTTGTTGGGTGCCTCTTCTACTCAATGGTACGCGCTGCGACCCCCTCCTACCTCGCGGAGTCCCTTGCCCTTCGGGACAGGGTGATTTTGCGTCGTGGAGTGGATCGCACCGATTCCCTCATTCCGCCTGCCACGAGAACGTCGACTTATCGGAAGTCTTTTCTGGTGAGCGGCGTCTGCCTGTGGAACGGGCTTCCCCTCAGTGTTACTGAGGCCCCATCGCTCGAATCATTTAAGGCACGTCTCCTAGTCCACCTTCTCGCTCGGGAAAGTGAGGAGGCAGGGGACGGGCCCTAGTAGAGTCATTCTACTGTAGAGTCAATCGCTATTCTATTTAACTACTCAAGCTGCCTAGCTATTCTAACTATTAATTGTAACTATGTATAATTTTTTACCGCCTAATTTTTTATAATTTTTAGTAATTAATTTTACCGCTATCTTTGTATCGCTCTCACCTCAAGCGCTTATCTACTCTACCTTATGTAACCTACTGCCTTGTTTTGCCTTCCTTATCTTATTTTATCTTATTTAATGTAAACTGCTATGTATAGCCTGTACTGCATAGGTTCTCAGGGGAGAAATCCCAGGACCCAATAAATACAAATACAAATACAAATACAAATACAAATACAGATACAGATGCAGATGCGGATGCGGATGCGGATGCGGATGCGGATGCGGATGCGGATGCGGATGCGGATGCGGATGCGGATGCGGATGCGGATGCGGATGCGGATGCGGATGCGGATGCGGATGCGGATGCGGATGCGGATGCGGATGCGGATGCGGATGCGGATGCGGATGCGGATGCGGATGCGGATGCGGATGCGGATGCGGATGCGGATGCGGATGCGGATGCGGATACGGATACGGATACGGATACGGATACGGATACGGATACGGATACGGATACGGATACGGATACGGATGCGGATGCGGATGCGGATGCGGATGCGGATGCGGATGCGGATGCGGATGCGGATGCGGATGCGGATACGGATACGGATACGGATACGGATACGGATACGGATACGGATACGGATACGGATACGGATACGGATACGGATACGGATACGGATACGGATACGGATACGGATACGGATACGGATACGGATACGGATACGGATACGGATACGGATACGGATACGGATACGGATACGGATACGGATACGGATACGGATACGGATACGGATACGGATACGGATACGGATACGGATACGGATACGGATACGGATACGGATACGGATACGGATACGGATACGGATACGGATACGGATACGGATACGGATACGGATACGGATACGGATACGGATACGGATACGGATACGGATACGGATACGGATACGGATACGGATACGGATACGGATACGGATACGGATACGGATACGGATACGGATACGGATACGGATACGGATACGGATACGGATACGGATACGGATACGGATACGGATACGGATACGGATACGGATACGGATACGGATACGGATACGGATACGGATACGGATACGGATACGGATACGGATACGGATACGGATACGGATACGGATACGGATACGGATACGGATACGGATACGGATACGGATACGGATACGGATACGGATACGGATACGGATACGGATACGGATACGGATACGGATACGGATACGGATACGGATACGGATACGGATACGGATACGGATACGGATACGGATACGGATACGGATACGGATACGGATACGGATACGGATACGGATACGGATACGGATACGGATACGGATACGGATACGGATACGGATACGGATACGGATACGGATACGGATACGGATACGGATACGGATACGGATACGGATACGGATACGGATACGGATACGGATACGGATACGGATACGGATACGGATACGGATACGGATACGGATACGGATACGGATACGGATACGGATACGGATACGGATACGGATACGGATACGGATACGGATACGGATACGGATACGGATACGGATACGGATACGGATACGGATACGGATACGGATACGGATACGGATACGGATACGGATACGGATACGGATACGGATACGGATACGGATACGGATACGGATACGGATACGGATACGGATACGGATACGGATACGGATACGGATACGGATACGGATACGGATACGGATACGGATGCGGATGCGGATGCGGATGCGGATGCGGATGCGGATGCGGATGCGGATGCGGATGCGGATGCGGATGCGGATGCGGATGCGGATGCGGATGCGGATGCGGATGCGGATGCGGATGCGGATGCGGATGCGGATGCGGATGCGGATGCGGATGCGGATGCGGATGCGGATGCGGATGCGGATGCGGATGCGGATGCGGATGCGGATGCGGATGCGGATGCGGATGCGGATGCGGATGCGGATGCGGATGCGGATGCGGATGCGGATGCGGATGCGGATGCGGATGCGGATGCGGATGCGGATGCGGATGCGGATGCGGATGCGGATGCGGATGCGGATGCGGATGCGGATGCGGATGCGGATGCGGATGCGGATGCGGATGCGGATGCGGATGCGGATGCGGATGCGGATGCGGATGCGGATGCGGATGCGGATGCGGATGCGGATGCGGATGCGGATGCGGATGCGGATGCGGATGCGGATGCGGATGCGGATGCGGATGCGGATGCGGATGCGGATGCGGATGCGGATGCGGATGCGGATGCGGATGCGGATGCGGATGCGGATGCGGATGCGGATGCGGATGCGGATGCGGATGCGGATGCGGATGCGGATGCGGATGCGGATGCGGATGCGGATGCGGATGCGGATGCGGATGCGGATGCGGATGCGGATGCGGATGCGGATGCGGATGCGGATGCGGATGCGGATGCGGATGCGGATGCGGATGCGGATGCGGATGCGGATGCGGATGCGGATGCGGATGCGGATGCGGATGCGGATGCGGATGCGGATGCGGATGCGGATGCGGATGCGGATGCGGATGCGGATGCGGATGCGGATGCGGATGCGGATGCGGATGCGGATGCGGATGCGGATGCGGATGCGGATGCGGATGCGGATGCGGATGCGGATGCGGATGCGGATGCGGATGCGGATGCGGATGCGGATGCGGATGCGGATGCGGATGCGGATGCGGATGCGGATGCGGATGCGGATGCGGATGCGGATGCGGATGCGGATGCGGATGCGGATGCGGATGCGGATGCGGATGCGGATGCGGATGCGGATGCGGATGCGGATGCGGATGCGGATGCGGATGCGGATGCGGATGCGGATGCGGATGCGGATGCGGATGCGGATGCGGATGCGGATGCGGATGCGGATGCGGATGCGGATGCGGATGCGGATGCGGATGCGGATGCGGATGCGGATGCGGATGCGGATGCGGATGCGGATGCGGATGCGGATGCGGATGCGGATGCGGATGCGGATGCGGATGCGGATGCGGATGCGGATGCGGATGCGGATGCGGATGCGGATGCGGATGCGGATGCGGATGCGGATGCGGATGCGGATGCGGATGCGGATGCGGATGCGGATGCGGATGCGGATGCGGATGCGGATGCGGATGCGGATGCGGATGCGGATGCGGATGCGGATGCGGATGCGGATGCGGATGCGGATGCGGATGCGGATGCGGATGCGGATGCGGATGCGGATGCGGATGCGGATGCGGATGCGGATGCGGATGCGGATGCGGATGCGGATGCGGATGCGGATGCGGATGCGGATGCGGATGCGGATGCGGATGCGGATGCGGATGCGGATGCGGATGCGGATGCGGATGCGGATGCGGATGCGGATGCGGATGCGGATGCGGATGCGGATGCGGATGCGGATGCGGATGCGGATGCGGATGCGGATGCGGATGCGGATGCGGATGCGGATGCGGATGCGGATGCGGATGCGGATGCGGATGCGGATGCGGATGCGGATGCGGATGCGGATGCGGATGCGGATGCGGATGCGGATGCGGATGCGGATGCGGATGCGGATGCGGATGCGGATGCGGATGCGGATGCGGATGCGGATGCGGATGCGGATGCGGATGCGGATGCGGATGCGGATGCGGATGCGGATGCGGATGCGGATGCGGATGCGGATGCGGATGCGGATGCGGATGCGGATGCGGATGCGGATGCGGATGCGGATGCGGATGCGGATGCGGATGCGGATGCGGATGCGGATGCGGATGCGGATGCGGATGCGGATGCGGATGCGGATGCGGATGCGGATGCGGATGCGGATGCGGATGCGGATGCGGATGCGGATGCGGATGCGGATGCGGATGCGGATGCGGATGCGGATGCGGATGCGGATGCGGATGCGGATGCGGATGCGGATGCGGATGCGGATGCGGATGCGGATGCGGATGCGGATGCGGATGCGGATGCGGATGCGGATGCGGATGCGGATGCGGATGCGGATGCGGATGCGGATGCGGATGCGGATGCGGATGCGGATGCGGATGCGGATGCGGATGCGGATGCGGATGCGGATGCGGATGCGGATGCGGATGCGGATGCGGATGCGGATGCGGATGCGGATGCGGATGCGGATGCGGATGCGGATGCGGATGCGGATGCGGATGCGGATGCGGATGCGGATGCGGATGCGGATGCGGATGCGGATGCGGATGCGGATGCGGATGCGGATGCGGATGCGGATGCGGATGCGGATGCGGATGCGGATGCGGATGCGGATGCGGATGCGGATGCGGATGCGGATGCGGATGCGGATGCGGATGCGGATGCGGATGCGGATGCGGATGCGGATGCGGATGCGGATGCGGATGCGGATGCGGATGCGGATGCGGATGCGGATGCGGATGCGGATGCGGATGCGGATGCGGATGCGGATGCGGATGCGGATGCGGATGCGGATGCGGATGCGGATGCGGATGCGGATGCGGATGCGGATGCGGATGCGGATGCGGATGCGGATGCGGATGCGGATGCGGATGCGGATGCGGATGCGGATGCGGATGCGGATGCGGATGCGGATGCGGATGCGGATGCGGATGCGGATGCGGATGCGGATGCGGATGCGGATGCGGATGCGGATGCGGATGCGGATGCGGATGCGGATGCGGATGCGGATGCGGATGCGGATGCGGATGCGGATGCGGATGCGGATGCGGATGCGGATGCGGATGCGGATGCGGATGCGGATGCGGATGCGGATGCGGATGCGGATGCGGATGCGGATGCGGATGCGGATGCGGATGCGGATGCGGATGCGGATACGGATACGGATACGGATACGGATACGGATACGGATACGGATACGGATACGGATACGGATACGGATACGGATACGGATACGGATACGGATACGGATACGGATACGGATACGGATACGGATACGGATACGGATACGGATACGGATACGGATACGGATACGGATACGGATACGGATACGGATACGGATACGGATACGGATACGGATACGGATACGGATACGGATACGGATACGGATACGGATACGGATACGGATACGGATACGGATACGGATACGGATACGGATACGGATACGGATACGGATACGGATACGGATACGGATACGGATACGGATACGGATACGGATACGGATACGGATACGGATACGGATACGGATACGGATACGGATACGGATACGGATACGGATACGGATACGGATACGGATACGGATACGGATACGGATACGGATACGGATACGGATACGGATACGGATACGGATACGGATACGGATACGGATACGGATACGGATACGGATACGGATACGGATACGGATACGGATACGGATACGGATACGGATACGGATACGGATACGGATACGGATACGGATACGGATACGGATACGGATACGGATACGGATACGGATACGGATACGGATACGGATACGGATACGGATACGGATACGGATACGGATACGGATACGGATACGGATACGGATACGGATACGGATACGGATACGGATACGGATACGGATACGGATACGGATACGGATACGGATACGGATACGGATACGGATACGGATACGGATACGGATACGGATACGGATACGGATACGGATACAGATACAGATACAGATACAGATACAGATACAGATACAGATACAGATACAGATACAGATACAGATACAGATACAGATACAGATACAGATACAGATACAGATACAGATACAGATACAGATACAGATACAGATACAGATACAGATACAGATACAGATACAGATACAGATACAGATACAGATACAGATACAGATACAGATACAGATACAGATACAGATACAGATACAGATACAGATACAGATACAGATACAGATACAGATACAGTGTGACGTATTTTTCCGAGAACTCACACGAAACGGTACGAAAACCTATACTCAGAAAGACCGCGAAATCGGGATCTCAAAAACGTCACCTTCGGCCGTCTACCTCCGCGAATACATTGGCGTCCCGGTGGGCGCCAGTTAATTTTTGTTTCGCCGGTATTAACAACCGGACTAATCTGGAGTCGGTGGAACAAGCCGAGCTCCGCAGGGTTAATTTTTGTTTCGCCGGAATTACCAAACCGGACTAATCTGGGAGCGGGTGGAACAAGCCCGACTCTACCAATGCGAGATCTGGAGGTCGGTGGAACAGGCCGACCTCCGCAAGGACGAAACGAACGGAACAACAAAACGAGAACTAACCGTAACGAGCTAACACCAATGCACTCGCGGGAGCAAACGGTAACGGAAATGCACGGTTTCTCAGGATGCGGGTTATGGTAGAAGGGTCGCGATCCTTCGCCAATAAAATAACACGGAATCGGAAATATCGGAATCTCAACTTTAAATAACGGGAACGATTATTTATGGGCTGTTAAGCCACGGGATCGCACATTAGTGCATCGGGAGCGCTCAGCCGATCGAACGATCGAGCGAGCGTAGCGAGAACGGATCTATAGGCGATCGATAAATTATCTAAGCGATAAACTCACCGAACCAGCAGATTTAATCCAATAATTTTCGGGAACTGCATCTTACGATGCCACGAGAACTTAAGCACAATCCCTGCACCTCAAGAGCGTTATCCGAAACGCCTCTCGAGCACAGAAAAATCACTAAATTATTCGGGAAAGAATTCACACGAAACACATCGCACGAGCCTACTAGCGAACGCGCAAAGTGACAGGTAGCGAACGCGACGCACGAACCGAAGCGAGAGCGATAACCGGAGTCTACGGTAACGCGAGCGAGAACGACTGACTCAAGAGCGACACAATAGCCGAAACCGTAAACATCGGGAGCACGAGAGAGGTCCGAACAGCCTCGAGGACGACTCCCGGTAGACTGATAAGCCTACGAAAATATTCTAACGAGACGTTATCATGATTATTACGGGATCCTTAACCGGTAACTACTGCCCTCTTGAACTATTTCGTGACGTCATCTATACGAGAGCCGAAACTGTAACGCGGTAACTTTGAGAATCTTCGCGATCGCTACTCCAAATGCAGGACATGAAAACAAGGCTCTCTCTCTAAACTAAAACACGGCACAAGGGGTTCCAACCTTGCCCGGACTGAACTAAAACCTCCGCCTGTTCTCCAACGTCCTGTATTATCACCTAAGCGGAGTGCCGGGTTTGCACCGGACTTTGGCGTATTCGTGACGAAATCTCGTCGGGCTCTCCTCTATTCGTGTTTCTCATTTCTTCGAGATTCTCTCCACCGAATAGATTCGAGAATCCCGACCTGAACTAAATCTTTCTGAGCTTAACTCTAAGCTTATCACATACAATGCTCATCCGCAAAATCTAAACTGGATCGCAAAACGTTACGAACATTCATTTAGCGAGAACTGGACGGTACATGGACAGCTAAAGGGCAGTAAAGCGGGAACTAACGGGCTAACCGAACTAAATCGATAGCCGTATCCGAAAAATGTTGATTTTTGTGACCGTGATCGAAAAATCACGTCACAACAGATACAGATACAGATACAGATACAGATACAGATACAGATACAGATACAGATACAGATACAGATACAGATACAGATACAGATACAGATACAGATACAGATACAGATACAGATACAGATACAGATACAGATACAGATACAGATACAGATACAGATACAGATACTGAAACGTTTCGGAAACTCGAGGTCACGGCGCGCGTTGGAAATTGGCCGTAAAGTGACATTCGATCTAAGACTCGAGTTTACCAGACAAAATATAATGATTCTCATAAAAAGAAAAGGAGAGTTCGTGTACTGGACTCGACGGGAGAATGGTGTAGGAGAAAGATGTTAGAAGTTTAGACTAAGCGGATTTAAATATGAAAATTGGAAACGTGAATAAAAGCAAAAATTAATTAGTTGAAATTTTACCTGGCCTCAGTAGGGATCACTCTAGTCCTCGCGGACGAGTGCTTGACCCTTCATCCTAGGCACAATATTGAGTCAAGAATAATAAACCTGCCCCTCGAGAAGCGAGGGGCCAAAAGGAGGTTGGAAATGAATTTATAAGTGATTTTAATTTAGGATTTAGATGGATGAAAAAAAATAAAATTGTTCGGACTGAAGGAAAGGAAAATACGAAGTATCCGTACGGCTTATGGCCTGGGATACTCGTTAAGAATGTTAAGAAAAAGTTTGAAATGAAACGGACAATAGAGCGTCGAGTAGGTGGACGTTCCGCATGGAACGACCCGTGCGTCGATCGGACAGCCGAACGCCGGAGCTCCTCGACAACGATCGAAGCCTATTGTTTCGCTTGTAAACATAAAGGACCTTGGCTCTCTCACAAACTCGGAGTAGGCCTCGGTTGGAATATTATAACGTTTCAGACGAAAGTGAAATTTAATAAATTTTGAAGATTCCTACGCAACGAGAGATTCGTGCGTAGGGAGCTTAACACTCAATTTATCAAATACAAAATGTAATTTCAAGGCAAAATGGTTAGCGCATAGGATGTTCCACGCTAACGAACGCTACCGGATTTATACTCGTATTTTATCGGATTTAGGATACGAGTTTCTGGAAATTAAGACTAACGCGTCTAACCGCGCTACGTGATAACCCTTTTGATGTTTAACATTGTCACGTGGGTCTTTACTCGTTATTTAACCTCGCAAGCTGTCGCCGTAGCTCACAACGAGGGTCTTAAACGCCAGATGAATTCGTAATTATCTTCGATAAATCAAAATAAGAGAAGTTTGTGCTATTCAGCTATTTAGCGATACCCATTGGTGTTTAACAAATCGCGTCGGTCTTTACTCGTTGTTTTACCTCGCAAGCTGTCACTATCGTTCACAACGAGGTTCTCAATTATTTCGATCTTATAACTACGTTCCTCCATGTGTGTCACAAACTAACGCACTGTAGCTGCTTCACACATTTCGGGCCCTGCCTGATGTTAAACGGACTTACGACCTTAATGCTAACAACGGAGCATAGCTCCGGCTCGAACGTAGAGACGTTATAGGTAAACGATGTCCACGGTACAAATGAGAGTGAGTTGTGCGCTCCCGCTGGTTTTATTGTCTACGCTCTTCCCGGCGCTCCGTAGTGGGACTCCCGCCTCTCGCGATAGGCCGAATTTGCGTAGAGAGAGTCGATTTCGGAGATGGTGGGGACCCCCGAAGGTGTAAGGTGGGGTCGCCCATCTTTCTCCCGTCTTCCTGCTGCCGAAAACGGGGGGGGCCCCAGGTCCGTCCCGTTACAATACAGATACAGATACAGATACAGATACAGATGCGGATGCGGATGCGGATGCGGATGCGGATGCGGATGCGGATGCGGATGCGGATGCGGATGCGGATGCGGATGCGGATGCGGATGCGGATGCGGATGCGGATGCGGATGCGGATGCGGATGCGGATGCGGATGCGGATGCGGATGCGGATGCGGATGCGGATGCGGATGCGGATGCGGATGCGGATGCGGATGCGGATGCGGATGCGGATGCGGATGCGGATGCGGATGCGGATGCGGATGCGGATGCGGATGCGGATGCGGATGCGGATGCGGATGCGGATGCGGATGCGGATGCGGATGCGGATGCGGATGCGGATGCGGATGCGGATGCGGATGCGGATGCGGATGCGGATGCGGATGCGGATGCGGATGCGGATGCGGATGCGGATGCGGATGCGGATGCGGATGCGGATGCGGATGCGGATGCGGATGCGGATGCGGATGCGGATGCGGATGCGGATGCGGATGCGGATGCGGATGCGGATGCGGATGCGGATGCGGATGCGGATGCGGATGCGGATGCGGATGCGGATGCGGATGCGGATGCGGATGCGGATGCGGATGCGGATGCGGATGCGGATGCGGATGCGGATGCGGATGCGGATGCGGATGCGGATGCGGATGCGGATGCGGATGCGGATGCGGATGCGGATGCGGATGCGGATGCGGATGCGGATGCGGATGCGGATGCGGATGCGGATGCGGATGCGGATGCGGATGCGGATGCGGATGCGGATGCGGATGCGGATGCGGATGCGGATGCGGATGCGGATGCGGATGCGGATGCGGATGCGGATGCGGATGCGGATGCGGATGCGGATGCGGATGCGGATGCGGATGCGGATGCGGATGCGGATGCGGATGCGGATGCGGATGCGGATGCGGATGCGGATGCGGATGCGGATGCGGATGCGGATGCGGATGCGGATGCGGATGCGGATGCGGATGCGGATGCGGATGCGGATGCGGATGCGGATGCGGATGCGGATGCGGATGCGGATGCGGATGCGGATGCGGATGCGGATGCGGATGCGGATGCGGATGCGGATGCGGATGCGGATGCGGATGCGGATGCGGATGCGGATGCGGATGCGGATGCGGATGCGGATGCGGATGCGGATGCGGATGCGGATGCGGATGCGGATGCGGATGCGGATGCGGATGCGGATGCGGATGCGGATGCGGATGCGGATGCGGATGCGGATGCGGATGCGGATGCGGATGCGGATGCGGATGCGGATGCGGATGCGGATGCGGATGCGGATGCGGATGCGGATGCGGATGCGGATGCGGATGCGGATGCGGATGCGGATGCGGATGCGGATGCGGATGCGGATGCGGATGCGGATGCGGATGCGGATGCGGATGCGGATGCGGATGCGGATGCGGATGCGGATGCGGATGCGGATGCGGATGCGGATGCGGATGCGGATGCGGATGCGGATGCGGATGCGGATGCGGATGCGGATGCGGATGCGGATGCGGATGCGGATGCGGATGCGGATGCGGATGCGGATGCGGATGCGGATGCGGATGCGGATGCGGATGCGGATGCGGATGCGGATGCGGATGCGGATGCGGATGCGGATGCGGATGCGGATGCGGATGCGGATGCGGATGCGGATGCGGATGCGGATGCGGATGCGGATGCGGATGCGGATGCGGATGCGGATGCGGATGCGGATGCGGATGCGGATGCGGATGCGGATGCGGATGCGGATACGGATACGGATGCGGATGCGGATGCGGATACGGATACGGATACGGATACGGATACGGATACGGATACGGATACGGATACGGATACGGATACGGATACGGATACGGATACGGATACGGATACGGATACGGATACGGATACGGATACAGATACAGATACAGATACAGATACAGATACAGATACAGATACAGATACAGATACAGATACAGATACAGATACAGATACAGATACAGATACAGATACAGATACAGATACAGATACAGATACAGATACAGATACAGATACAGATACAAATACAAATACAAATACAAATACAAATACAAATACAAATACAAATACAAATACAAATACAAATACAAATACAAATACAAATACAAATACAAATACAAATACAAATACAAATACAAATACAAATACAAATACAAATACAAATACAAATACAAATACAAATACAAATACAAATACAAATACAAATACAAATACAAATACAAATACAAATACAAATACAAATACAAATACAAATACAAATACAAATACAAATACAAATACAAATACAAATACAAATACAAATACAAATACAAATACAAATACAAATACAAATACAAATACAAATACAAATACAAATACAAATACAAATACAAATACAAATACAAATACAAATACAAATACAAATACAAATACAAATACAAATACAAATACAAATACAAATACAAATACAAATACAAATACAAATACAAATACAAATACAAATACAAATACAAATACAAATACAAATACAAATACAAATACAAATACAAATACAAATACAAATACAAATACAAATACAAATACAAATACAAATACAAATACAAATACAAATACAAATACAAATACAAATACAAATACAAATACAAATACAAATACAAATACAAATACAAATACAAATACAAATACAAATACAAATACAAATACAAATACAAATACAAATACAAATACAAATACAAATACAAATACAAATACAAATACAAATACAAATACAAATACAAATACAAATACAAATACAAATACAAATACAAATACAAATACAAATACAAATACAAATACAAATACAAATACAAATACAAATACAAATACAAATACAAATACAAATACAAATACAAATACAAATACAAATACAAATACAAATACAAATACAAATACAAATACAAATACAAATACAAATACAAATACAAATACAAATACAAATACAAATACAAATACAAATACAAATACAAATACAAATACAAATACAAATACAAATACAAATACAAATACAAATACAAATACAAATACAAATACAAATACAAATACAAATACAAATACAAATACAAATACAAATACAAATACAAATACAAATACAAATACAAATACAAATACAAATACAAATACAAATACAAATACAAATACAAATACAAATACAAATACAAATACAAATACAAATACAAATACAAATACAAATACAAATACAAATACAAATACAAATACAAATACAAATACAAATACAAATACAAATACAAATACAAATACAAATACAAATACAAATACAAATACAAATACAAATACAAATACAAATACAAATACAAATACAAATACAAATACAAATACAAATACAAGAGAGGAAAGAAGAGCGAAGGAAGAAGAAAAAGGTGGAATATTACCAGAGAAGGAAGGAGAAAAGAGAGAAGGAGAGAGAGATGGCAAGGAACTCGCAGGAAGAAGCGACGTGCCTCGAGAGAGAGAGAGAGACGACGATCGTCCAGGATGCCGAGCCACCGAAAGGGCACAGCATGCAACGATTAGTGAAGGACGGGGGAGAGACGGACCTCTGGATAAGGACACAAGAGGCATAGCTGAATAAGGTCAGTACTCGCGAAGCCACGAAGGAGAACTATCGCCCCCAACTCGAATCTGCATCAAACCCGAAGAGGGCACAAGCAGAGGCCGATAAAGTTGTCGCTCTCGGGCAAGGAGTGTTTCCGAAAGTAAAAGAAAGAAGCGTGAACACGATCTTCGAAAGTCCTCAAGATTACCTCCTGAACATACAACCGCCAGGAGGGAACATAATCCACGATGAAACACGACCAATGTGCCCAGAGGTACCGATTGGCCTGGAAGGTACATTGGCAAGTGCATTAGCCGACAGCGGCAGTGAAGTTTCGTGTATTTCAGAGGAGTTCCATTTGCAGAATATCGAGGCCTTTAAAGATTGTCCGAGGCTACCTGTAACGTCGATGAATGTTGTCGGAGCATTCGGAGGGGGCTCGGAACGGATCAGGCAACAAATTATGGTAAAGGCAAACGTGTATGAGTCAGAGGGCGAGGTGAATCTGCTTGTGGTACCGAAATTGCAGAGATCGGTACTTCTCGGTATTAATGCGATCGACAAACTTGAAGTTTACGTCGATACCCACGAGAAAGTGATTAAGTCGAACCGTTGGTCGCCTCGTAAGGGGATACTGGCAAATGGAGGAGAGCCAGGAAGGGGGAATCGAGACGCGCAAAATAATGGGGGAGAGCAGAGCCATACTCGCTCGAATCGACATGACTAGCGAAGTGAGAGACTCGAAAGAAAGAGAAACTGTGCGCGTCATGAGCGGAGAGATACAAGATCCCGCCTCAGAATGCCTACGAGAAACGGAAGTCGACGAAAAGCTTCGGGAATGCGCTGATGTGGACATCGACGTTCAGAGGGCCTTCAAAAAACTGATTCACGAGTATCGCGACGTATTCCGGAAACGACCGGGCCGGATGCAAGCATACGAGCATCGGCTCGTTTTAAAGGACGAAAAACCATTCGTGTCGTGCTCGTATCCGGTTCCGATGGCCTACAGAGGAAAAGTAACGGATGAAATTAACAAGATGCTCGTACAAGGGGTTATACAAAGGTCAACAAGCACCTACATTAACCCTTTGGTAACCGTTATTAAGGCAAACGGAGACGTGCGACTATGTCTCTACGCACGGCAGTTAAATGAACATCTCGAAGGTGACTACGACTCTGCATTACCGACTGAAGAAATATTTCAGAAATGTGGAGGCGCGAAGTTCATGTCAACACTGGATTTGACGAGCAGTTTCTGGCAGATTCCGTTGCATCCGGAGTCGAGAAAATACACGTCGTTTCGACACGAGAACAAATGTTATGAGTTTACGGTAACACCGTTCGGTTTAAAAACGAGCACCGCGGCGCTAGTTCGAGGCTTGGACATTGTTCTCAGAAACACCGGGGATTACATCATAAACTTTGTGGACGATCTGCTGTGTGTGTCGACTGACACGATGGAACACCTGCAGCATCTTCGACAATTATTTTTAAAAATCCGGGAACATGGGATGACGCTGAAGATGGAAAAGTCCCATTTCTTTCGAAAGGAGGTAAATTTTCTCGGACACATTGTAACGACGAAGGGCATCCAGCCATAGCCGGACAAAATAAAATCGATAAAGGAGTTCCCTAGGCCTCGAAACGTAAAACAGTTACGGGGTTTTCTCGGTTTGGTAAAAGTCGGACCCTAAAGGTCGGGTATACGACGTCGAAAAAGAGCTACTCGCGATTGTCTGGGCGCTTCAAAAGTTCTAGAGTTATCTGAAGGGAGCGAAAATAACGGTCGTAACGGATCACAAGGCATTAACATTTTTGAAAGAGTGCCGATTCACGAGCGACGGACTGTTGAGATGGGGGTTACTGTTACAAGGATACGATTTAACGGTAGAACAACGGCCGGGAAAATCGAACCAAGTAGCAGATACGCTCAGCAGGCTTCGAGATCACACGTACGAGCCTGACGGGACAACACCGGGAAAAATCGTTATCGCAGCTCTCGCGCAAAAACCTTCGAAGTTGCTGTCGCAAAAGATGCGCCAAATTGGTACGCTGCAGCGAAGTCAGGAAGATCTGAACTCCATCATAAGTCTACTCGAGGATGAAAAGGAAATTGAAAACCATCCAAAAATTATCGTCTCGAGGAAGTCGTATTACAAAAGGCCGCGAAAAATGGGCAGTGGAAGGTAGCTTTGCCAGAAGAGATAAAAGAAATGCTGGTCGAAGAATGCCACGGAATGTATGGACATATCGGAGTGAACAAAGTGATTCAAATGCTGAACGAGGACTTCGCGTATCCCCGATTTGCAAAAAGCATTAGACACCAGCTCGCTACTTGCGACTCCTGTCAAAGAACGAAATGCGCGGTCCAGAATAGTTACGCGAATATGCAGACGATCGTGCCCGAAGGACCAGGAGATCTAATATCTATCGATTTCTTTGGTCCACTCCCGACATCCACCGGGAGAGTTCGGCACATTCTAGTAACTCTGGACGCCTTCACGAAATTTGTCGTCCTCTATACTATGCGCACCGCGAACACCAAGACAGTCATAAAGAAACTCAGCGAAGATTACATCCCGAAATACGGCAAACCCAGGAGGATCCAGTTTGACCATGGCACATAATTCACGGCAAAGGCGTGGAAAAAATGGCTGGAAGATGAAAAGATCCGAGGAGTGTTCTCGTCCATCCGACATCCGCAAGGAAATATTGTCGACCGGGTAAACCGAGAGCTCGGAAGATATTTCCGCACATTTCTAACGGATCGCCACATAGCATGGGCAAGATGGGTACCAATAATACAGGATTGTATTAATGAGACACCACATGATACCACCGAGTACACGCCGATGGAATTACAAACAAAGAAAAATCCACATCGCCCATGGGAAAATTGGATTCCGGCCTTAAGAAGAAAAATAGCGGAATTAGAAGACTATTCGAAGAAGCTCGAAGAAGTCCAGCTGAGAATCCTCCGGAAGGGAAGAAGAAGGGCCGTACCGGATAAAGGCGTGTGTCGGACTTGCAACATATTTGCTCGAGGACTCCGAGTCCCACCGAGAACGGGGCAAGTTTCACTCGAGCCTATTAAAGAAGTACCGAAGCAAGGCAAACGTGAAAGATCCGGACGACTCTGAAAACGACGAGGAAAACAAATAAGATAAGGAAAAGAGGAAGGAAGAGAAGGGATAAGAAAGAAAAATAAATTAGAGAAATAATAATTAAAATAGGAATGGGAAGAAAAGAATTCAGGATAGGATAAGAAAATAATTAGGGATCGTCTAGGAAAATAATTAGAGATAATATAGGAAAATGATTAATGATAGTATAGGAAAATACTTAAGAATAGTATAGGAAATAAATAGGATAAGAAATAACATAATAATTAGAATAGAGATTAAAAGGAAGAATTAGGGTAAGATGAGGAAAGGTTAGGAATAAAGGTTAGTAATAGTAGAAAAAAAATATATATATATATAAAGATAAACAGAAAAATGAAAATAAAAGAAAAATAACATAAAGATAATAAAAATAAAATAAAAATAAGTAAGGATAGAAATAATGAAGGAATTAGGTATCGGATCAAAAGAAAAAGAAAGTAGAGAAATAAGAATTAGATAAGGGATTAAAAAGAAGAATTATGGTAAGATAAGGAAAGGTTAGGAATAAGGAAAGAATAATAGTGAAAATAAAAATAAAATAAAACTAAAATAAAATTAAAATGAAAAAAAATTTTAATCATTAGGGATAGTATCGGAAAATAATTAGAGATATTAAGAAGAAGGATTAGAATAAGAGGACATTAAGACATCGATCAAGGTACAGAGATTCAAGGTCGCAAGAGCGGTAAGGAGAACGCACCGGCCTACCACAACACGCCGAGACAGCGCGGCGCCAGGCCAAGCATCAGAACGGCCAAGCACCGTACCCCCCCCCCCCTGAGCGTGACCACGGACGGCGAAGGAGTCGAGCGCGGCGAAGAGCAAGAATCAAAACAAAGGATTAATTCCGAGAACAGAGGCGCTCGCCGCGATAGACTCCCCAATAGAGATGACCAGCCGAATTTCGACAAATACGAACGAAATACAAGGAAACGACAATGATCTCGGCGGCGAATAATAATAATCGTTCAGGATCTACCTAAGCGATCATATAGGCCCAAGGTACCGAGACTCGCGTCGACAACGCGAAAAGGGGGGAGTGAATAGAATCCGAATTTCACGGGCTATCGAGCAAAATTTATCGCAAGCTCTGACAGTACCACGGTGAAAGGCGAGATATACGGTGTAAGAAAGGCGACAAAGTGTGTGTGGACGAAAGCGAGAGCGGAAAGAAAGAAATAAGAGAAGGAAGAACGGAAAAAGAAGAAATAAAATAAAATAAAGTAGTAGTAAAAGATATTTATTGACCTCCCATACATTAATATCATATGGTCGGCCAATCGGCCATTGACCGAAGTCCTTCAGCCTGGATGCTCATGCTACATTCAGCCGTTTTACAGTTTGCTACGTAGATATATACAAAGGTAGCTTACAATTAGTTGAGCACAAGAAACTTAATAGCTAATATAGGTTATAGTGCCGGTGTGTGTGCTTTCTTGGGTGGTCACGTGATATTGTCAGGCTCCTCATTTAATTGTTTTAACATTTGACTCAAAGATGTCGATGGAAATTTGTGTGTTCTGCGGATTCCCGGTGGAATCGTGTTGCATAGGGGGGCTATTACTTCTAAATGTTCTTTTGCGAATTTTGTGCTGAGGATTTTTGTTCTTGTCATGATGGGCTGCACTCCGGTTTTTGCGTAAAGCAAGGTATTTGAGGGGTTGTACAATGGGTTGTCGGGGTGCCTTAGTTTGGTGATACGTCGAAGGGCTGTGGTTTCGGCTGTTTTTACATTTTTGTCGCAGGGTTATTACAATTTAGTAAGATGGGGTGACCGTATTCTAATAGTGGACGACAGATGCATTTGTATATTATGGAAGCCTGTTTAGTTGCAATCCGTTTGTTTTTGAAAGTTAATGATCGGAAGTGTGAGGCTCTGGCAATGATTTTGGCCTTGATTATTTTAGTGTGAGAGTTAAAGTTCAGTTTGTTGTCGATATGTATTCCTAGATATTTAGCGGACGGACTCGGATTGATTCTGCGATTGTACATATTGATGTATGGGGACTGTTCGTTTAAATTGTGATTGAAGAGTATCAGTTTTGATTTTGCGGGGTTTGGTTTTAGTTGCCATTTGTTGAACCACACAATGCTATTATCTGAAAGTTCTTGTATATCTTGAATTGCTGCTTCGGTGGTTTTGTTATGAGCGATCAGAACGGTGTCGTCTGCGTATTGTAAAAGATATTTGTTCGGGTCTGCTTCGTGTTTGTTTTGTAAATTGAAATTGTAAATGTCGTGGCAGTAGATATTGTAGAGTAGCGGAGAGAGCGGCGATCCTTGTGGTACTCCCTGTTCTGGCTTAAATTTTCGAGAGTGTGAGCTAGCGATTTTGACACTAAGACTACGATTAGCGAGGAAGTTGCGGACCATCCGAATTAAGTACGCTGGGCATTTCAGTGTCCATAGTTTGTATAAGAGGCCCTTGTGCCAAACGCTATCAAACGCTTTATTTATATCCAGGAATAATGCCGCGGAGCGTTTGTTTGACAGTTTAGCTGTTTGTATGTTGGATATTAGTATCGTGAGCGGGTGAATTGTGGATTTTCGGCTTCTGAATCCGAACTGATATGTTGGAATCTTCCCTCCAATCTCCGCTTCTATGCGTCCCTTAATAATTTTTTCGAATATTTTTCCAAGCGTTGGCAGTAGGGTAATGGGTCGGTAATTTTCTGGGAGACTGTGCTTCGTGTTGGGTTTCGGCAGCGTGATGATAGTCCCGATTTTCCATTCCTCCGGGAAGTAGCTGTTGGTGATGCAGTAGTTGAATATTTTCAGCATAAAGGTAAGGATTGCTCCATCAAGTTTTTTGACTATGGACATTGGCACGCTGTCATGCCCTGGGGCCGAATTTTTTCCTTTTTTTATAATGTCTAATAGTTCTCTTTCGGTGATCTCTTTTGGGTCGAGGACGTATTCTTCCATCTCTGAGAAGAATTCATTATTCCAAGCGTCGACAATCCTCTCGTTCGTTTCTTCGAATTGGGCCTCATTGGATTTGCTGAAGGCTTCTTGGAAGTGATTTGCAAAGACGTTGGCCTTTCCGCTGTTGTCTTGGATGATGGTACCGTTGATTACAAGATCTGCCGATGGGAGGCTGCGGTTGTAGCCTGCTAGCCTTTTTACTTTTTGCCAGTATTCTTTGCCCTTTTGGCTTTGTATTTCCTCGCAGGCTTTTAACCATCCATGCATTTTGAAGTGCCAAATTAACGTTTGAATGATTTTATTCAATCGATTCATTGCCGGTTTTAGATCCGGCGTGGGGTTGCGTCTGTATTCTCTGTACATTCTTCTCTTTGATTTAATGAGCCTCACGATGTGCGGTGGGAGGTTGTGGGAGAAGAAGTTTTGTGTGATTGTAGGTGTGTGAGCCCTAACGGCCTTGGAGATCGTTTCAGAGAAGTTCGCGACCGTGAGCCGGCTCATTGGGATCTCTGCTGTTGAGTCAAGATGTGATTGAATGTCCTTGTTGATGTTTTTGATGTTCGCCTTTGCGAAGTTTAATTTGTGCTCTGCAATATCCGTCAATGGTCTAGTGTGTAAGTCAATGGTCATGACTACCGCAAGGTGGTCCGATCCCAGATCCGGGGTAAGCTCTACTCGTTTTATGGCGTTGAGAATGTTGCGTGTGTGGAAAATCCTGTCCGGAGTGGTATCCGAATTGTTTGCCATGAGGAATGTAGGCGGGGTACCGTATTGTACAAAGTTGGAACGGCTCATGAAGCTGTCTAATTGCCGATTTTTCGCAGCATTTACGTTAAAATCTCCGATTATTAAAGCGTACTTATATCTACATGCCTTTATAAATATGGAGTTATCTATTGTGGCGTGTGGGTGTATGTACACGAGAAAGATATGCAACTGTTCATTATGGAATGGAATCGAGACATGTAGCGTTTCGTTTCTAGGATCGTTAATCTTCGGCGCATTTTGTTTTCTTGGACGCAACGATGGTTTAATTTGTAACAGACTCCCTCCCCTTATGTTCGAGTTTAGTATGCCGCCATCTTGTTTGATGCATTGCCAGTCCCTATATCGGGTGTTACTATTTTCCTTGGCTTTGGTTTCCACCAGCGCCACGCAGTTAATGTCATTATTTTCTATGTAATTATTAATTAGAATTTTCCTTTTCAAATAACTATTTATGTTAGCGTAGAGAATTTTAGCGCTAGCCATTGTTAGTTACGTAGCTCTTTCCCGAAGTTGTCTCAGTTGGCGAGGTACCTTCTGGGCACTCGAGGTCGAACATCAGGATATATAGCCTGCTTCCCGCGAATACCGCCGTTGTCTCCACTTTGAATTCTGTTATGAAGCGTTTTTTTAGTTTGGCAAGAAGCTCTTCCCTGTTTGTGTATTTCGGCTTATTGATTTTATTGATGTATGTGTTGATGATATGGTCATGGATTGAGATGGCCGCGTGAATAGGATTATTATTGGTGATTGATTTGTGTAACTCAGCCGTTTTTTTATTACTGGATTTTATCGGAATGTTTGGAATGCCTTCGATAGTTTTTTTCGGTCTAAGCGGGCATTTGAAAGACCAAGCGGAGTGATCCGTGGCCTTGCATGCTAAGCACTTTGTTTGAAGATCCGTTATGCAGCTTACCGTCTTGTGTGCCCCGCTGGATTTCTCGCATGTGACCTTATTGGGACAGTTTGCTGTTTCGTGCGTGAATTGGGAGCACTTGTTACACGGCAACGGGGCCGGAGTCGGAGGGGTGCTTGGATACGTCGGGTAGTGTTTGTTTAGGAGGAACAGGCCCTCTTTCAACAATTGTTGTATGGAGTTCTCGCAGCCAGAAACGACTCGAATTAGTGAGGTAGGTTTGTTAGTTGCGCGTGAAATTATTCGCTTACAATATCTGTGAGTTATTCCCCGATCGTTTAGATGCTTGCTTATTGTGTCGTCGTCCAGTTCCTGCTCAACTGTGGCTATTACCGCTGAGAATGTCGCCGGTGGGGGGCTGTGCGTGATGTTCCTTGTGTAAGCGCCAGTTTCCGAGTACGAGGAGATTATCTTCTTCTGTAGCAGCTGCTCGAGAGCTTTGGTGAGGATCGCTTTTACACTGTCCGACTTCAGCAGGAATCCCTTCGATGTTTGTATAATTACGTCTTTGGTCTGAGGTTGCAAAGTTGACCATTCGTTCGACAGTTGAACGCGGCTTAGTGTGGCAACACTGTTTATGTAGAATAAATGCTTGTATTCCTTGTTTCTCTGCTCTGTGGCGCGTGCCGAGTAATTATCCGCTCTTCTCTTCGTAGCTGGGAGCAAATGTTCACGGGATGTGTTCGTGTTGGTGCTTGTGTTTGCGTGGGCGGTTGTTGCCGAAGGTTTTACAAAGGGTACTGACGTTTTATTCGCCAGACGTTTCTTGCTGCTTTCTGAGTGCTCATCCCCTGTGCTTGGATTACTTTTCGGTGGTCTACCTCTTTTTCGACGAGTCCGCCGCGCTGGAGAGAATCCCTCCTCACTTTCGATCTCCATTTGTGACGTATCGCTCATAGTTATGTCCTGCGCGAGCAGTCACGCTTGCCCGCACGGATCACAAGCTCGAAACCGAGATTATCACACTGTGTTTATGTACGCTCGGAGCAATCGTAAACACGTCTGTCTCGCACCGTGGCTCAATCCACACTGAATAAAATAAAATAAAGTAAAATAAAATAAAATAAAATAAAATAAAATAAAATAAAATAAAATAAAATAAAATAAAATAAAATAAAATAAAATAAAATAAAATAAAATAAAATAAAATAAAATAAAATAAAATAAAATAAAATAAAATAAAATAAAATAAAATAAAATAAAATAAAATAAAATAAAATAAAATAAAATAAAATAAAATAAAATAAAATAAAATAAAATAAAATAAAATAAAATAAAATAAAATAAAATAAAATAAAATAAAATAAAATAAAATAAAATAAAATAAAATAAAATAAAATAAAATAAAATAAAATAAAATAAAATAAAATAAAATAAAATAAAATAAAATAAAATAAAATAAAATAAAATAAAATAAAATAAAATAAAATAAAATAAAATAAAATAAAATAAAATAAAATAAAATAAAATAAAATAAAATAAAATAAAATAAAATAAAATAAAATAAAATAAAATAAAATAAAATAAAATAAAATAAAATAAAATAAAATAAAATAAAATAAAATAAAATAAAATAAAATAAAATAAAATAAAATAAAATAAAATAAAATAAAATAAAATAAAATAAAATAAAATGAAAAAAGAACGAAAGAAACAAGAAATAACGAAAACGAAACCCTCCAAACAGAGAGAACACAAAGGAACATGGCGGCAACATTCCGAAATTTTCCGGCACGAAATTTGGAGGGAAGTTATCCAGGCGTCGAGGTCCTCACAGTCTCCACACCCAGCCGGTTCTACGTCCACCTGCCGAACCCGGAGGGAAAAAGGGCGCTCCTCCTGAATTATTACGCGAGTACTACCACCGACCACCCGGAGGTGCGCGCCGTTCAGGAGGAGGACATCTACCCTGGAGCTCCGGTATACGTGAGCCACGTCCGGCGGTTTTACCGGGGGTGGTAACGGGAGAACGAGACCAGGACGGTGACATCCCGGTCTGGCTGAGCGATTGGGCCCTTGAGCTCAATGCCAGACCCGGAGAAATGTTCACCGTCCCCTGGGAACACCGGAGCGTCGGTTTCCAGGCGATCGCGTGCGGATTCCACGCCACCCGTCCAACGGGAGAGGAGCCGTGGTCTCCCGCAACCATTCAATACGTCCGGGAATACCTGGAGGAAAAGAACTGGGACCTTCAGGTAATGGACCGGGAAACGGGGACGGACGCTATCTGGGTGGCACTGGAGGCGCCTGGAAACGGCGAAGAAGGGATCCGGGATCTCCTTCTCCGAAACGGGCACGGGCGATGGGGACCGAACCCCAGACGATTTGCCTGGGGAGGAGATGGTGGCAGATTCAGCGAGCGACAAGAAAAAGTCGAGGAGGAGGGCGAGAACGAGGAAGACAACATGGAGGAACAGGAGGACGCGAATGAACGAGACGACGACGAATGGGAAGAATGGGAGGACGAATACCACAGCGAGCAGAGAACGGACGACGACGCAAACGAAGAGATAGAGATAAATTAGAAAAATCGGGGAAAAAACAACCAAAAACAAACCAATATGTACAAAGGCTTAACATAACCACATGTAAAATAAAGCGAAAGTACAATTAAGCGGCATTTTTTCATTTCGTAGACACATAAAAACATACATAGACATATATAAAGAAAAAAAGGAGAAAATAGATAGGCACACAGAAAGTATTTAGTATTTAGTCGACATATATAGAGACAGATTTAGAGAAAATTTAGAGAAAACATCTAGGTACATATAAGGTATTATATAAGGTATATATCAGTAAGAAAGAGAGATAAATAAAGAAAAGGAAGAAACATGGTGGGGACATGACTGGAGAAGCGCTAAACGAGCTTCTGCAGTAATGTGGGGGAGAATGTGACTCCCCTGCATGAGAGAATCTACCGTGTGGCCCCAGTGACGTCACACCGCGAGAGCCCGGGAGACACGATCAGCCGGGACACATGCAGAACAGTCGTCGGACCAGCCCGCTGAGAGACAAGTGGCGCCATCCGACGGGATCGAGCGTACGATCGATGTCAAGCGTCGCGCACGCGCAATCACCAACACCAGCGAGCGCTGCCGAGCGGGCTTGCGGCGAAAGCACGCTCAAGGTCGGAGAAAGGCGACAGCGATGAAAAATCGGCCTCGCTGATTGGACAGAAATGGCGACACTCCCGTTGCACACGGCACCGACCGAGCACATTATTAGCTCAACGGATAACACCGGAACATCGTCACTATCATACCGACCCGGGATTGGAGGGTAGAGGAAGATCAATGTTTCTAGCCAATCAGAAAATTAACAATTGGGCGACCGCACGCAGACGCGAGTCCGTCAGAAATCTGCCAAACCGACGGAGTGGGAGTTCAAAATCGGGGTATAAAGGACGGCGATTTCGGCAGTCGATCATCAGTTTATCGGATCTACCTTATCATCGGCCAGCTCTCCAAGGATAAAAGTGGAAGAGTGAAAAGTGAAAGTAAGAAAAGTGCAATCAAAGTGAACAGCGCCGAAAAGGACTTATAA
This sequence comes from Ichneumon xanthorius, assembly GCA_917499995.1. Lineage (NCBI taxonomy): Eukaryota > Metazoa > Arthropoda > Insecta > Hymenoptera > Ichneumonidae > Ichneumon > Ichneumon xanthorius. The sequence goes on along the minus strand of CAKJTD010000090.1, from coordinate 619,094 downwards.
ATTTGGTGCTACTGTGAACTTGTAAAATTCGTGCCAAAATAGGACTTATAAATTTTGTCACTGAGGACTTGTAAAATTTAGTGCCGATTTGGACTCATAAAAATCGTGCGGCTCCGAACTTATAAATTTCGTGGAATGTGACATATATAAACGGTGCCGAAAAAGAACTTGTAAAATATTGCCGAACGGGACTTAGAAAGGCTGACTAACTTATGTGTCAAACTGGACTTCGAACAACCTGTGCCCTTCCGAAGTGACAGACAACAGTCACCAGTGAACAGTGTGTGAATACAAGAATTCACAACGGTGCATCTGGTGCAACGATCGGAGTGAGCGGTAAAGTGACCAAAGTGACCGGTCACTTTGGTCCGGCACTTTGCTTAAAAAAACATCTTAGAGAAAGCGAAATAACAATAAAATCGGATCGTCGAGCGAAAAACTTGAATCGTCGATACATTCGCATGTATCGACGATTCAAGTTTTTGTGAAAGGCCCCGAAAAAGATACATCCTCCATATCAGAGGCGAACAAGAACTCTCAATCACGATCGTAAATCTAGGAAACATAATGTTTAAAAATGGCAAGGCCTAACTGATGATAGACACCGGATCCAATTTAAATATTATCAGAGAAACCGAGGTAGATTCACGGGCTTTCACAAATAAAAAAATTATTTATCACATCACCGGTATAGGCGACAGAATTTACGAGACCCTCTTGGGAAATAAAAATCATTGTAAAGGGAATAGAAACTTCTTTTCACTTAGTGGGTGGAACTTTCCCCATAAAAATGCAGGGAATTATCGGGATGCAATTTTTAAAGAAATACCGTGCGTGGCTTAATTTCGAAACGGACCAAATGCACCTTAACGTAAAAAGTCTTCCCTTCGTGCAACATCACATAATCCATGTGTCAGCGCGGACGGAAAAACTTGTAAAAATACCGATTTTCGGTACCAATTTGATGCAGGGGCATCTGCGGAGAATAGCGCCTGGCCCCGGCATCTACCTGGGCGAATCCCTCGTCACACAGGTCGATGGGTATGCTCGAGTATACGGTATCAACGCGAATACCCATGCCATTGTTTTGACTTTGGCACCGGTAGAATTCGAGGAATATTGTGCACTTCCACCATGTCCCCGCACGGAGCCTACCGTCTATTCGAGCATCGAAGGCGGGAATAATAAAACAGAACGTATGACGGCCTTATTTAAAAATCTGCGTCTCGGCCATCTAGACGAAGAAGAGAAGGAAAGCGTTCTTCCAATTTTAGGAGAATATTCACCTCAATTTCATCTGCCGAACGATCCGCTAGGGGCAACATCCGTCCTCCAACACAAAATTGTGACCACGGATGATCGAGCAATTAATACGAAGCAGTCCCGATACCCACCATTTCAGAGGGAGGAGATTCGTCAGGTAGACGACCTGATTGCTAAAGGTGTCGTTCAACCCTCGGACTGCCCATATAATTCACCCTTGTGGATTGTGCCTAAGAAAGCCGATTGGCAAGGTAATAAACGGTGGACAATGGTCATCGATTATAGGGCTTTAAATGAAAAGACGATGGGAGACGCGTATCCGCTCCCAAATATCACGGACATACTGGATCAACTCGGTGGAGCTAAATATTTTTCAATTTTAGACTTAGATTTTGGTTTTCACTAAATCCCTGTGGACGGTGAGTCACAGGCAAAAACCGCGTTTTCAACCTCATTTGCACATCTTGAATTTAATAGAATGCTGTTTGGGCTAAAAAAACGCTCCAGCCACCTTCCACCGTCTCATGGACAAGGTACTAACGGAACTTCAGGGCATGGAACTGTTCGTCTATATGAGTGGTTCTTAACCTGGGGTCCATGGACCCCCAAAATACACGCGGGAACCCCTGGTCTATATGGATGATATCGTTATCTGTGCTAACACCTTCGAAGAACACGCTAGGAAATTAAGAAAATTATTAGCTCGCTTAAAAGCCGGTCGATTATCACTTCAACCGGATAAGCGTCAATTTCTTCGCAATGCAATTTCTTACCTGGGGCATATAATCAGCACGGAAGGTGTAAAACCAGTCCCGCAGAAAATAGAAGCAGTAAAAAAATGCTCAATACCTCGGAAAAGGAAAAATGTCAGGCAGTTCTTAGGGTTGATAGGCTATTACCGTCGATTTATTCCAGAATTCGCAAACATCGCGAAATCCCTTGCGGTGCTCCTTAAGAAAGACACGCACTTCGTATGGGCGGAGTCGCAACGGAAAGCATTCGAGATATTACGCGACAAACTTCGCGACAGATTTTAACAAACACTTTGTTTGAACAACGGATGCGTCGGATTTCGCGTTGGGGGCCGTATTAAGTCAGGGAGAAATCGCTCGCGGTCTACCAATTGCCTATGTGTCTCGAACATTCAATAAAGCTGAAGTAAATTGGACGACGTCCGAAAGAGAATTGTTTGCAATAGTTTTCGCTGTAAAGCATGTTCGGCCTTATTTGTACGGGTATCGGTTTGCCTTAGTTACCGATCATCAACCACTGCAGTGGCTGAACGGTTTGAAGAATCCAGTCTCCAGGCTTACTCGTGTAGTAATAAATAAAACTCCCAACGCGATGAAGATGTAGAATGGTTTATTCTTTACTATCAAGGCTAATTTTAGCAATCTCTTTGTTCTTCTGATCCGTCTAATCGTCCGCTCCGCGTCCAACTTCTCTCGCGGCTCTAGCCCAAGTGCCCTTCCTTTTCCACCTCCCCGACGCCTCCGTTCGTTGCGCTTCGGCGGTCCGCGGCGCTCGCCGCGCCGCTACTATCCGATTCCGTGGCGGGTGGTTTGAAACCGAAGTTTTGTTCCCGTCATTCGGCCTCCCTGATTGTCGAACCGCCCTCAGTTCTTCTTCTTTCGCATTCCTTGTTTGGTTATCTCGTTGACAGTGTTACGCTCTGGAAAAAAATCGTCAAGTACCCACCTCTCGATTATTATTATTATTTTTTTTTCTTGGAGGATCAGCGGCTCAACGAAATGGAGTAATCCCCGGGCCATATTCCCAACCTCCCCTGAACGCAGTGATCAATAGCCTCCAGGGAGGGGCCGCACGCCAGGAGATATCCATAGACACAATTTCTACATAAGGCTCAACACCCCGGCAAACAATCACCCGAAGTTCAGAAACAAGTGGTCCCAGCCTACGCCAAGGGAACTCCATTGCACGAGCTCGACCACGGAGATCGCCAAACATGCTGAGTACTTGACTTGACTGTTTGGTCTATTGTCCTGCCATGTTAGGATTCCTCATATACATCAACTCTGACCAGGAGTCATGGCTGGAGCTACCCTTACCGACCCAGACAATCATTAATAAAAAGTTGCAGGGAGTAATATAGATAAGCATGGCAGAGAATATGGCAAGAAGAAAGGTATGGCAAGCATCATGCAGGGGTTGACAGCAACAATATCGTCGTATTGTTGCCTAAAAAATGAAAAGATCCTGCTATCTCGCCGTGAAGTCTCTTGACGCGTGCACTCTGGCCAAGAGTCACGGAGAGCACTTCAGGGTCCACAATCGTTCCCCAGGTGAAAATAGCAGACGTTACCTTGTGTTACTCGAGAGCGTCGAACGTAACCCATTTCTGCAGGCTGTCAACAGAGATCACACTCTTCTAACCCCTGGCTTTCTGGAGTTCCCGTAAGTCCTCGACCTCGTATCTATCATTTGGTAACACAACCGTAACCGTGAACGGCCCCTTTGCCTTGGCCATGAGCTTCCTGCTCTGCCCAGTAGCCGCCGGATTCGAAGCCACCATGACGACGTCGCCAACTGCATATTGCGGTGGCTTGAACCTCCGTGCGTCGAATCTCTCCTTCTGTTGAACCTGCTCGGCATCGGTCTAACGCTTCGCCTCCTTGCGCAGTTTCTTCAGGTCCACACGATCGAGTGTTGCTTGGATCTCGCTAAGCAGAGCAGCATCCGCAGTACTACGAGGCTTGTACCCGTACAACAATTGCGCTGGACTCTTTTGCGTAGTCCGGTTCGTGAAGCTGTTGATGGCGCTCTGCACTTTCTTCAAGTCGTTGTCCCACAAATCTTCGGGTGCCCCTGCAGTAGTGTCAGTGAGAGAATTCAAAACCGTTCGGTTCATGCGCTCACATTGCCCATTTGCTCTCGGCGTCGCCACAGCGTTCAGTACGTGTTTTATTCCGTACTCTCGGCAGAATGCTGCGAAGCTATGCGAAGTGAAACAGCTCCCTCTGTCGCTGATGATGCGTGTAGGGACTCGAAATATTGCAAACAGCTGGTCGAGGGCTTTATTAACCCATTTCGTTTTTGTGTCGCGAACGGGCTCGAGAACATAAAACTTTTTTTTTTTTTTTTTTAAAGGCTTTATTTTAGGTCGCATCAACTGCATGGTTTTTCGCGACCACTGTCATATTTCGTTACATAGGAGTTTGCTTTATATTTTGTCGTATAATTTTGCTTTTTTTAGAAGTTTAATCACTTTATAGCACAATTTCTGATCGTTGAGGCATGTCTTGATGTCGAGTGGCAAATTGAGATCTTGACGGTATTGTTGAAGCGATGGGCAGTCGGTGATGATGTGGCGGACATTGAGGGGGGGTATTGCATGAGGTACACATCGTTTGGTCTTTTTTCGAGAATAGATGGCTGTGGGATATATTTGTGTGGCCTATGCGGAGTCTTGAAATTATGGATTGATTTCGTCTGGATGATTCGAGATACGGTGTCGGGTTGGTGATATTATCTCGGATGTCATGTAGTTTGCTGTGTCCGGTGTTTTTCCATATTGTGTTCCAGTAGTTTGCGGCTGTTGCGAGAAGGAGACGTTTGGTGTCATCGAGCGTGAGCGGTTCGGCGATCGGTGATTGCGAAGAGGTGGATGCTCTTCTAGCTGCTTTGTCGGCTTTTTCATTGCCGGGGATTCCTTGGTGAGATGGGATCCATAATAATTTTATGTCTGTTTGTGGGGTGAGCGAATATATTGCCTTCTGGATGTCTTGAATTACGTGACTCGTTGCGAATGGGTTGAGAGTGGCCATCAATGAGGATTTAGAGTCCGAAGCGATCATAAATTTCGAATTATGCATTGTAGGGATGTTTTGTATTGCTCTCAGAATTGCATAGGCTTCACACGTGAAAATTGAGCTTCCCGGGGGTATCTTGATTAGGGCCTCAGAGTCGTCGAGTACATATGCGCAGCCGGCATTCGTCTCACTGATTGATCCGTCGGTGTAAATAAACGTGTGGTCAGAGAAGCTGTGGTAGATTTCGTAGAAGAGTGCTTGGTGGGTGATTGGGGGGGAGTCGTCTTTTTTTGAGGACGAGAGATCGAAGTTGACTGTGGGAATGAAAGGGTTCCATGGAGGGAGTGGATGTAGTCTACTTTTTTGGGTCGCAGGGATAGCAAAGTTTAGTTCGGAACAGATGTTTTTTAGTCGTATATCTGTAGGTTTTGGAAGTCTCTTGTTTTGGCTGTATATATTTGTCCGTAGTGGTTGAAGGAGTGTGTTGGTGGTTCTATGGTCTGAGTTGGCTGCTGCAGCTAGTGAGTAATTAATGATGATTCTCATTCGTCTGATGTTTAGTGGAGGTTCACCAGCCTCGGCGAGGACACTGCTGTTGGGGGTTGACCGGAAAGCGCCGATTGCCAGTCGGAGTGATGTAGTCTGGATTGGGTTTAGTCGATTTAGAATATGTTTTTCCGCTGAGTCGTAGATTACACATCCATAGTCCAGTTTGGATCTGATTAGGGCTTTGTAAGTGTTTATGAGAGTGTTTTGGTCGGCCCCCCAGTTACATGAGGCCATGCTTTTCATTATGTTTATTCTTTTTTGGCAGTCTATTTTTAGTTTTTTTAGGTGTACGTCCCAGGAGAGTTTCGAGTCAAATGTCAAGCCCAAGATTTTCAGTGTTGGTGAGAGTTTGAGTTTTTTATTATTTAAGTTTAGCGATGGAAGTGTTGGAGGAGTACGCGACCTGGTGAACAGCATAAATTCAGTTTTGCTTTCAGAGAATTTGAATCCGGTTTTTGTCGACCATTCGTGGAGGTTGTTTAGACAATCTTGGAGGATTTTTTCGGTGGTTTTGGCATTCTTGCCGCTGCATGTGATCGTAAGATCATCAGCGAACAAGAATGCTTTGACAGGACGTTTGATCGGTTTTACTATGGTGTTTATTGCTATCAAGAATAGCGTCGCACTGATGACTGAGCCTTGGGGGACGCCGTTGTTTATTTGTATTTTTTTTTATTTTACGTTTGCGAATTTGACTTCTATTAGTCTATTTCTGAGAAAGTTATCTATGAAGGCCAGCACGTTACCGTTTATTTGGAGATCGTGGAGGATTTTGTGTACCCGGTGTTTCCAGATCATGTCGTAGGTTTTCTCTAAGTCCATAGACACGGCGATAAGGTGGTTCTTTGCCGCAAATGCATTGCAAATTTGGTCGTGAAAATTGGTTAGGTGATCGGTCGTAGATCTAAATCGTCTGAAGCCGTTTTGTTCGGGAGCGAAGAAATTGGTATTTTCAAGTTTCCATCTTAGTCTGTTGTTGATTATTTTTTCTAGTATTTTGCATAGCGAGCAGGTCAATGATATTGGTCGGTAATTGGTTGGAAATGCAGGGTCCTTACCGGGTTTGGCGATTGGAATTACGATCGCTTCTCTCCAGGTTGTCGGAAAGGTGTGCTTGGACCAGATGAAATTGTAGAGGTCGAGCACGTAGTTGAGAGCAGCTTCGGGTAGGTGCTTTAATATTGCATATGGAATTCCATCTGGGCCAGGGCTGGAATTTTTACATTTGCGAAGCATAACTTTCAGTTCATTCATGTGGAGCGGAGAGTTAATGGGGTCGTCGGAGTTGCTGATCACAATTTGAGAATCGGTTTCGCATTCTGTTTTGTATTTGAGAAATTCGGGCGAGTAGTTGGAGTCGTGTGAGTTATTAGCGAACGAATGAGCTAGAAGGTCGGCCATGGTTGCGGGATCATCTGTTGATGAGCCGTCTTGTTTTATTAGTGTTGGGCATGTAGAAGCGGTTTTCAACCCTCTGATATTTTTAATCTTTTTCCATGTTGAGCTTATTGGAGATTGGGGGTTTAGTGTTGATATATAATCCCTCCATGGACTGTCTTTTCCTTTCTTTGAGGATTTTCCTTGCCGTGGCTCTGAGCTTCTTAAACGTTATCTTGTTATCGTTGGTTGGGTGTCTTTTGAAAGTGGTGAACGCGTGGTTCGAGGCTTTCAGAGCAGTTGCACACTCGTCGGACCACCAGGGGACCTGGGGTTTGCGGTGTGATCTGGTTGACGTCGGAATGTTGTTGTTAGCGGCTTCGTGTATTAGTTCGGTGAGATTGTTTACTATTTCGTCTATCGATGCAGCATCAGCTGATGCGAGTTTACTAAGATTAGGGATCCTTTTAGTTATATCATCTTCGAAACCTGGCCAGTTGGCTTTTTTTAGGTTCCATTTCGGCTGAGAGGGCTGGATTCCGGTGGCACGGACGGCAGTTGTAATCGTAATTGGAAAGTGGTCACTGTCGTTTGGGTCGCTTGACACTAACCATTCCAATTTGTGCACGAGGTCGGGGGTGCATAGGGTGAGGTCGATGGAACTGAATGCGCCAGTGGCCACAGTGAAGTGCGTGGGTTGTCCGTGATTAAGGATACTTATGTTGTTGTTCTCGATCCATTTTTCGATTGTTTTTCCTCTTGGGTCAGTTCTAATTGAACCCCATAGCTCGTTGTGACTGTTGAAGTCGCCCATAATTATGTAGGGTTTTTCAAGTTGCTGCGTTAAATTTGAGAGATCTGAAGGACGGAGGCGATAACTGTTCGGGATGTAAATATTAACATAAAACTTTGTAAACCCATCTACTATCGTCAATATCGGAGAGTTCTTACGTTTCGTACATATGAAAGGACCTAGATGGTCAAGGTGCAAAGTATGAAATGGAATGGCGACCGTCAATCGGATGCAAAAAGCCTGGCTTACGACCGGATGTGGACTTATAGTAGAGACAATTCAAACACGCTCTTACATACTTGGTAATAAATTTTCGCATTCTCTTGAACCAGTAATTCTCTCGAACTTTCTCATTGGTTTTTTCAACAGCAAAATGTCCCTTATCGTCGTGGCACATTTTTACAATGTTAAAGCGTGAGGCACGCGGTACCAGCCACTTATTACCCGCTTCTGTTCTTCGAAATATCACCCCTCCTTTAAGATCATACCTGTCAAAATATTGCTTTGTGCCGGGCTGCACGTCTCCGGATTCTAGGATTTTTCGTATCACGACAATATCGGGGTCTTGTATCTGAGCTACTTTTATCCACTCGCTATCCGTGATATCAACCGACATACATTCGATAGGATTTCGACTCAAATAATCGACATGAGCAGCTTGTGCACCCGGGCGATAGACGTAACTACCGTGAATTTAACCCCCAGAAGATAGACACGGAAAGTCTTGAGTGCCGCGACCACGGAAAGGGTCTCGAGATCGTAAGAGTGATACTTTCGTTCTTCCATTGAGGTTTTTCGACTGTAGTATGCCACGACTCTTTTTTCGTTTTCCGATTTTTGTATTAGTATGGCTCCTAGTCCGATTGAGCTCGCATCGGAATGTACTTCAGTCACGAGACAAGGGTCGTAGATAGCTAAGACTGGTCTTTCGGCAAGTATCCGTTTTATTTCTTCGAGTACCTTCGTATGCTCATGACTCCATTTCCAGGGTACATTTTTACGCAACAGATCGGTTAGGGGAGCCACCTTTTTCGCGTAGTTCGATATAAATTTGCGAAAATAGCCTGCCAGACCCAAAAACTGTCGCACCTGCTTTTGATTCGAAGGGACAGGAGCTTTCAAACTTGCTTCGACCTTTAAAGTACCCGGTCGTACTGATACCGCGCTTATTTCTCGCCCGACGTATTCGATATTTTCCTGAAAGCGTTTACACTTTGAGAGGTTTAAAGTAAAGTTGTGACTCTTTAAGGCTTCCAGGACCAATTCCAGATTTTTGAAACCTTCTTCTAAATCCGTGGATAGTTTCAGGATATCATCCATACATACCAGCGCACGGCTGAATCGCAAATCACCTAAAGTCTCGTTCATAGCTCTCTGGAATACCGAAGGCGCATTGGCCAGCCCGAAAGGCATACGCAGAAATTCGTACTGCCCGTCGGGGGTTACGAACGCAGTCTTCTCAATAGACTCAGAGTGCATTGGAATTTGGTAAAAATCCAGACATGAAATCTAGTGAAGTGAAAAACGTTTTTCCCCCTAGCTGATCGATTTGGTCGTCTATTAACGGCAAGGGGTATTTGTCGCGTTTGGTGATTTTATTCAAGGCCCTGAAATCCACGCACATGCGTGGCTCACCGTTTTTCTTTTTAATTAAAATAATGGGGCTGGCATAAGGTGAACGGCTCTCGCGTATGATATCGTTCGCCTCGAGATCGGCAATGATTTTTTAAACTTTTTCACGTTCCGACAGGGATATATGGTACGGCCGATGATATACCGGATCGTTACTGAGCAACTCAATCTTCATCTCCGCAACATACCGCTCCAGGAGTGACACTAGTAGAGCTTGATTTTCCATGTCGAGGACCGAGCTAGAAACATCGGCGACCTTTATCATTCTCCGACTGCTTGATTCTATCACATTAATCCTGTGCGGTTCTGAAACCCCATCTCTGTCGCTCAATTTTACGATTGTTAATTCTGTCGCACCGATTATCGCCCTAATATTAGATTTTGCGAGGATATTCCGCCCAATCAATATCTCTCGAGAAAGCTGATCGTCCGGTACTACGTAGATCTCTATGACAAAAGGAACGCCGCCAATTAATATACCGATTTCTGAACGACCGATAGGTAAAGATACTGACGTATTGAACGCGGACAGGACCTTATCTGCCGGCTGCAGGTCTAGTTCGAGTGTTTGCGCCGCGCTGTCCCTAATTACCGAGCAGTCACTTCCCATATCAATCATACATTCTTTATCTACCCCGTTGATACGACATATTTTAAGCGGCTTTTCTACTTGCGCTACTGTGCAGACAGTTAATGGCTGGCGCGAGTCTCCGTCGGTTAGTCACAAAGGTTTCGCGCATGCCTTCTTTTTCTTAAAGCATTGCTCTTCCACGTGACCCGGTATGCTGCAGAATCCGCATTTGGGTTTGTTCTCTTTCATATTTTGGAATAAATTCGGTTTGGCAGTCGTCGCCTGTTTTGATTCCGGACATTTCGATTTTATGTGACCTGGTTTACCGCACAAAAAACACAACCCTTTCTCTTGTCGTTTAATTTTCTCCGACACGTGCTCGCGCGCGGGTTGGGGTTTCCCCCCTTCTTTACCCTTCGACGGTGTATTTGGAAACATTCCCAAGCAGCAGTTTAGTTCAGGCAGCGTTTTACAGCGCGCCGCTAGGACTGTTCTACGTATACCCTCATCGTGGATCCCCTGAGCTACAGAATCGGCTATCTGAGCCTCAGATAAATCTAATTTAAGCTGGTTCAATTTCCCCATTTTCACAAAGCAATAAGCCTGCAAGTCTTGACCCGGGCTACTCGAATAATTTGCCGCATCCTTAAGCAATTCCCCGAAACTTACTTCGCCCGGAAACTGACGGACGATCGCGACTGCGAACGCCTCCCACGTCAAAATCGCACTTGCCAGCCCGTCGTACCATAGCTTCGCGTTTCCCCGTAGCTTGCACACTGCTAGATACAGTTTAGTTTTTTCATCCCAGTCATACATAATTCCGCAAGTATTGACTTTGTCTAACCAATCTGCTGCAGAGATATTTCTCTCAGCCGGATCAAATTCAGGCAAGAACTTTTCGTTCATGAAACTATGTGATCCCTTCGAGCCCGTTTTAACGATACCTGAAAGCGTATTCGCCAACCTCGCGATGTCCGACACGGAAGCGCTGCGTCCGGTACTGTTGCGGTTCGATGGCTTCAAAGGTCGGCATCTTCGAGGAGAGTCACGGCTTTTCGACGAATGTCGGGTACGTTTTCTTGAACGCCCTTGATCATCGTCCCTGTGACGCCGTGAACGCTCCTTGTCGTCATCTCGATGGCGATGCTGATGCCCATGATCGTCGTCTTCGTCTCCATGGCGATGCAGGCGCCCATAATCGTAGTCTTTTCCTCCACGGCGATGACGTCGCCCATAATCGTCATCTTCGTCTCGGTGGCGACGGGGACTCATATTCCCTTAGTTAAATTTTCGTCCGCAGGATTGTTTTACTGTCTCAACACCGAAGAGCGAGAATATATCCCACTTCTGATCTGTCTAACCGTCCGCTCCGCGTCCAACTTCTCTCGCGACTCTAGCCCAAGTGCCCTTCCTTTTCCACCTCCCCGACGCCACCGTTCGTTGCGCTTCGGCGGTCCTCGGCGCTCGCCGCGCCGCTACTATCCGCTTCCGTGGCGGGTGGTTTGAAACCGAAGTTTTGTTCCCTTCACTCGGTGGCGAATAAAGCTTAGCGAATACGATTACAAAATATTGTACAAAAAAGGAATTGCAAATTGTAATGCACTGGCACGCAATCCTCCGAATGTATGCGAGATCTCACCGACAGACGGAAACACTGACCAATCAACAGAACCGGCCAAAAAAGTACGGAGTATCGAAGCTCAATCACTTGGTTCGTCGAGTTCATTAACGGACACTATCACAAATGCAGAAACTGAGGAGGAGAATTGAAATGACAGTTGTTTTGCCAAATGTGACACAAAGATCCAAGAGCGAATTGGTAACGTGCTCTTAATAAAAAGTTACCAAGAAACGGATGATAGCGATCGTGGAACGGATTCCGATAAAGGTGAAACAGCCTCAATGTCGGGCAATTACGACAATCCTAGCCCGTTACACAGCGGTGAAAAGCTCTGGACTCCATACCCGCTGCCGGAGGAGAATATGACAACCCCGTTATCGCCAATGCCTTTCCCGACAAACGTGGTGCATGGAAACGAGCGGCTGTCGACTCGTAAAGTAGAATCGAGACCACTGAGAGAAGTTCGGAGCGACAAGATCTCACTGAGACTGTCGGGAACTCCATCTCATCCGTCGGTAAGACCTGGAGAGAACGATGTATGTATGAAAATTAGCTCAGAATTTGATAAGCAAAAATCAAATGACAATCAAACTGAGGAGCAAGCAGTATCGATATATGCCGTAGAAAATTTCTTGTATTATCTATGGTAAAGAAAAATTAATAACAAGGTCAGGAAATGTCGTAAATGTTACCTCCGCTGATTGTATCCTAACGTCTGCAAAGAATCGCGAAATGAGAGACGCGAACCTAATAGACATCGAATGAGTAAAATCAACTAAACCCGAACTGGGCCAAGCAATAGCAATGTTAATTAGAAAACACTACATTTTTCATTTGATAGTGAATACCTTTGATGCGCGTCCCTATCTCTCACATATCGCGACAGCACTTCAAGCGTTAAAGCAGGCCATGGAAGCACTGGATCGTTAGTGTCATGAAAATCTGAAATGGTTTAGATCAAGTATTTTGGTCGTCTATAAAGCAGGCATTCCGAGAAACTTTCACGGAGTCAGGCCGAAAAGTTAGAATTTGTTCGGGCGGAGATACAATTTCCTCCCGAAGAGGATCGCGAAAAGATAATCCGCGAATATCACGAGTCTGCTGTAGGCGGACACAAAGGCGAGTCTAAGACATATTGGCACATCCGAGCGGATTTCCATTGGGACGGAATGAGAGACGACGTTCGCAAATTTATCAAGGGCTATAAAACCTTCCAAGAATATAAATTAGTCCGAACAAAACCGCGCGTCCCCATGAAAATCATCGATACACCGACCGAACCGTTCGAAAGAGTCCAGATGGATATAGTCGGACCATTGCCAGTAACTGAGCGTGGAAACAGGTATATATTAACCTTGCAGGATAATTTCTAAAAGTATTGCGATGCCATCCCATTGAAAGTCATCGACTCGGTCACAATAGCGTGCTCATTAGCAGAACAATTCATTACGCGGTTCGGTTCTCCCAGAATACTCAACACTGACCAAGGTAGCAATTTCACTAACAAAATAATCCAAACGATTTGTAAAATATTAAAAATAAATAAGCTCGAGTCCACGGCATTCCATCCAGAATCTCTGGGATCCTTAGAGCGTAGTCACCACAGACTAGTGGAGTATTTGAAACAATTCGGCAATGAACAGAACTGGGACACATGGCTACGTTACGCGATCTTTAGTTATAATACGTCTGTACACGAGATAACCGCGTTCACCCCGCACACATTAATATTCGAAAAGGAGGCTAACATAAACAGTACTTTTAATACAGGAGATAAATTTTCAACGTACGTGCAATGCCTTGACGACTTCCTCCGAAAACTCTCCGACACACAATCAAAAGCGATTGAACGCTGCTAAATGGAGGTCTCAAGACCGGAAAATAAATAACAAAAACTTTGTTGTAGGGGAACACGTATACCTTCTCAAAGAGCGCATGCAAATAAATTTGATCCCCAATACCTACGACCATACCCGATTACACAACTGTCCGCGGAGAAGAATGCAGAGATTCAAATTGGACAAAATCGGACAAAGATTGTCTACTTACATACATTAAAACACGCAACCATACCATGTAATGAGTAATATGTACATAGAAATGATAATCGCCGAAACGAAGTTAGTCTTACGATACGTAATTATAATTTATAATTTTGTAAACGGTCTTCCCCAGGTTTTCCGAGTGTTGGTTTTTCCTGTGGCCTATGGATAAATGCCAGGACTGTAATAAGCGGTTGAGAGAGGTCCAACACAAAAGAAAAGGATAAACCCTCCTCATACCGGACGATAACGATAATGATAGAAATAATTCAAAGATGAAAAGTCTTTCTCCTAAGAAGAGACTTTTCTTTAAGGCCAGAGGTGTGACGAGGGCTCGCTCGCACGAATTCCCCATTCATGACGGCGCGATAATTCGAATACGAACTGTATCGTTTAAATAGACATTACTATATATATATTATCTCTCTCTACGTGGTAAGATAACGGTAAACTTTCATAATATTTTAAGTGAGGCCCTGCAGGAGCGAACGTGACTCTACCGAAAGAAAATATTAACTTTTTATATGTTTCTAAGAGGAAACAGACATTCTTATTTTTCTCGAGCGGACTTGGGTGGCCGAGCTCAGCCGGTTGCCAAATATTTTACGACCTCATCGGAAAACAGATACACGCGGAGACAAAGCCAAAGGTTTTCTACGGGGTACACGGAAAAAGCCCTTGACTTAGCGAGCCGCTCGGTGGGCTCCGCTTCGGTAGAAAAATTGAGCTATCATATGGGCGGCACCTCACGCAGCCAATCAGCAGTCAAGTCCCTCAGTTTTTATACGCGACTACCCTCTCACGAAAATTCTTAACTTCCAAAAAAAAAAATTATTACAGACGTTTTTTGTCCCGACGTTCCTCAAGCATCAGTCTTGAGCAAAACCTCGCACGGTTCACATCGGTCTTCAACCGACTTATTCATTAAGTAATAAGTGCGACGTGTATGTCGCCCATAAATAGTGCAAATAAACTCATTGAGTTAAGTTTGTATAAAATAAACAACTGTTAGTTTGATCACTTTGAAATAATAAAATAACCGTTTCTAATATAGTACTATCGTGTGTGTTTATTAAGGCCTTAGGCCACCCTAGAGGCCGAAAAAATAGGCTTTTTTGGAATTTTTTTTCAGAAATATTACGAAATAAAACGAGATTACAGAAATGGGACTTTATTATACATATTATTAACTGCAAACAATATTTTTTTTTAGGCAATTTATTTCAAAATGGCGGCGGTACAGCGTTTTTGCGACGTCTTTTTTTTCTATGCTCCACGGCCGGAATAACAGCTCCTGTAATTTAATGAATCATGATTAGGGCCTGCATTTTTTCGATTATACATAGTATAAGCTAGAGAAGTACGTAGGATTTTTCGATATATTGATTTTTGACAAAATGGCGCACTTCTAAAGTGGAAAGTGAGAAATTTGCCTAAAAAATCGTCAGATAATTGTTAATAACAAATGAACTATGCAAAATAAAAAAAAATCCTACGTACTTCTATAGACAATGTATTTTCGAAGATATATTCCAAATTTCAAGTCAATCGGTTGAAAGTTGTCTGAGTTATGATTCCGGCCAACTACAAAAATGTAGTTTTGAGATAAACGCGTTTAAAGTTTTGAGTAGTGGAAAATCATGAATAATTTTGCAATACCTTTAATCTGCGATGCCTGCACCATACAATTGGCCTTCCAGATTATCTTCCTGCTCTTGCATTTCTTTTCTGCTTGATCTTGCAACGATTCTGGCCTCTTTTACCCGGTCTGATAGCGATCTCTCTGCAAGCTTTATGCGCTGTTTGTCGATCTCCATGCACATTTCGTAGCTGTTCGGGCCGATTTCCAAATCCATTGCCTCCATTATATGTAAAATTGAAAAAAAAACCGTCATTAAATACACAAACTGCAATTTCCGTAGCTACATCCAAGGCTGTTTTCCCACTTGAAATATTATTTGGGGCCAATGTCCACACAGTCGAATTAAAGCTTTCGTTGTTATTTTGCGCATAACCGCCGATGCATCGAGTTAGAAGATCTTGATTGGTCAGTTATTCATAGATTGGTTTGATAGCTTCGTAGACTTGAATTGGAAGAGCTGGCTTGTGTTTGTACTCAGCCAAAGTATTCGTCGCTTTGGCGCGTTGCCGTGAGCACCATGAATTCTCTCCAATAGGACATTTGTCGTGCTGCGATTTGGCATCCGTAGATAATTTGTGATCCAGTGTAGCCCATATACTGCTTCTCATGTTCTCGACTGAATCACTGTTTCTACGAATCGCTAATCCATAATAAATAGATAGCTCATCTATAAGTTTTCCAGTCAATTTGCCCCTTCCACCGAGACCTTTTGTCTTCTTTTTCAAATTACGTAGTCGGGTGCCCATTCGCTTTTGCACGTGATCTATACACTCTTTCTTGAGTACTGTGAGATCCTCATATGGCTTAGCATCTGTAATGCCTTTGAAAGTCTTAGAATCACCGTCACCAATGTAGTGAGAGTATTTGAACTGATGCAAAGTTTCAGAGCGGCGAAACATCTCAACAACTGCATCGACTTCCATTTTTCCTGCCGATCCATCGTGATTCACAGCGCATTCTCCTACATGACTTTCTGCCCACTTCGCATATTCGTCGGCATCTTTTTTTTAGACCAATGTTCACACGCCTTTGTTATGCCGCAGAAACTCAGGTAGCTAATCTGGGTTCCGTGCGCGAGCCGTTAGCTCGTAAGGTTAGGGATGTGCTCAGTAAAGGGTTGGAACCCAAGTGAAGTACAAATGTATTAATCAGTATTTAACAATGTTTATTTAACAATATATTTAGTATGTTTAACAATATATTTATATGATCAGAGATTTACAAAGGTAACATTGTTATATTCATTATATAATAATGCTTACCACGAACCTTCGATTAAGGTTCCCTTTTTTGTCCGAACAGTGTGCGTTCTACCTGAGGCTGATTTAAGGTCGGACAAACGAGCAGTCAAGCCTTGATTGGTGCTCAATTAATGCCTTACTATCGATGCTTTTTATTGATCTGTTAATGCTTCATTAACTTGTTCACTGATGCTTTAATACTGCTTGATGGGTTTATTCATTACGCTTTTTCAATTTATTCATTAATGCGCCGTTATTATTAAGATGTAATTATGTTGCAACCATTAATGCTCGATTTATGCTTATTTCTGTCCTTTTGAATTACCAACCGCCAGTACACTTTGTACGCTTGATACACCGACTGGATTACCGTCTATCGTGCTATCGTTAATCCTTCGCGATAAGGGTCCAATATTCGCACAACCTACTTATCGCGTTTGAGCTTCGCTCGTATGGTGTATCCGTAGTCAACCGTAAGAATCAGGAGTTCCGAAGAGACTGGTGAGTGCCTGCTCGTGGTTCCTTATATAGGGGTACGAGCAGGCATGTCAGCTTAATTTTGGCAGTGTCAGGTATTTCCTCATAATAGTTTGAACAATTATTCCGACATCCGGATTCCTGCTTCGATATTTCTCAATATCTGACTCGACTAATTAATTACCGATTAAAAGCTATTTCATCGGTACGTTGACCCGAGGTGCAATACTAGCTTCTCCGTCTCTGTCAATCAGAATTTGTAGACGCTACGATTGCAAAATACCTGACTCAGCAATTACCGAGCCGATGATCGAATTACCGAGTCGCTATTGCCTAAATGCTGACTCGAATTTAATTCTATTTCGCAACGGCGTGTTCGTCGCATGCCGCTGTTTACTTCGATTATTGGGCAATGACGTTACCGCAATAATCGACGTATCGAGGTACCCGGGGTACAACATCCCTCCCCCCTAAAAAGAAAAGAAATTGTTTTCTTTTCGCTCGTCTCCTGCGAGCTTTATTTTTATGATTCTAGGATGTACCCCGTGTAGTACTTATTTATGATCTATGAGTATGCTGATTTACAAATACTTTACGTGTGTGACTTGTTGTCGATGACAAAATGCTAAACATCTTTTTTTTTGTGGTGTCTACTCAACAATATATATTATTTCTTCCCCCCCCCCCCCCCCCCCCCGGGGAAGGGGATACCCATAAGCTGATGGTGTAGCTGGATGATCCGCTGCGCGGGATCTCGAGGGTCAGCAACACAATTTCGATTCGACTATTGCCGTAGTCCTGTATGCTTTTGCCGTTGCCAGGTTCTCGTTCGTCGATCCTTGCGACGCCAGATTCTTCGCCGATCCTTGGGATGGCGCTGTTTGCTTTTGTGTGTTTGCCGAATTCCGAATTTGTTTCCCAGCCACTCGGGGTTTTCGTCAATTCTCGGATTGACGGGTTTTTTCTCAGCCGCACAGGTTCTTCTTCGACACTCAGATTGCCGGTTTCTTCTTCATCGCCGATTCTCGGGATGGCGGATACCTCTTTAACAGCTGTGCTCTTGGTGTCGATCTCCCTGATGACGAATCCCTCTTCGTCGCCGATCCTCGGGATGGCGGGTTATTCTTCAGCAGCTAGGTGCTCTTCGTCAATCTTCCTGATGACGGGTTCCTCGTCGTTGCTGATCCTCGGGGTGGCGGATATTTCTGCAGCAGCTTTGTGCTCTTCATTGGCTTTTGGAATGTTGGCTTTCGTATTTATTTTCAGCAACTCGGTTGCCCGTCATCAATTTCTCCTCCTGCGTCGGCTCCCATGAGTCGAGGAGGATTTCGATTCCTTTTTCCGTTGTATACGCATTCCGCTGTATACTCCGCACTTGCCCCGTTCACCTATTATTCGTTTGTTTGTGCATGATCTCTCGGGCCCTGGGTAAGTTTCCTGAAGTACCCGTTTATGGTGTATACCATAATCTTGGTGGTGTTCTCTGCAGGACTCGTGACTTCCGGTTGAGCGTTTCACGCATCGTCCCCACGACCTGAAGTTTCTTCATATCTTCTCCCAGGGTCTCTTGTGTGCCCTGCAGAGTCGTGATTTCTGCGTTTCAGCGTCCGGTTAAATCCATGTTGTTCGTTATCGCCTTTAGCGCTGTGCCGAACCCGTAGATCAGTCCTCGATGTCGTCGACTCAGTTCCTCTTCGATTGAGGCCTTGCTCGATCCCCACATTTTCCCTTACGTCGGTCCTTGTCCACGTATTTCAGCCTAACCGTAGCCCAGTCCGTGGCATTGTTTGGAGAACCACTCTTCCACTCTCCTCCGTTCGAGAGAGATCGACTTTACTAGAATTTACATACTCTCACGTTCTGCTTTTTCTGCATTATTATGCGGGTTTTTTTTCTTTCTTTTTTGTTGCCCTGCATTGATTTACGAGAATCTTTGACGGGCAATGCGGCACGTTTGCTACGCGGTGAACGAGCTTTTTTTAAAAATATCTCCAGTATTGTCAATCTAACGTTTCTTTAACTTTCTTTAACAGTGATGGGTTCTGAAGGAGGTTAATTTTCTTTTTTTTTCTTGATGTACACGAGGTGTTTTACTGATTTTACCCAAAGCTAACATTATTATTGATATATCCGCCCTTTAGCTGAATCTTGTCTAATTGGAATTGGATCTGATGGTCCATGTTTATAGAATTCGGTACGTACATCCGAATTGCCAATGTTTCGACGTCGGCGTACTGGTACTTCATCCCGGTTTTCTGGGAACGGAGCCCGAATACGTCTTCGAAGGGCCGCACCTCGTACGGCTTAATCGGCCGCCGCCCGTAGGTTCATCGGCAGCTTTTTGTAAATTTTCCTTTTTCGATTGAAGCTTCCGACTGTAAAGTTTTTCCTGACTTTTACGTGTTTTGGAGTTTACGCTCCATGTTGCATTGGGGGAATTATTGTGGCTTTATAGCGACTTTCCCATCCTTTCCCGTTTCCTTCACCTCTCGGTAGTTTTTTTTTTCACGTGGATTTGCGCCGCCGTCCGCAGCTGTGTCAGAGGCTTCTATTCCTCCCGCAAACGTTTAGCCCTTCTTTCAGGGCTTTGGCCACAGCATTATCATGTTCAATTTTCCCTTTCTCGTTCATTTTTTGGCTATTGTCCGCGGAATTTCCTTTCGGCGGGGACTCCTGGGTAGTCACTGATGGGCACATTGCGCGTGCCGTTCGCGTGCTGTTTCCCTCGTTGCTCTGTCTCCGATTTCGGAGTCCGGTTGTGCGCCGTTAGCTCGGCGCCGGATAGGATTTTTGCTGCGTCGGCTTTCCTCAACGGCCGACGCTCACCGTGTTGTCGCTCGGTGATACGCGAAGTCATTTCTCTGGCGGCCGCTGCTTTTTAGACTCAGTCACCCCTGAGCTTTCGCACCCTCGGTGCTGGATAAGCGGTAGTATTTACCGATGGCCCGTCCTCTTTTATGACCTTCTCGGTTTCATTTACCTCCGGCATGGACTGAAACGTAAATTATTAACGTTTTCCTCGTTATAGAGAAAAATGTATTTCCCGGTGGGGAATTTTCCGAATCGATTTTCCATAGCTTTCCCCATACGGACTGTCGGACCATACATTTTCGAGGATTTTTTATTTTTTTATTTGTTATTTTTTTTTTGTCCATTTTCAGGTCCTTTTTCGATACATTGTCGGACCCAGGGAGCTTCATAAATCCTCTCTTATTCTTCCGTGTGGTATCGTAGACGATCTATATTCCCTTCGACACGTGGCCTCCCTTGGCATATCCCGTGGCTGCGCGAGGGATGTGTCCATTCCCGATGCATCGTTTAGTCGTGAAGAAGTACCTTATGTCTCATATTTTAGTTTTTTTTTCCTCGTTTTTTCCCGTATCGTACTTCTTCTCGTATTCTCGATCTTCACGCGCCGCAGACCACGTTGCGCGCGAATGTTCATGCAACTCCTGTGCGCCGTCGTCACACGAGTATGTGGGCCTGGGCCTTCTTCGAAGGGCTGTAGATAAATCCACGTACCCGTCCGCGTTGTCCTCCTGGCCCAGGCAATGGGGATCTATCCAGTTGACGTCTGCGGCAACGCATTATATGTAGACATGGCGTATGGTAGCTGATCATCTCAATTTCCATTCACGACCCCGGTCGCTTGCCTGTTTTCCAACTCACGGTTCTTGCTCCGTGGTCCTTAATGCCAGTAGCGCCGTCAAGGGCGGAGGGTCTTTTAAAACAGCGGACGAGTGCCCTGAATGTATGGGCGGAAAGGTGTTTTCTCCGACTCAGGTGGGGGCTCTTTCCTCCTCATCAAACCACTTTGTTCGGCCTAACTCACCGTTTTGCCATCGTAACCTTTTCGCAAATCCTCCCCTATCACGCCTTGTGATAGTATGGCCCCTATGGCATTGGCAGATGCGTCTGTGGTGACCAGGATCCCTCTAGAATACTGGATTTCAGGTTTCCTATGTTTGCCCCTGCTTTGCAGTCCCTTCACAACGCGCCTTCTCCTTTGCCTTGTATTATTAATTTTTCCATTAATTTTTCATTAATTTTTCATTAGTTTTTTTCATTAATTTTCCCATTACTCAACAGGGTTCTCTCTCTTCAAAGCCTTGTCGAGCCCAGTGATCGTCACAATTTTTTTTTTCCTACTTGCTAGGTGGTTTGTTCGACGATCCATTTGTACCATGGCAAGTTTTGATCGGTGACGATGTCCTCTTTGCTGGCACCCGTGTCCTTTTGGCTAGTACCTTGACCCGGGTCTCGCTTACGTGATTGGCAATCCCTTCATAGTGACTCACCGTTTTCTGCCTAATTAAAGGTTTTTAGGACTCTGCCATTAATCACCTGAATTTTTTCTCAAATTTCACCCATAGGTCGTCCAATGGCCCATTCGCTGCTCCAACCTCTAGAGTTGCCGCTCTAGATGAGTGAGTTATCTCGCCATTGCATCCTCAAGTTCGCGCTGTCCTGACTCCTGCTTTTCCCGCGGCGTGTCGTGTACGCTCATTTTACTTTTTAACCTTTTTCCTTTTAAGTTCTTGTATCCTTTTCGTCCTTTTCCGGTCTCAATCTCTTTAGCCTTTGACCCAATTAACCTCCTTAACCTCGAGGTATTTTCCCGACTGGGATGGATCCGACTTTTCCAGCGGAAATGATAAGTATCCGCTTTGGTGCTTAAGCCTGGATGCCTCAAACCCGCTAATATTATTATCGTATATATTTTTCGATATATATATGTTGTATCGGGTGTTTTATACACTTTATGGACCGGGGACAGTCACGTTTCTGGCGTCCTTTCTGGCGACAAAAATGGCATGGAGTAATCTTTGAAGTACTCGAATGCAGGTGGGCAATAATTCGATTGCAAACGAATTCCCTAATCTTTACGTCACAAGTATTATTTCAGGTTAATTCTTCCCGATGAATTTCCTCCCGATTGCGCGCATCAATCTCCGTGCGCGTGGCTATATTGGCCGCTTCCTCCTGCGTCGGGGAACGTTGCCTGTCCAAAATTATAATCGTTGGAATATCTAGGCCACGGATGAGTTGACCAGTAATCAATTATCTTTTGACGGCTTTTCGCGTTCGGGGTAGATTGTTTCCCAGACGTATGTTCCGAAGTTCTGCATGCGTGATCCGTAATACTTTCATTTCACTTGCGAAAGAGACTCGTAGCTTGTTGCATATATTTTCCGAAATCATTTTTTGGAATTTAGCATGTCTTAGGGTTTCAAGTAACTCTGCCAAAGTTCTGAATCGTTTTCCTACCGTTCATTCTAAAGCCGTTTTGGCCAGTTTCGTCTGGATGAACGTGGTTAAACAGTTTTCCTCGTGGGGTTCATCAGCTGACCCGGCAGCTCTACAATATTTTGTAAACGCGTCGACGTTGGGGTTTTCACCATCAGGATTCGGTGTTAAAAACGAACGTTTTTAAGTCTCTATACCGAATTTGAGAATGACGTCCGAGAGACAATCGCGTAACTTATTTTGCCAATTGACGGCATGTCATTTCCGGTTGTGCATTATCGTGACCTGGAGTAGCGTTTGTAATCGTTGATTCCATCCCTGAACCTCTCGATAGGGTGAATTTATTTCTCTTTGAACGCAGTATGTTCGTTTGGATAATAGTTCGGTCGCTTACTGACTTTCCCTCGTACAGTATTTGCTGCTGAAACAAAAGATGTTTTACACAGGCAGTTATCTTGAAGTTCTTTGTCGTTGCGTTTGACCTTGATGGTCGTTGTATTCCGTTGTTTCGTAGCATCCCCATGTCCCGTAGAATTTCACGTTGTTTCATGAGGTCTGTTGTCACCTCTCGCTATCCAGCGTTGGACTCACCCCGTGAGTTGGTTGGCAGGTTCCACCTTGCTGAGCAGGATTAGCAAGCAAGGGTCTTCGGTTCACACCTTTTCGCAATGAAACCTCTCGAACGGGTCGGTCAAGCTACTCAGTTCACCCAACCGATATCCGTCAAGCAGATAACACGCGAAATCGAGTGATTAACCAGCACGTATGAACAAAATTTTTTTACAGATTCAATTTTTTTAGAAATCACTTTACTCATCGGTCGATTTGTCGATTTTCCATCGATTTCAACCTTCTTTGAAATTGCTCGTGAAGTACCACGTTCACGGTGGGACCGATTTTTTTTCCGCTTTTTTCCGCTACCGGTTATGATTACTGTCCCTCTGGTTTCCGGAGTCGGGCCCTGCATACTTTCCACACGTGTCCTGGCCGTTTGCAGTAATAGCATGTAACATCCGTCGATTTCAATTTCTTGTTCGGGGTTAAACCCTGCGAACATCCTCGTGCGAGGTGTCCCGTTGCTCGGCATATATGACACTTTTGATCGTGTTTCTTATCCGGGCCCGGGGAAGGCCCTGTAGCGGTGCACCCGGCACGTTTCTCCACTACTGTTGGTTTGACCACCCCCGGTGCCCTGCCATTTCCTTGAGGGTGACGGTCCGTCCGTAACATTCCCATCACTTGCTCAAGTCTCGCCAAATGTTCCTCTACGTTGGAGGCTGGCAGCTCTTGAGTTCGCGCGTAGTATGCTTCGACTTCCTCAGCTCAGTCGAAGGCTTCCATGTGGCATGGTTTGTAACCCATGTCCATCCGATTTTTCTCTTCCAGGGTGCACTTGCAGGCCTTCCTTGTGGGCCCAACTGTACCCGTGACGGTTCCGCCGTGTGACACTCTGACGGTCTCCTGCTGCGCGGAGATTTTACTCGCTCCCGCCTCTCGCTGCTCTTCACGTTTATTTTTCTTGACCTCGACTTGTTTACGTTGCTGGCAATCCTTCCGGATATGCCCAGATGTCTTGCAATAGTTGCACACTTCATTCGGAAGATCGAGGTCCCTCGACTTCAGTGCCGGGCGACTGTGCCCACTTCCAGGTGGCTTCCGCTATGTAGCCAACGCTCCGTGCGTCGATTCCCTCACACAGTTGCTCTATCATCCGTACGGTGATTTTTTCGGCCCGGGCAGCGTATGCTTTCACGCTCTCTCCCGCACCCTGCTGCAACGTAACAAGTTGGCGCTGTAGAGAGGCAGACGACTCATGTTTCCCAGAGCACGTCTCCAAACCCGACCTTGAGCCCTGAGGCATGTCAATTGAATCGCGATGCATTTTCTGCACCACTCGGTCTTTCAGTTTACAACTCCATACCCTGACGGTGGATTCTTGCCGCGCACTTTCTTCTTGCGGCGGCCTCGCGGAATCCCCGTGGTCTAGGTTGCTCCTATGGAGTGGCTCTGTGTCCACTACCCCGTGTGTCCGTTCAGTCGGTCTGGACACGTCTGCGTGAGGCTGGCTGCGACCTGCAGCGCTTCGCCCCCTGTCCCAGCAGTTGTCCCACGTTGTCCCGCTGTGGACGACAACTCTGGGGTTTGCTGTATACCCTTTTTCTGTTTTGGCTGTATATATATACCCCTGTTATTTAGCAGTAGCGTCCTACTTGCTCTAACAGTGCTACACGTGTTTTACGCACTCGTATCAAACTTTCATTAAGTAATGTGGGGTCACGGTTTAC
The DNA here is from genome assembly GCA_917499995.1 of Ichneumon xanthorius. Taxonomy (NCBI): domain Eukaryota; kingdom Metazoa; phylum Arthropoda; class Insecta; order Hymenoptera; family Ichneumonidae; genus Ichneumon; species Ichneumon xanthorius. The sequence continues at coordinate 594,584 of CAKJTD010000090.1, read as the reverse complement.
ACCCTGCACATTACGGGATGCCTTCCAGTCCTTGACGTATTACCCTTTCGGTTCCAGGCTCCCTTACTGATTCTGTTTTTACGTCCCAATCCTTGGCGACGCTCTTCGGGATCCTGCAGCGATCCCAGAAGACTACGGTTGACTACCTTTCCGTTATCTCGCTTGGATAACGGGAAATCCACGGCGATTCGATGATCGCACCCGTGGTCCGCCCGAACACTTAGTCGACCCTGGTTCGCGGAACTTTTCTCTTTTTTCGCTCTCACGTAGAGCTTCAGTTTCACCGCACTCTGCGGAGATTTTGGCGAGTTGGTAATTCGTATTTTAATTGTTTATTTCACTCTGAGCATCCCACCGCTGCCACCAATGTTATGCCGCAGAAACTCAGGTAGCTAATCTGGGTTCCGTGCGCGAGCCGTTAGCTCGTAAGGTTAGGGATGTGCTCAGTAAAGGGTTGGAACCCAAGTGAAGTACAAATGTATTAATCAGTATTTAACAATGTTTATTTAACAATATATTTAGTATGTTTAACAATATATTTATATGATCAGAGATTTACAAAGGTAACATTGTTATATTCATTATATAATAATGCTTACCACGAACCTTCGATTAAGGTTCCCTTTTTTGTCCGAACAGTGTGCGTTCTACCTGAGGCTGATTTAAGGTCGGACAAACGAGCAGTCAAGCCTTGATTGGTGCTCAATTAATGCCTTACTATCGATGCTTTTTATTGATCTGTTAATGCTTCATTAACTTGTTCACTGATGCTTTAATACTGCTTGATGGGTTTATTCATTACGCTTTTTCAATTTATTCATTAATGCGCCGTTATTATTAAGATGTAATTATGTTGCAACCATTAATGCTCGATTTATGCTTATTTCTGTCCTTTTGAATTACCAACCGCCAGTACACTTTGTACGCTTGATACACCGACTGGATTACCGTCTATCGTGCTATCGTTAATCCTTCGCGATAAGGGTCCAATATTCGCACAACCTACTTATCGCGTTTGAGCTTCGCTCGTATGGTGTATCCGTAGTCAACCGTAAGAATCAGGAGTTCCGAAGAGACTGGTGAGTGCCTGCTCGTGGTTCCTTATATAGGGGTACGAGCAGGCATGTCAGCTTAATTTTGGCAGTGTCAGGTATTTCCTCATAATAGTTTGAACAATTATTCCGACATCCGGATTCCTGCTTCGATATTTCTCAATATCTGACTCGACTAATTAATTACCGATTAAAAGCTATTTCATCGGTACGTTGACCCGAGGTGCAATACTAGCTTCTCCGTCTCTGTCAATCAGAATTTGTAGACGCTACGATTGCAAAATACCTGACTCAGCAATTACCGAGCCGATGATCGAATTACCGAGTCGCTATTGCCTAAATGCTGACTCGAATTTAATTCTATTTCGCAACGGCGTGTTCGTCGCATGCCGCTGTTTACTTCGATTATTGGGCAATGACGTTACCGCAATAATCGACGTATCGAGGTACCCGGGGTACAACATCCCTCCCCCCTAAAAAGAAAAGAAATTGTTTTCTTTTCGCTCGTCTCCTGCGAGCTTTATTTTTATGATTCTAGGATGTACCCCGTGTAGTACTTATTTATGATCTATGAGTATGCTGATTTACAAATACTTTACGTGTGTGACTTGTTGTCGATGACAAAATGCTAAACATCTTTTTTTTTGTGGTGTCTACTCAACAATATATATTATTTCTTCCCCCCCCCCCCCCCCCGGGGAAGGGGATACCCATAAGCTGATGGTGTAGCTGGATGATCCGCTGCGCGGGATCTCGAGGGTCAGCAACACAATTTCGATTCGACTATTGCCGTAGTCCTGTATGCTTTTGCCGTTGCCAGGTTCTCGTTCGTCGATCCTTGCGACGCCAGATTCTTCGCCGATCCTTGGGATGGCGCTGTTTGCTTTTGTGTGTTTCCCGAATTCCGAATTTGTTTCCCAGCCACTCGGGGTTTTCGTCAATTCTCGGATTGACGGGTTTTTTCTCAGCCGCACAGGTTCTTCTTCGACACTCAGATTGCCGGTTTCTTCTTCATCGCCGATTCTCGGGATGGCGGATACCTCTTTAACAGCTGTGCTCTTGGTGTCGATCTCCCTGATGACGAATCCCTCTTCGTCGCCGATCCTCGGGATGGCGGGTTATTCTTCAGCAGCTAGGTGCTCTTCGTCAATCTTCCTGATGACGGGTTCCTCGTCGTTGCTGATCCTCGGGGTGGCGGATATTTCTGCAGCAGCTTTGTGCTCTTCATTGGCTTTTGGAATGTTGGCTTTCGTATTTATTTTCAGCAACTCGGTTGCCCGTCATCAATTTCTCCTCCTGCGTCGGCTCCCATGAGTCGAGGAGGATTTCGATTCCTTTTTCCGTTGTATACGCATTCCGCTGTATACTCCGCACTTGCCCCGTTCACCTATTATTCGTTTGTTTGTGCATGATCTCTCGGGCCCTGGGTAAGTTTCCTGAAGTACCCGTTTATGGTGTATACCATAATCTTGGTGGTGTTCTCTGCAGGACTCGTGACTTCCGGTTGAGCGTTTCACGCATCGTCCCCACGACCTGAAGTTTCTTCATATCTTCTCCCAGGGTCTCTTGTGTGCCCTGCAGAGTCGTGATTTCTGCGTTTCAGCGTCCGGTTAAATCCATGTTGTTCGTTATCGCCTTTAGCGCTGTGCCGAACCCGTAGATCAGTCCTCGATGTCGTCGACTCAGTTCCTCTTCGATTGAGGCCTTGCTCGATCCCCACATTTTCCCTTACGTCGGTCCTTGTCCACGTATTTCAGCCTAACCGTAGCCCAGTCCGTGGCATTGTTTGGAGAACCACTCTTCCACTCTCCTCCGTTCGAGAGAGATCGACTTTACTAGAATTTACATACTCTCACGTTCTGCTTTTTCTGCATTATTATGCGGGTTTTTTTTCTTTCTTTTTTGTTGCCCTGCATTGATTTACGAGAATCTTTGACGGGCAATGCGGCACGTTTGCTACGCGGTGAACGAGCTTTTTTTAAAAATATCTCCAGTATTGTCAATCTAACGTTTCTTTAACTTTCTTTAACAGTGATGGGTTCTGAAGGAGGTTAATTTTCTTTTTTTTTTCTTGATGTACACGAGGTGTTTTACTGATTTTACCCAAAGCTAACATTATTATTGATATATCCGCCCTTTAGCTGAATCTTGTCTAATTGGAATTGGATCTGATGGTCCATGTTTATAGAATTCGGTACGTACATCCGAATTGCCAATGTTTCGACGTCGGCGTACTGGTACTTCATCCCGGTTTTCTGGGAACGGAGCCCGAATACGTCTTCGAAGGGCCGCACCTCGTACGGCTTAATCGGCCGCCGCCCGTAGGTTCATCGGCAGCTTTTTGTAAATTTTCCTTTTTCGATTGAAGCTTCCGACTGTAAAGTTTTTCCTGACTTTTACGTGTTTTGGAGTTTACGCTCCATGTTGCATTGGGGGAATTATTGTGGCTTTATAGCGACTTTCCCATCCTTTCCCGTTTCCTTCACCTCTCGGTAGTTTTTTTTTTCACGTGGATTTGCGCCGCCGTCCGCAGCTGTGTCAGAGGCTTCTATTCCTCCCGCAAACGTTTAGCCCTTCTTTCAGGGCTTTGGCCACAGCATTATCATGTTCAATTTTCCCTTTCTCGTTCATTTTTTGGCTATTGTCCGCGGAATTTCCTTTCGGCGGGGACTCCTGGGTAGTCACTGATGGGCACATTGCGCGTGCCGTTCGCGTGCTGTTTCCCTCGTTGCTCTGTCTCCGATTTCGGAGTCCGGTTGTGCGCCGTTAGCTCGGCGCCGGATAGGATTTTTGCTGCGTCGGCTTTCCTCAACGGCCGACGCTCACCGTGTTGTCGCTCGGTGATACGCGAAGTCATTTCTCTGGCGGCCGCTGCTTTTTAGACTCAGTCACCCCTGAGCTTTCGCACCCTCGGTGCTGGATAAGCGGTAGTATTTACCGATGGCCCGTCCTCTTTTATGACCTTCTCGGTTTCATTTACCTCCGGCATGGACTGAAACGTAAATTATTAACGTTTTCCTCGTTATAGAGAAAAATGTATTTCCCGGTGGGGAATTTTCCGAATCGATTTTCCATAGCTTTCCCCATACGGACTGTCGGACCATACATTTTCGAGGATTTTTTATTTTTTTATTTGTTATTTTTTTTTTGTCCATTTTCAGGTCCTTTTTCGATACATTGTCGGACCCAGGGAGCTTCATAAATCCTCTCTTATTCTTCCGTGTGGTATCGTAGACGATCTATATTCCCTTCGACACGTGGCCTCCCTTGGCATATCCCGTGGCTGCGCGAGGGATGTGTCCATTCCCGATGCATCGTTTAGTCGTGAAGAAGTACCTTATGTCTCATATTTTAGTTTTTTTTTCCTCGTTTTTTCCCGTATCGTACTTCTTCTCGTATTCTCGATCTTCACGCGCCGCAGACCACGTTGCGCGCGAATGTTCATGCAACTCCTGTGCGCCGTCGTCACACGAGTATGTGGGCCTGGGCCTTCTTCGAAGGGCTGTAGATAAATCCACGTACCCGTCCGCGTTGTCCTCCTGGCCCAGGCAATGGGGATCTATCCAGTTGACGTCTGCGGCAACGCATTATATGTAGACATGGCGTATGGTAGCTGATCATCTCAATTTCCATTCACGACCCCGGTCGCTTGCCTGTTTTCCAACTCACGGTTCTTGCTCCGTGGTCCTTAATGCCAGTAGCGCCGTCAAGGGCGGAGGGTCTTTTAAAACAGCGGACGAGTGCCCTGAATGTATGGGCGGAAAGGTGTTTTCTCCGACTCAGGTGGGGGCTCTTTCCTCCTCATCAAACCACTTTGTTCGGCCTAACTCACCGTTTTGCCATCGTAACCTTTTCGCAAATCCTCCCCTATCACGCCTTGTGATAGTATGGCCCCTATGGCATTGGCAGATGCGTCTGTGGTGACCAGGATCCCTCTAGAATACTGGATTTCAGGTTTCCTATGTTTGCCCCTGCTTTGCAGTCCCTTCACAACGCGCCTTCTCCTTTGCCTTGTATTATTAATTTTTCCATTAATTTTTCATTAATTTTTCATTAGTTTTTTTCATTAATTTTCCCATTACTCAACAGGGTTCTCTCTCTTCAAAGCCTTGTCGAGCCCAGTGATCGTCACAATTTTTTTTTTCCTACTTGCTAGGTGGTTTGTTCGACGATCCATTTGTACCATGGCAAGTTTTGATCGGTGACGATGTCCTCTTTGCTGGCACCCGTGTCCTTTTGGCTAGTACCTTGACCCGGGTCTCGCTTACGTGATTGGCAATCCCTTCATAGTGACTCACCGTTTTCTGCCTAATTAAAGGTTTTTAGGACTCTGCCATTAATCACCTGAATTTTTTCTCAAATTTCACCCATAGGTCGTCCAATGGCCCATTCGCTGCTCCAACCTCTAGAGTTGCCGCTCTAGATGAGTGAGTTATCTCGCCATTGCATCCTCAAGTTCGCGCTGTCCTGACTCCTGCTTTTCCCGCGGCGTGTCGTGTACGCTCATTTTACTTTTTAACCTTTTTCCTTTTAAGTTCTTGTATCCTTTTCGTCCTTTTCCGGTCTCAATCTCTTTAGCCTTTGACCCAATTAACCTCCTTAACCTCGAGGTATTTTCCCGACTGGGATGGATCCGACTTTTCCAGCGGAAATGATAAGTATCCGCTTTGGTGCTTAAGCCTGGATGCCTCAAACCCGCTAATATTATTATCGTATATATTTTTCGATATATATATGTTGTATCGGGTGTTTTATACACTTTATGGACCGGGGACAGTCACGTTTCTGGCGTCCTTTCTGGCGACAAAAATGGCATGGAGTAATCTTTGAAGTACTCGAATGCAGGTGGGCAATAATTCGATTGCAAACGAATTCCCTAATCTTTACGTCACAAGTATTATTTCAGGTTAATTCTTCCCGATGAATTTCCTCCCGATTGCGCGCATCAATCTCCGTGCGCGTGGCTATATTGGCCGCTTCCTCCTGCGTCGGGGAACGTTGCCTGTCCAAAATTATAATCGTTGGAATATCTAGGCCACGGATGAGTTGACCAGTAATCAATTATCTTTTGACGGCTTTTCGCGTTCGGGGTAGATTGTTTCCCAGACGTATGTTCCGAAGTTCTGCATGCGTGATCCGTAATACTTTCATTTCACTTGCGAAAGAGACTCGTAGCTTGTTGCATATATTTTCCGAAATCATTTTTTGGAATTTAGCATGTCTTAGGGTTTCAAGTAACTCTGCCAAAGTTCTGAATCGTTTTCCTACCGTTCATTCTAAAGCCGTTTTGGCCAGTTTCGTCTGGATGAACGTGGTTAAACAGTTTTCCTCGTGGGGTTCATCAGCTGACCCGGCAGCTCTACAATATTTTGTAAACGCGTCGACGTTGGGGTTTTCACCATCAGGATTCGGTGTTAAAAACGAACGTTTTTAAGTCTCTATACCGAATTTGAGAATGACGTCCGAGAGACAATCGCGTAACTTATTTTGCCAATTGACGGCATGTCATTTCCGGTTGTGCATTATCGTGACCTGGAGTAGCGTTTGTAATCGTTGATTCCATCCCTGAACCTCTCGATAGGGTGAATTTATTTCTCTTTGAACGCAGTATGTTCGTTTGGATAATAGTTCGGTCGCTTACTGACTTTCCCTCGTACAGTATTTGCTGCTGAAACAAAAGATGTTTTACACAGGCAGTTATCTTGAAGTTCTTTGTCGTTGCGTTTGACCTTGATGGTCGTTGTATTCCGTTGTTTCGTAGCATCCCCATGTCCCGTAGAATTTCACGTTGTTTCATGAGGTCTGTTGTCACCTCTCGCTATCCAGCGTTGGACTCACCCCGTGAGTTGGTTGGCAGGTTCCACCTTGCTGAGCAGGATTAGCAAGCAAGGGTCTTCGGTTCACACCTTTTCGCAATGAAACCTCTCGAACGGGTCGGTCAAGCTACTCAGTTCACCCAACCGATATCCGTCAAGCAGATAACACGCGAAATCGAGTGATTAACCAGCACGTATGAACAAAATTTTTTTACAGATTCAATTTTTTTAGAAATCACTTTACTCATCGGTCGATTTGTCGATTTTCCATCGATTTCAACCTTCTTTGAAATTGCTCGTGAAGTACCACGTTCACGGTGGGACCGATTTTTTTTCCGCTTTTTTCCGCTACCGGTTATGATTACTGTCCCTCTGGTTTCCGGAGTCGGGCCCTGCATACTTTCCACACGTGTCCTGGCCGTTTGCAGTAATAGCATGTAACATCCGTCGATTTCAATTTCTTGTTCGGGGTTAAACCCTGCGAACATCCTCGTGCGAGGTGTCCCGTTGCTCGGCATATATGACACTTTTGATCGTGTTTCTTATCCGGGCCCGGGGAAGGCCCTGTAGCGGTGCACCCGGCACGTTTCTCCACTACTGTTGGTTTGACCACCCCCGGTGCCCTGCCATTTCCTTGAGGGTGACGGTCCGTCCGTAACATTCCCATCACTTGCTCAAGTCTCGCCAAATGTTCCTCTACGTTGGAGGCTGGCAGCTCTTGAGTTCGCGCGTAGTATGCTTCGACTTCCTCAGCTCAGTCGAAGGCTTCCATGTGGCATGGTTTGTAACCCATGTCCATCCGATTTTTCTCTTCCAGGGTGCACTTGCAGGCCTTCCTTGTGGGCCCAACTGTACCCGTGACGGTTCCGCCGTGTGACACTCTGACGGTCTCCTGCTGCGCGGAGATTTTACTCGCTCCCGCCTCTCGCTGCTCTTCACGTTTATTTTTCTTGACCTCGACTTGTTTACGTTGCTGGCAATCCTTCCGGATATGCCCAGATGTCTTGCAATAGTTGCACACTTCATTCGGAAGATCGAGGTCCCTCGACTTCAGTGCCGGGCGACTGTGCCCACTTCCAGGTGGCTTCCGCTATGTAGCCAACGCTCCGTGCGTCGATTCCCTCACACAGTTGCTCTATCATCCGTACGGTGATTTTTTCGGCCCGGGCAGCGTATGCTTTCACGCTCTCTCCCGCACCCTGCTGCAACGTAACAAGTTGGCGCTGTAGAGAGGCAGACGACTCATGTTTCCCAGAGCACGTCTCCAAACCCGACCTTGAGCCCTGAGGCATGTCAATTGAATCGCGATGCATTTTCTGCACCACTCGGTCTTTCAGTTTACAACTCCATACCCTGACGGTGGATTCTTGCCGCGCACTTTCTTCTTGCGGCGGCCTCGCGGAATCCCCGTGGTCTAGGTTGCTCCTATGGAGTGGCTCTGTGTCCACTACCCCGTGTGTCCGTTCAGTCGGTCTGGACACGTCTGCGTGAGGCTGGCTGCGACCTGCAGCGCTTCGCCCCCTGTCCCAGCAGTTGTCCCACGTTGTCCCGCTGTGGACGACAACTCTGGGGTTTGCTGTATACCCTTTTTCTGTTTTGGCTGTATATATATACCCCTGTTATTTAGCAGTAGCGTCCTACTTGCTCTAACAGTGCTACACGTGTTTTACGCACTCGTATCAAACTTTCATTAAGTAATGTGGGGTCACGGTTTACACCCTGCACATTACGGGATGCCTTCCAGTCCTTGACGTATTACCCTTTCGGTTCCAGGCTCCCTTACTGATTCTGTTTTTACGTCCCAATCCTTGGCGACGCTCTTCGGGATCCTGCAGCGATCCCAGAAGACTACGGTTGACTACCTTTCCGTTATCTCGCTTGGATAACGGGAAATCCACGGCGATTCGATGATCGCACCCGTGGTCCGCCCGAACACTTAGTCGACCCTGGTTCGCGGAACTTTTCTCTTTTTTCGCTCTCACGTAGAGCTTCAGTTTCACCGCACTCTGCGGAGATTTTGGCGAGTTGGTAATTCGTATTTTAATTGTTTATTTCACTCTGAGCATCCCACCGCTGCCACCAATGTTATGCCGCAGAAACTCAGGTAGCTAATCTGGGTTCCGTGCGCGAGCCGTTAGCTCGTAAGGTTAGGGATGTGCTCAGTAAAGGGTTGGAACCCAAGTGAAGTACAAATGTATTAATCAGTATTTAACAATGTTTATTTAACAATATATTTAGTATGTTTAACAATATATTTATATGATCAGAGATTTACAAAGGTAACATTGTTATATTCATTATATAATAATGCTTACCACGAACCTTCGATTAAGGTTCCCTTTTTTGTCCGAACAGTGTGCGTTCTACCTGAGGCTGATTTAAGGTCGGACAAACGAGCAGTCAAGCCTTGATTGGTGCTCAATTAATGCCTTACTATCGATGCTTTTTATTGATCTGTTAATGCTTCATTAACTTGTTCACTGATGCTTTAATACTGCTTGATGGGTTTATTCATTACGCTTTTTCAATTTATTCATTAATGCGCCGTTATTATTAAGATGTAATTATGTTGCAACCATTAATGCTCGATTTATGCTTATTTCTGTCCTTTTGAATTACCAACCGCCAGTACACTTTGTACGCTTGATACACCGACTGGATTACCGTCTATCGTGCTATCGTTAATCCTTCGCGATAAGGGTCCAATATTCGCACAACCTACTTATCGCGTTTGAGCTTCGCTCGTATGGTGTATCCGTAGTCAACCGTAAGAATCAGGAGTTCCGAAGAGACTGGTGAGTGCCTGCTCGTGGTTCCTTATATAGGGGTACGAGCAGGCATGTCAGCTTAATTTTGGCAGTGTCAGGTATTTCCTCATAATAGTTTGAACAATTATTCCGACATCCGGATTCCTGCTTCGATATTTCTCAATATCTGACTCGACTAATTAATTACCGATTAAAAGCTATTTCATCGGTACGTTGACCCGAGGTGCAATACTAGCTTCTCCGTCTCTGTCAATCAGAATTTGTAGACGCTACGATTGCAAAATACCTGACTCAGCAATTACCGAGCCGATGATCGAATTACCGAGTCGCTATTGCCTAAATGCTGACTCGAATTTAATTCTATTTCGCAACGGCGTGTTCGTCGCATGCCGCTGTTTACTTCGATTATTGGGCAATGACGTTACCGCAATAATCGACGTATCGAGGTACCCGGGGTACAACACCTTACAGTATTTTGATTTTACTACACAATTAACGATTTTTCCAAAGTTATAGCCAATAAGAGTCACTAACCCATACAGAGACGTAAATCCCCGTTTTCTCCCGAACCATCGCCTGACACTACAATTCCATTTTCTCCGTTTTCAATCGAAATGGTTTTTTCTTCTTCCGCAGCTCTCATCATACTATTCTGGCAAACTAAATTGGTTGCAGTGTTCATTCTTTTGACAACCTTATCGTAAAATGAGTGAAAGGTAGTCCGAGGTAATTCCATGAATGCACAGAATTTTCTTATTCCGTGCCAACCAACTCCAAGCAATCGCATGGCAATTATTATTCTACGGTTGATTTCGTAGCCTTTCTCAACAAGTGGACAACTCAGTATCTCAGTCTTCTCACACTTTTCACAGGACACTACAAGTTTGAATCCCAAACCACGCTTACTATTTCAGTAAATTTTACTTTCGATTGGCAAACGACAACGTCGGAAATAGCCGAAAAACTGCAATGAAGTTAATTATACGATAACCAAACGCTGGATTCACTTCGATATCGTATACATCTTCCGATTGCTTCAGTTTTTTTGCCGATGAACTGGCGTTCAAGTCGTCTGGTGCTTCTGCGTCATGCCGATTCAACGGTCTTCGTCGCGATATTTTTGGTCTCCTGCCGCTGGAAACCGACGTTTTTGTCCCTTTCTTCCCACTGTACAATACCGTCACTCATTGTAAGAACGAATCAATACAACAAAACAAATCAACTCAATAATTGCACCGGAAAAAGAAATTAACATTTACAGAACTATCGAGATAAACGACTGTTTGTGGACTAGCGTCCTTCTCGACTGTGTTGTACCCCGGATAGGGTAGTAGCGCCCTATTTGTAATGCAACATAAATTAAGTAATATATTAATACGTCATTAATATATTCTTAATTTAATTAATATAATAATGTAGTAATATTAAACATTAACATTAAACATTATTATACGTTCTCGGGTAACAACATAATATTATACTATATTCGTATAATAGTATAATATTATAAAATAGTCGTAATAATACACCGTCGTATATTATAGTATTGTAATAATATACCGTCGTATATTATATTCGTAATAATATATCGTCGTATATTGTAGTATTGTAGTATACATTCCAGTTCGGACAGCGGTGTCCGAAAAGTGGAGCAACTCCGGTTGCACAATATCGAGGTATGCAGCGGCACGCGACGAGCGCGCGTCGCTGCAACGAAATCCACCAAAAACCTGAGTCAGCCGTTAAGCAATCACGGGCGACTCGGTAATTAGAGCATCGACTCGAGAATCACCGAGTCACTTATGTCGAAATAAAAACATGCTCCAAATCCCGTTCTCGAAGAAGCGAGGATTTGGAAAGATAATCGTTTACAGAAATAAAGTAAACCATAAACATCTAAACAATATTAAGCTGACGTGCCTGCTCTCTTATTCGTATATAAGGGATCGAGAGCAGACACTCATCAGTCTCTTCGGAACTCCTGATTCTTACGGTTGACTATACGGATACACTTCGAGCACAGCTCAAACACGATAATTGGGTCGTGTAATTGTAAACCCCTATCGTGAAAGATTAACGCCGGAGTGTCGTTAATCTAGAAAGTGTATCAAGCGTACAGAGTGTACCGGCGGTTGGTAATTCAAAGGACATACGTAAGCATAACTAGAGCTTCAACCAACGAACGAAAGTAACAATGAATAACATATAAACAGCAATATCCAAACGATGGAATAATCAAACATTAATAATAAAACATCGAAAGATAAATTAATGGAGCATTGTTGGATAACATAAGGCAGCTCCGAGAAAGCTGTAACGAAGAAATAAGTCTACGTCGAGTCGAACGTAGTGCGGGCAAAAGAAGGGAACCTCAATCAAAGGTTCCTGATAAGCATTGTTATATAGCAAATATAACAATGCCTTACTAAACAAATTAACTATCTAAATATCCTGTTTCACCGATATAAATTGTTACATAAATATTGTTAATTGAATAAATCTATATTTGTACTTCACTTGGGCTCCAACCCTTTACTGAGCACATCCCCAACCTTCCGAGCTAACGGCTCGCGCACAGACCTCAGATTAGCTACCTGAGTTTCTGCGGCATAACATTGGTGGCAGCGGTGGGATGCTCAGAGTGAAATAAAAAATTAAACCACGAATTACCAATCGCGCCAACCTCCGCAGAATGCGGTAAAACTGTAGCTCCACGTGCGAGCAACGAAAAGAGAATTCCGCGAACCAGGGTCGACAAGTGTTCAGGCGGACCACGGGTGCGATCATCGGAGCACCGTGGATCACGTTATCCGGGCGCGATAACGGAAAGATAGTCAACCGAAGTCTTCGGGGATCGCTGCAGGATTCCGAAGAGCGTCGCCAGATATTGGGACGTAAACACAGAATCAGTAAGGGAGTGCGTAAAACACGTGTAGCACTGTTAGAGCAAGTAGGACGCTACTGCTAAATAACAGGGGTATATATACCGCCAAAATAGAAAAAGTGAATACAGCATACACCAGAGTTGTCGACCACAACGGGACAACGTGGGACAACTGCTGGGAAAGGGGGCGAAGCGCTGCAGGTCGCAGCCAGCCTCACGCAAGACGTTTCCAGACCGACTGAACGGACACGGGGTAGTGGACACGGAGCCACCCCATAGGAGCAACCTAGACCACGGGGATTCCGCGAGACCGCCATACGAAGAAAGTGCGCGGCAAGGATCCACCGTCAGGGTACGGAGTTGTAAACTGAAAGGCCGAGTGATGCAGAAAATGCATCGCGACATAATTGACATGCCTCAGGGCTCAAGGTCGGGGTTGGAGACGTGCTCTGGGAAACATGAGTCGTCTGCCTCCCTACAGCGCCAACTTGTTACGTTGCAGCAGGGTGCGGGAGAGAGCGTGAAAGCATACGCTGCCCGGGCCGAAAAAATCACCGTGCGGGTGATCGAGCAACTGTGTGAGGGAATCGGCGCACGTGGCGTCGGCTGCATAGCCGAAGCCATCTGGAAGTGTGCGCGGATAAACTTTGAGAACGGATTGAAGGCTGGGAAATGCCGGTCGTCCGAGCACCGAAGTTCCCCAGCATCGAAATCAAGGGACCTCGGTCCCACGAGTAAAGTGTGCAATTATTGCAAAAAATCTGGGCATATCTGGAAGGATTGCCAGCAACGTAAGCAAGTCGAGAATCGGAAGAATAAATGTGAAGCGCAGCGAGAGGCGAAAACGAGTAAAATCTCCGCGCCGCGGGAGACCATCGGAGTATCGCACCGGGGTACCACCATGGGGACAGATGAGTCCACAGGGGGGGCCCGCCAGGGCACCATGGGGGAAAAAATTCGAACGGACCAGTATGCTCCATTGCACGCAGCATGGGTACACGGGCCTCGCGAATCGGACAGCGGGGATCCCGGAATCACCACGACGGAAAGCATGAAATCGGTAATCACAGAAGCTGATACCACTTCACCCCGGGGAGGGTCCTCGGGCAGGGCATCGCCCGTAACTGAGAGTTTGGGCTACGAACAGCCACATCTGGAAGCCTTCGACTGGGCCGAGGAAGTCGAAGCGCACCACTCGAAGCACACTACTCCGGAGCTGCCGGCCTCCGATTTAGAAGAGCGTCTGGCGAGATTGGAGCAGAAGATAAAGTTAATTCGACTCGAAGGATCGAACCGTCAATCCCAAAAAAGCACGCCTGGGATGGTCAAATCCATGGTAGCAAAGAAGCGTGAAGGGTTCACCGCTACAGGACATTTCCCGGACCCGAATCAAAAACACAAAAAAAAATGTTATGTGTGCCAAAGAGCGGGACACCTTGCACGAGGATGCTCGCAGGGTTCAATCCCAAATAAGAAAATCGAATCGGCAGGTATGATATGCAGTTACTGCGAACGACCGGGACATATGAGGAAAGTGTGTAGATTCCGACTCCGGAATTCAGAGCAGCGGTAAATCTCCGCCGTAACAACCGGACCACGAAGGGCAACAACCACGGCAGAACGGGGTTGAGGAAACCGATAAAGGAGAAAACGGGAGCGTCGAGAACGCAGAACTCCACGCGTGAGTATAAAGGAGGCTGAAATCGATAGAAATTTAAAAACGACGGATAACACGATTTATGGCAAATTGATCGGAACGATCGATCCTCACGTCACATGCAAGTTTGGGAAAAAAAAAAATCTTTTTACCCGTGCTGGTTCATCACTTGTTTTCGCGTGTTATCTGCTCGACGGACATCGGTCAGGTGGACTGAGTAGCCTGACCGACCCGGTCGGGAGGTTTCATTTCGGAAAAGTGAGAACCGAAGACCCTCGCTTGCTGATCCTGATCAGCGAGGTGGTACCATTCAGCCAGCTCACGGGGTGAGTCCAACGCCGGACAACGCAGGGAAGACAACGGTCTTCAGGAAACAACACGAGACTCCACGGGGCACGGAGACGCCATGGACCAACAGAACTGCCAAGGCCAAACTCCACGACAAGCAGCGTTAGGGCAAACGCTACCGTAAGGCGGCTTTTGTTTCAGCACCGTATACCGTATGGGAGAAAGTCCGTAAGCAAACAAATAATAAGTTAAGCGAACATACCGCGTTCGAGGAAAAATAGTAAAAAAAAAATAGGTAAATAAACAAAATAACCTCACCATTATGTTGACATAACGCAAATTATATAAGTCCAGGATCGGGAAACAGAATCGTTCTCTTATTAGTACCAAATTTTGGGTGAGAAAAACCGGAGCGTCTGCACGTATACGGAATATGGTAGAGCTGCCGGACCAGCTGTTGAATACCATGGGGGGGAAACCCTTCTAAGGGGAAAAAAACCCTCCGCTTGGGGAAAGCGAACGGCAGGGAAACGATTCAGAATTTTGAAGGAGATATTTAAAATCCCAAACGAGGCTTAATTTAAAAAGGGGAAAATTTGTTCGGCGAATATATATAGCAAATGACAAGTCTCCGCGAGGGAAAAAAATATAGCATTGCGTATTCCGTATACCAAGCTTCGGAACGCATATGGGGAATAGTCATCTACCTCGAACACGAAAACCGGCGCAAGGGTACCGGCCCTTATCGAGGAGATGACGGAATTGAATAACAGTCAATTCACTTGGGGACTAGATATTTTTACGACTAAAAATGCTTCGGGACATTGCACGTCCCTTGGCACGAGGCGAAGCGGTCAACGCAGGAACGGTGACGCGCACCAAATTAGAACGAAAATTTCTCGGGAAGAGTTGACCCGAAAATTACTTCTGACGTAAAGGTTGAGGAAATTGGCCACGATCAGAATATCGCCCAATATCGCATTCAAGTACGGGGAAAAATTATTTGTCATAGGAAAGGATGTCACACCTGTGACCTTCCTCGATTCATATCACGAATGGTAATTCGCGACAATATTAGCGGGATGAGGGCGAACAGGCTTAAGCATCCGAACGAACAACCATCGGCTCTGTAGGGGAATCCGAAACAGTTCGAGTCGAAAAGCGGAAATAAAATTAGAAATAAGCAGCCTGGGCGCGATGTCACACGGCTGTGCATCACCCCGCAAAGCCCGGAATTCTACCTCCGAGATTCATTGACAGATCCACGAGGGATAACCTCGAGTGAAGTGACGTCGAAAAGAAAATGTTTATACCGACCAAAATGAGATAGAAACGGAAATTACCGGTGGCACCAAGTGCACGGCATTTCAAGCATGTACCTTTAAAATATTGATACCAGAGAAGTTCTCTCGGCCAGGGGATAATACTAGGAGTGAAAGCCCGAAGGGAAGAAGGGAGCATACGTTGCCGCCTAAAGGGCCGAATAGGGAGTACCCGTGGCAACGTGCCGAAAATTACTAATTGTCTCAGACGTTCTTCCTGAAGCAAGGTAAATGAAATTGGGAATCGGTAGCATTTTTAACCCCCTCGTGATTGCATGCCGACGGAACATTGTAGTCCCATTTTTGGAGGAAAACGAAAAGGACGCATCGTTTAAGTATAATCTCGACGTCAGAGAATTGTTACCGGCAAGGCAATCTGAATCCACAAATATATACATTTATGACGTCACGCAAAAGATGGTGTCAAGGAAAAGGTAAAAGTTGTTCATGATTATCATTCGTAACCATCCCTAGGTCGACGTATTTTTCCCCAAGAGAATACTTGCTAAAAAGAAAACAAAAATTACGATGTATCCCTATTACCGATCGAATCATCGGATCGAATAATCGTGCCGCGGGCACTAAGGGGAAAAGCACGAGGTGAGAAGGGATGAAAAGAAGCAATAGGGGAAAAAAACATAAGAACAACGAGGAGCAAAGAACCAATAGGGGGAAAGCTGTAAAATCACAACTGTTTGATAGAGAGCAAGGAAATCTGGATGGTTGAAATCGATCATCGTTGCGAACTAATCAGTGCTTGGACGCGCTATTATCAAAAAGAAAAAACTCCTCGAATATTGACGGTAAATAAATCGGATTGCAGTCACAGGGAAAAAAAAAGAAAGAGAAAATCTCGATGTCAATCCGAGGGTATTTAGAGACAACAGCCTGCTCGGAAAACGACAAGAGGGAAAAATTCCCGCATAAGTCAGTCTGCTTATACGCCATGAGGTAATCCGACGCAAGAGAAGCGTGCCGGTAACAGCAAGACCGGCGGCGGCGAGTTGCGCTCGCCCGAGCGCCAAGGAGCTGCAACCGGCGCGGCGGGAGCTGTGAGTCCGGTGCGACAGTAGCACAGCCGGGCGGATGGTCAGACTGACGGGCAGGAATACAAGCGCAACCGGTCAGGCCGCGGACATCCGAGCGTAAGCGAAACGTAAACCGCAGCGGATCTAAAAAATATACTAACACTGTTTCGACATACTTTGGATACCCGCGGATCTATTTAGAGTCCAGCTGCGAACCCTTAATCGGTGCCTCAAAGAGGAAAAAGGGGGTTGGAAAATGGGTGCCTGAATCCATGGAAGAAAAGAGCAAATTCGGGTTATGCGCAATCCGTAAATCCAGCGGACAGTTTCATAGGTTCCTCGGGGAAAAAAAACGAATTTCAAACTTTGAAGGAATCTTTGGTGAAAGGCATGGCAACATGGGTGCAAGGGGTAAAATTCCCAATTGTTCAAAAGGGGAATGTTAGTGAGGAATCCCAGCGGGCTAGGGAATTTCTATAGTAGGGATACTCCCATCAAAATGGCTCCCATGTTTAAGCAAAATCTATTGCTAAAAACCCAAAGCAACCTATACGGTACAAGAAAGAGGCTGGACAAAAGGGAGTAAACCAGATCCCCGGGGGGGAAGAAAAAGGTCAACCCGAGAAAGACGAGAAAGGACAGAATGGAAAACTTGAGATCATGTCATACCAAATGTCTAGATAAACCGGATTTGGGAGAACTAGAACGCGGACATTAAAAGGGAGAAACCCCTAAATTAGTTCAAATAGTTTCCGATCCGAAAAAGGGTTAAGGAAATTTCGAAGAGGGTAGGGAAGCCGAAAGGACTATTTAAAAAAAAAAAAAGAGCATAAATAAAAAAAAAAAAGAATAAATAAAGCCGAATATGTACATACTCCATTACGTGCATATTCAACGCCATTCGTAGCCGGCCACCCCTATCCCGGTCGATGGATTGGAAAATTAGAAACGGGCTCCGGAAAAATGAGAAAAGGGGAAGATAAATCCAGGGGAACCAGAAACATGCAAAAACATGCGCCGCATGCAGTGACAGCTGTACGTATCTCGCAGTGACGTGCCAGGGTGCATCGGCCGCCAGAAAAAGCCGACGCAGTAAAAAAAAAAAGAGGGGAAAAAATTACGAACGTGCGCAACGCGGTCCGAGGTTAGTGACCCGCAGCGCACGGAGGTAGCCGGAAACCGTCCGATGATGGAATCAGCGCCAAGACGGCTCGGCTGCCTCTGTAACCCGACCCCGACATCCGTCGGGAATGAAGCGATCATATGCCGAGACCAGGTGCGCCAACGAGGAAAGCAACAAAGGAGTCAGCAAATTCCGCGGACGGGAAACGTTGGGACCGCGGAATAGGAGTTCGCGGTCCCCAACCCACCGGAGAAGGGGGCCGTACCGCCCCGAGGTACTGGAACCCCCCGACCGCACCGAGGACGACTCGGACGCATGACCACGGACCATCCCAGGGAAAGGAAAGTAACCAGGAAAACACCGGAAAAATTCCGACAACTCTTTTTATTCAAAAAGGGGTACACGGGGGGAATGAGGTCCGTTCAACCAAGGGCGTCTACGCCCACTCGGCTAGCCGCCAATTCATCTGGCCCCTCGCAGCTCGCCGTCGCCTTGACGCCGGAGTTTCATCATCCTCGCTGTCAGAGTCTGAGGCACCCGCTGGTCGTATATTCGGCCTAGGACGGCCGCCAGGCAGGGTGTCGAGACGTCGGGGCACGAGTACCTTCCCAAACCTTTGAAGGCGACCCCCGGCAGCTCGAAGGTTTATCTCTGCCGGACACAGTACCCGGATCCGTGGGAACGGGGCGGATGGCACCGAGCGAACCCTCTCCGGGAAGAAATCCCGCTCGGGGGACCCCACAATAACCACGTCAGGGCTGGAGGACAGGGCAGGGCCAGGGAACCGCTCCAGGGATGACGCTCCGGCCGGGTCGACCAACTCTACGTCCGAACTCTTGCGACCGGACCCCAGCGGGCTACCCAAAGGGCTGTAGGACAGCTCGGAGTCGGACTCGAAGCAAAGGCGACGCCTCTAAAACGAAAAAATAGGGAATCAGTAAAAGTTAGTACATTATAACCGAGGGGAACGGAATAATCAGTCATAATACCCGGGAATAAATCGTAATAACGTACCTTGGCCACCGGACCCGAGCCGTGACTGTTGCTCATGCTGGATAAGGTGAAGTTCGGCAGGGACACCGTCGACGATCGAGAAATGATTGAGTGACAGGCCCGGGCGACGGTGCGATTAAATAGAGGAAAACGTGCAGACGCGGAAGACGACCCGTGGGACATCGACTTCGGCCGACCGCGAAAGTCGCCACCGAAGGCAAATCCGTCCTCGCATTTCGCAACGCGTGCAAACACACGAAGAGAGTTGTGTGGAACCCCACACTGAAAACACCCGTAAAGACGCATTCTTGGTGCAGTAAATAACGTGCTAATAAATACATTATAAAGAAAATACAGAAAACGCTGTAAACCGTAACGAACGGTACACGGGGTTCCTACTCAAAGCATAAGTAAAAAATTAAAGGCTTACCTTCACGGGTGGGTTCGGGCTACGTCCTGAGCCCATTCCCGATGTCCAAGGTAACGTATGCGATAGCCGGAAACAAATAATTAGCCTAAAAAGTGCGAACGCGTCGAGCCACTGGGCATCGACCCCGGCCATTAGCAGAAAGCAGTAGCGGCGGACGCCTTCCGCCTCCGGGTTCTGCAACAGGGAAGAACATTATACTCCCCCGTTCGGGTGAGTTAGAGTAACTCGGGAGAAACTTTTTGGGTAGATGGTTATAGATATTTACACTTCTGTAATTATATTACCTCTCCAGTAACACGAAACCCGGGGTACACAGATCATAAAAATCAAGCCCGCCAGAGACGAGCGAAAAGAAACGAAGTTTCTTTTCTTTTTAGGGGGGAGGGATGTTGTACCCCGGATAGGGTAGTAGCGCCCTATTTGTAATGCAACATAAATTAAGTAATATATTAATACGTCATTAATATATTCTTAATTTAATTAATATAATAATGTAGTAATATTAAACATTAACATTAAACATTATTATACGTTCTCGGGTAACAACATAATATTATACTATATTCGTATAATAGTATAATATTATAAAATAGTCGTAATAATACACCGTCGTATATTATAGTATTGTAATAATATACCGTCGTATATTATATTCGTAATAATATATCGTCGTATATTGTAGTATTGTAGTATACATTCCAGTTCGGACAGCGGTGTCCGAAAAGTGGAGCAACTCCGGTTGCACAATATCGAGGTATGCAGCGGCACGCGACGAGCGCGCGTCGCTGCAACGAAATCCACCAAAAACCTGAGTCAGCCGTTAAGCAATCACGGGCGACTCGGTAATTAGAGCATCGACTCGAGAATCACCGAGTCACTTATGTCGAAATAAAAACATGCTCCAAATCCCGTTCTCGAAGAAGCGAGGATTTGGAAAGATAATCGTTTACAGAAATAAAGTAAACCATAAACATCTAAACAATATTAAGCTGACGTGCCTGCTCTCTTATTCGTATATAAGGGATCGAGAGCAGACACTCATCAGTCTCTTCGGAACTCCTGATTCTTACGGTTGACTATACGGATACACTTCGAGCACAGCTCAAACACGATAATTGGGTCGTGTAATTGTAAACCCCTATCGTGAAAGATTAACGCCGGAGTGTCGTTAATCTAGAAAGTGTATCAAGCGTACAGAGTGTACCGGCGGTTGGTAATTCAAAGGACATACGTAAGCATAACTAGAGCTTCAACCAACGAACGAAAGTAACAATGAATAACATATAAACAGCAATATCCAAACGATGGAATAATCAAACATTAATAATAAAACATCGAAAGATAAATTAATGGAGCATTGTTGGATAACATAAGGCAGCTCCGAGAAAGCTGTAACGAAGAAATAAGTCTACGTCGAGTCGAACGTAGTGCGGGCAAAAGAAGGGAACCTCAATCAAAGGTTCCTGATAAGCATTGTTATATAGCAAATATAACAATGCCTTACTAAACAAATTAACTATCTAAATATCCTGTTTCACCGATATAAATTGTTACATAAATATTGTTAATTGAATAAATCTATATTTGTACTTCACTTGGGCTCCAACCCTTTACTGAGCACATCCCCAACCTTCCGAGCTAACGGCTCGCGCACAGACCTCAGATTAGCTACCTGAGTTTCTGCGGCATAACAACTGCTTGGCCGTGCCTAACTTTCTGAAACAGCCGTTCCACAATTCTAAAGCCGCCAGACTAGTCAGGAAATAAATATTTTCAATAACATCTGCCGTATACCTGCTCTAGTCCCCTAACGGACCTTCTCGCCAGCGCTAACAAAAGGGACTCGCTGTGGACCAGACGGCCTTGTACTAAAACTCGAAAACGGAGTACTTAAAGATTTTTCTCGGCATCTTTTGGGACATCATTTTTGAGGCCTTAAGGGACCCTTTAAAACAAAGAAAAAAAATCGATTTTTCGGAAATTCTAGGGTGGCCGAAGGCCTTAAGGGATTATCTCAGTGTGAAATTTTCAAAAAATCGTTTTTTTTATTATCGGATAGTATACACGGTTACAAACATGCTGTTAAATTTTTAAATCGAAATTCGAATTATTTTCGTCACTACAGCATTTCTTAGAGAAAGGGAATGGAGCGTCACATCTGCCGCGTCCGTCCGGTCGTTCAACCGTTATTCGTTTTGTTGTGCTCCTACCTGCGCGTGACCTTCTATCGGTATTCAGTTCTTTAAATTCGTTGAAGGTATAGAACTGGTTCGTTGGGAAGTCAAGCATTTCAGTTAATTTCGGCATTCACTATGGATGGACCTCCGAGAGAAACACTGAAAAAACCTCCGTCTCAAGATAGAAAAGGCTCAAGGAGCACACATCCGCGATACGAAAGAAAAAGAAAAAATTCCGGGGGATTCAAAGGAATGAATCGGCATGTTATCGAGAGTGATACAACGTTTGCAAGCACATCGGCGGCGAAAATATCGAGGAAGAGTCCGGAGTTCAATGTAAAAATCGACCAAACATTCAGTTATGTTTTGGTAGAATTTTTCTTTCTGTTCGGCGCTCTGCAAGAGTTATTGAAGTGTAAAAAGTGCAACCGCGACGTCAAATTTTACAAAAAGTCGATTCGCGGTTTAGGCTTCAAGTGTTCGTGTTCGGATCCGGCCGAGATCAATTCTTGTCCGCTAATAAACAACGCGTACGAAATAAACCGCCGTTTCTGTTTCATTATGCGAATGCTCGGCATCGGCATACATGGAATTAGAAATTTTGTCGCTTTGATGGATCTGACTTCCACTTTCAATAGCACCACGTATTATGGCATACTGAAAACGCTGCACATTGTTGTGAAAACAATATACGAGCCCGTCATCCGCAAAGCAGCCGACGAAGAAAAGGAAAAAACTTTGGAAGCCGAAAATCGCGCGAATGTGCTAACAGTGTCTGGTGACGGATCTTGGTCGAAGCGCGGTTTTACTTCGCGCATAGGTATTGTGTCTGTGATCGGAAAATACACGAATAAAATTCTAGACGTTGCAGTGAAATCAACCTTTTGCAAAGCTTGTTTGTTTTGGAAAGGAAAAGAGAACACCGTCGAATACGAGACATGGTTTGCGACGCACGGATCGGATTGTAACGTCAACCACGAAGGCAGCGCGGGAAAAATGGAAGTTGACGGTATCGTCGAAATTTCCAAGCGATCTGAAGAAGTACATAGTGCAAAATACGGGTTTTATATAGGGGACGGCGACACAAAGACTTTTAAAATGTTGTTAGAAGCTAAACCTTATGGTAACGATTTTATCGTAAAAAAAAGGAATGTGTTTTACACGTAAAAAAACGCGTTTATAAAAGGGGAAACGAAGCGAGAAAAAGGTTGGTTCAATTGAAAAAAGCGAAAAAACAAATTGAAGACAATCAAATTGAGAGTGAGCCCAAAAAAACAGGAACTCGTTCGCATGCTTCAAAAGAGAAAACTCCAACACGAAAATCTGCTGACGAACCGAAAAAAGCGCAATTGACACTGAAATTGTTGACAAATCTTTCGGAGTATTATGGTTTAGCAGTTCGTCGAAACTCCGATTCCGTTGAAAATATGAGGAAAGCAATATGGACGACTTTTTACCACAAAAGTTCAACCGATGCAAATCCCCAGCATCAGTATTGAATCTCCTCCCTTCGGGAGGAGATTCGTGGTGCGAATGGCGCAAAGCTGAGGCCAGTGGATTTCAAGAAAAATATTCTCATCCACCAGCGGTCGATGATGATGTTCAAGAAGTTCTGAAGCCGATTTACGAAGATTTAACTACAGACGATTTGTTGGAAAGATGTACGGGCACCAACACGCAGAATAACAATGAAAGTTTCAATCATTGCGTGTGGCAACTCGTTCCGAAACACATTTTCTGCGGAAATTGCTACATATTGTGCAGCTTGCACCTTTAATGAAAGATACGATGCTATTCTTAAAATCATGGAGGCAATGGGTTGCACCATAGGACCGATAGCGGCTGACTTCGCTGCGAAGTACAAGGCGGAGCGCATCGCAACCGCGGAACGGCGAAGCTCTTTGGACAGTAAAGAGGCAAGAACAGCTCGTCGACAAGAAATGTCCGCCGAAAATGAGGAGTTCGAAGAAGCCGAGGGGATATTGTATCGACCTGGCATCGCCGATTGATCGTAAGTGAATGATTTATCTGAAAATTCCTGATCTCAAAGTTTAAGCGCGTTTTTCTCGGAATGGTGTTTTTCAAAACGGTGTCCGCTGCCGAGAGAAGAGTTTTCAAGCTAACGATTTCAAATTTTTACAGAACATTCTTCTTGTCATTCTCTATCGTCCTATGGAAGCTTTTTTTCTTTTTAACTTCCTATTTTTTTTCTCGAAAAACTGTCGAAAAAAGGCCAAATTCACTACTTTTTGTTCAAATCGCCGCCATTTTGTAAAAAAATAAAAAATAAAAAATAAAAAAGCCTCCATAGGACGATAGCGGCTTTCCTACAGATTAATAATCTTTTAAAAATTTTTGTTTCAGATCAAAATTGAGCCCGGAAAAGTGGACACCGATGAGGACTCTTTTTTTTTACAACATTTTTGATAATTAATAACAATAATAAAAAACTAAAAAATCACCGCAACAAAAATCATTTTGTATTCTTCATCGCTGCTTTAATTTATTTAAAAAAACCCAGACCGATTAGGATATCCTAACCATGAAAACAAAAATCGCGAAAAGCAGTGATTTTTCGGGCGGTCACACTGAGATGATCCCTTAATAGAATCGAGAGTTAATATTTCGACTCCGATATAGTAATCAATAATAAGGGTCATACCAGAATTGCAGACGCCTTCGAGCAAGTCATGCATTATATCGACGGCATCGTTATTAGCGACATGAAAAGACGCAATCTCATTGAAAATTGAATTCTCTTTTAATCCTGTTAATTTACAGTCATCAAGTTCAATATCTTCGTTATAATTCTTGGGAGATCGTAAAAGAACTTCAACTTCTTCATCATTTTGAAGCAATTCGTGTTTATCTCCTCTGCATATACGGCAAAAGAAGTTACCAGGGCAACCTACATATCCTAGAATTGCATTTAATCCTGCATTATCGCCTAGAATCATTATTAGGGAAAAGTAAATCTTTGGTGACACTCCGTTGCCTCGATCAATTGAAATTCCTTCAGTTTCTAAAAAAGTCAACTCGATAACTAATACTCGAAAAATATTACTTCCTTCCGATACAAAATCGTCATAATGGACGAGGAAAGCTAGAAAAATGTTAGCTAGTCTTGACTGAAAATCTAACGAGAAACAATGAAGGCTTATATAAACACCACCCAGTTTATGAATCCCAGAGTGCGGGACTTCAGGTGGTTCATTATGTTGTTCAAAATTCGAGTGATCGTTTATAAGATGTCGCTTGAAGGAGTGTAATCTCTTAAATACTCTCCCGCAAGTAACTTGCCCACAGGTATAAATTGTCGAATCAGAATGATAGATATGTACGCGCGAAAGCAATCCTTCTGGTGTATCATATTGAATCTGGCAATAGTCATTATACTCCCGAAATGCGCACAAGTACATTTTAATCATTTATTTCTTGACCAATATAGCATAGAATGTATCTGTATGTCTTAAGCTGATTCTCACACAGTTTTACGTATATTAAATTTGTTTTAAACTGTGACGTGATTTTTCGATCACTGTCACAAAAATCAACATTTTTCGGATACGGCTATCGATTTAGTTCGGTTAGCCCGTTATAGTTCCCGCTTTACTCCTCTGCAGCTGCCCACGTACCGTCCAGCTCTCGTTTAAGTAAGGTTCGTAACGTTTTGCGATCCGGTTAGGTTTTGCTTGTGTGTGATAAGCTGAGAGATTTAGTTCAGGTCGGGATTCTCGAATCTATTCGGTGGAGAGAATCTCGAAGAAATGAGAAACACGAATAGAGGAGAGCCCGACGAGATTTCGTCACGAATACGCCAAAGTGCGGTGCAAACCCGGCACTCCGCTTAGGTGATAATGCAGGACGTTGGAGAACAGGCGGAGGTTTTAGTTCAGTCCGGGCAAGGTTGGAACCCCTTGTGCTGTGTTTTAGTTTAGAGAGCCTTGTTTTCACGTCCTGAATTTGGAGTAGCGATCGCGAAGATTCTCAAAGTTACCGCGTTCCAGTTTCGGTTCCCGATTAAATGACGCTCTGGAATAGTTTGAGAGGGCAGTAGCTATCGGCTAAGGATCTCGCAATAATCATAACGCTTCGTTAGAATATTTTGGCAGGCTTATCAGTCTACCGAGAGTCGTCCTCGAGGCTGCTCGGACCTCTCTCGTGCTCCCGATGTTTACGGTTTCGGCCTATTGTCTCGCGCTGAGTCATTCGCTCTCGCTCGCGCTATCGTAGACTCCGACTATCGCTCTCGCTTCGCGTGTTCGCTGGTGGCCTCGTGTGCTGTGTTACGTGCGGATTCGGTTCCGAATTCTTTACCGATTTTTCTGTGATCGAGATGCGCTCTGAAGGATGCTCTTGAGGTGCAGTGATTGTGTTTAAGTTCTCGAGGTGTCGCAAGATGCAGTTCCCGCAACTTATTGGATTAAATTACGGTAATTCGGTGAGTTTTGTCGTTTCGATAATTATTCGATCGCGTATGGATCCGCTCTCGTTACGCTCCGATGCACTAGTGTGCGATCCCATGGCTTAACAGCCAATAAATAATTGTTCCCGTTATTTAAAGTTGAGATTCCGATATTTTCGGTTCCGCGTTATTTTATTGGCAAAGGATCACGACCCTTCTACCATAACCTGCATCCTGAGCGACCGTGCATTTCCGCAACCGTTCGCTTTCGCGAATGCATCGGCGTTAGTTCTCGTTAACGTCAAGTTCTCGTTTGTGTTATCGTGTGTTTTGTTCCGATTTCGTGTGCTCCAGGTTAGTCCGGTTTGGCTATTCCGGCGAAACAAAATCAGCCCTGCGGAGGTCGACCGTTCCATCGACCTCCAGAATTAGTCCGGCTTGGCGATTCCGGTGACACAAAAATCGACCCTGCGGAGGTCGGCCGTTCCACCGACCTCCAGTTTAGTCCGATTGTTAATACCGGCGAAACAAAAATTAACCGGCGCCCACCGGACGTCGATGCATCCGTGCGGGCGGACGACCGAAAGTAACGTAAGTTTCGGTTTCGCGTCAAAACGACGCGAAAAAACGGAACAAAACTAAATCTAAGCTCAAACCAAAAAGGGAGCACAAATGCTCCCTTTTTGGTTTGAGCTTAGATTTAGTTTTGTTCCGTTTTTTCGAGTTTTGAGTTCGCGCTATCGGATTAAAGGAAAATACGTCACAAAACATAACAATCAGTCTAAACTAATAAGAAGTAAATCTTCGTTGAGAGCTGTGACCGATATTAAACAATTCTCTTCGCTTTGTTTCGGCTTCGGAACGGTCTCTTGTCTTTCCTCTTCTTCAAGGTGTTAATGAAGAGGCATTTTTTGTTACGTTTCGACCCTGGTCGGGGTCCTCTTCAGAAATCGTTTATTTTTTCCTATAATTTTAGGTTAACAGTGTACTCTTAATATTATCTTATATTAACTTAGTTTTATTCCTACTTAGATGTATTTTCATGTCAGATTACCGTTATCTTTTGATGTTGATGGTTTGTGCGTTTTCATGTTATTATTTTGTTGCTCTACGTTGTTGATAGCAACCTCGTTCGGACAGTGGCTACATGATGCTGGTTAGATCGTACACAAACCGCGTGTCGCCATGTTTGATCCAAGGTTGATATAGATCATACAAAAAACAATAAAGAAATCTTTACCACCACATAGATCTGACACAAAAGATAGTTTCTCGCTAAAAGAACATCTAGAAAACATAACAGTACCAACTAACTTTTGTCTCATCTCGCTAGACGTTACATCGTTATACACAAACGTACCACTAAAACTTGTGTTGGAAAGTCTAGAAAGAAGAAGACCTCACTTTAGAAATGACAAATTAATTGACGAAATAAAAAAAAGCAGTAGAGTTAATCATGTCGTCGACATATTTTATGTTCAATGACTCAGTTTACAAACAAATCTCTGGCTTACCAATGGGATCACCATTGGCCCCCATTCTTTACAACATTGTTATGATTGACTTAGAAGAAAATTGTCTAGAAAAACTCGGGTTTGACACACCACTATACAAAAGATATGTGGACGACATCATCATGGCTGTTCCGATTAACGAAATCGAGAACATAGTAAACATTTTCAACGCATACTGCCCTAACTTACAGTTCACGGTAGAGAAAGAGACGGATAATAGAATAGCATTCCTTGACATGGAACTCATTCGAGAAAATGGAAAAATAATCACGAATTGGTATCGCAAACCAACGTGGTCAGGCAGATACATAAATTATTTTTCAAGTCATCCCATTCAACAAAAAATAGGAATCATAAACACGCTAACAGATAGAGCAATAAAATTATCACACAAAAAATTCTGGAGAGAAAACATTGAACTAATAACTAACACACTACTGAGGAATTGTTACCCAATAGGGTTGATAAAACGGACAATAAATAAAAGAAAGAAATTAATTAACTCGGAGACAGGAACATCAACAAACAATAACTCGTTCGACATAATGAGGACTATTAACTTTCCATTCTTCGAACAGATACACTACCCTTTACTAAGAATGCTAAAAGAATATAAAGTTAATTTAGTAACCAATAATAAACACAACATTAGCGGAATAACAGGGACCACGAAAGACAAAATTGACAAGATGGCCAAATCTGAACTCATATACAGTATTCCATGTAAGGATTGTAACGCGACATACATAGGACAAACAAAAAGATATCTGAAAACCCGCATTCAAGAACACAAAAACGGCGAGAAAAATGACAAAAAAGGGTCACGCACAGCATTAACGGATCACACGAAAAACATAATTCAGGGAAAAACACATAAGTTTAACTATGATAAAACTAAAATTGTTGCTACTGAAACACATTGGAAAAAACGAAACATAATGGAAATGATTTGTATAAAAAACGAAAAAAATTCTATAAACTACAGAACTGACACAGCGAGCCTAAGCACTATTTACAACTCCATTATTTAATTTAACGATGAACCAACACAATTGACAATCAAACAACAAAACATAAACAAGGTTAGAACTAGATATAAGATGACCGGTAATTTGCCATAAACACTAGGGACATATAAGAACAGTAATCTTATCGATCTATATCAACCTTGGATCAAACATGGCGCCACGCGGTTTGTACGATCTAACCAGCATCATGTAGCCACTGTCCGAACGAGGTTGCTATCAACAACGTAGAGCAACAAAATAATAACATGAAAACGCACAAACCATCAACATCAAAAGATAACGGTAATCTGACATGAAAATACATCTAAGTAGGAATAAAACTAAGTTAACATAAGATAATATTAAGAGTACACTGTTAACCTAAAATTATAGGAAAAAATAAACGATTTCTGAAGAGGACCCCGACCAGGGTCGAAACGTAACAAAAAATGCCTCTTCATTAACACCTTGAAGAAGAGGAAAGACAAGAGACCGTTCCGAAGCCGAAACAAAGCGAAGAGAATAAGAAGTAAATCCGGCGATGCTAATAGGAAAAGCTACTGATGTGTTACCTGCTA
The DNA here is from genome assembly GCA_917499995.1 of Ichneumon xanthorius. Classification (NCBI taxonomy): domain Eukaryota; kingdom Metazoa; phylum Arthropoda; class Insecta; order Hymenoptera; family Ichneumonidae; genus Ichneumon; species Ichneumon xanthorius. The sequence continues at coordinate 565,542 of CAKJTD010000090.1, read as the reverse complement.
ACAGATCACAGTAATAATAACAAATATGTAGCTCCATCCTTTTCGCGATCCTTAGCCTTCGAGCTCTTTATCGAATGAAACTAACTAAACTGTATTACACAGCCATCTTTGGCATGCAGTCGTAACAACGGTAAATATTTCTATCGATCTTTCTTCCGCCATCATGTCAGTCTTCGAGCTTTCTAATGAATGTAACTAATGAAACCACTTTGTGGACGATTTTTATGAAACGCGTGTAGCTGAAGAAATCTAGTAGTAAATCGCTCTGAATTATTAGAAAAAAAAATACTTCAGGTACGCGTTTTGAGGATCCGGATCCTCCTCTTAAATCTCGCTGATGAGCGCCGATACGCAGCACGGCACTGTCGACGTCGCAGAGAGACCGTAAAAAAACTTTTCCAGAAATATCCAGACGTTTTTAGATTCCACTGGATAAATCAAGTTCAACGTGTGGTGCAACGGTTTAAACGTGCGCGCCACCACACAGCCAGGCGCACGCACTTTCCCCTACCACGGAGGACTCCGGCGACCACCACCACGGACCGACCCTCTCCCACCCGCGGACCCAAGTAGCGACGAGCCAGGGACCTCGAAGCGAGGAGCAAATTCGGCACTTGGGCCGGAGAGCTCGGCCTGGACGGACGATTGGGAGGAATCGACGACTCGTACAGTGTACTTGAATAAAGAAACGCTTTGATAAACGAGACCTTTCTCTGCCGATCCATCCCTTTCTTCCCCGTTTAGGACGGAACAGACGCGAACCTACCAGGACTCGACGACGAGCCTTAGCATAGGGGATCCTGAAGCACCGTTAAGAAGGGAAACGGGTAACGGGTTGAAGACCCTGCACTCTGCTTCGCTGGATAAACGGGAAACGACCGCAAGGTCTGCTCCCTGCTAACCGCGGTCAAAAAAGGAGTCGCCAGAGGAGAACAACGGACAACGGCCCCGCACCCGCGTCCAGCGACTCTTCGGAAAACGGGAAACGAACCGCTAATCCGCTGATCCGCTCCTTGCTCCCAGGGCAACGTTAGAAATTAGGGATCGAGTCACGGTCGCAGAAAAGCAGAAGAGAGGAACGACACGAGGCGGAAAAGAGCGTTTGGTTGCAGTGGATAAGCTTGACACACGTATCCACAGCGGATAGGATGGTATCCTACTTGTAAGTTATTGTTTTAAAAACAACATAAAAGTCGTTGACTTCAAATAATGATTCTATGCATAGTATAGTCATCCCACGATGACTATACAAGGTTGAATTGGTCGTTTCAAAATCTCGTATCGTTTCTTTTGCTTCCTCATAGAGGAAGCTATGTTGTTGTGGAAAAAAAAAATTTCGAGATTTTAATGTCAGCGTACTAGAAATGGTCGAAAACGTCGAGAAATATGATTTTTAGCTGGCGTCTGGATGTGTGCGTGCGTGCGTGCGTGCGTGCGTGCGTGCGTGCGTGCGTGCGTGCGTGCGTGCGTGCGTGCGTGCGTGCGTGCGTGCGTGCGTGCGTGCGTGCGTGCGTGTATGTGTGTGTATGACAGCGTGTATCTTTTAGAACAACTATAACTCGGAAACGGGTTCAGATAGCGGGTTGAAATTTTGTACACTAGTAGAGTGGTCACGTCTCTTCCTTCGATATAATTTTCATGAAGATGGGGACCCGTTTAGGGATTTTACGGAAATTCGAAATTTTTGAAAAAAGTCTGTCGCAGCTCTAACTTTCGCAAATTTTGAGCTATCGTCATAAAACTGCGAATATAGTATTATCAAAGATTTATTATATTATCAAAGACCCTTTCGTATTGGATTTGGCCGCAATCTACCGAAGGGATACGATTTTATGGAATTTTGATTTTTTTTTTGAAATTACCAAAAACCGTCTTATTTGAGTAAACACGGAAGTATCGAGCTTAAATATGGCATGGGAATGGACTAACATGGTACAATGTTTCGTATTAAATTTGGTAAAAATTGATCCAATCGTTTAAATTTTATGGGTTTTTGAAAATTTTCAATTTTTCTGAAAGTAAACTTTTCAAAATCCCACAATCCCAATTGATCTGAATTTCTGAATCAAACACCACGCAAAGAGTAAAATGAGATAGTATCGTAATCAGCGCTGAGGATTAGAATAAAAATTGCCTTAAAACGACGCAATCTGCAAATTTCAGTTTGCCATATCCTATAATAAATTCTGGGGTAAATTTTGACGGTTTTACTTTTATGAAATGTAGACATTTTTATCTATGTACGAAAAAGGTGAAAAGTAATTTGCACATGATTTTTCTATACTTTTTGTTGTGAAAATTGTATTTTAAATATAGCTTCCTCTATGAGGAAGCCAAAATGGAACAACGGAATTTATCATAGAGGAAGTTATGTACGAAAAGGTAAAACATGAGGAAGTAATTGTGCAAATCACTTTGCACGCTTTTTTCTTGAAGTCGGACTTGCATAGCAGCTTCAGACTGAAAATTATTACATGTTTAAGATTAAAACAATATATACGATATGCATTTATTTGCTTTACGAACTTATTTGCTTTATGCTCACTTTAGCGTAAAGAACGAAACCCTCTTGCGACTCAGCACTGCTTGGTTTCCACGGATCTATTCCTTTCTGGCGATTAATTGCAGCAGGAAAGAGTGCGGGCAACAAGTGGAATATAACCGCGTCCTTGGAATCTTCTAACAATCATTAGACAAGGAATTTATATGTTTATAGTTTTTAAATTATTCGTATTTAATGTTTTTTTAATATTATTAGTCTATTGTATAGACTTCAATTATACCGTTGGTTATGTCTTTGATAAAGTTGTCCGTGACCTGATATGCTCCCAGTTTGTCTTTTCTCGCACGGCTAGACATAACCTTCAAAATGTTATTCTTGTGTGACGACCAGTTTGTCAAAAGTCCCAGATCTACCGTAGAATGTGATAGTTTGAATTTTTGTAGCGCGATTTCCTTCGAGCCGGAAACCGCCTACCGAATACCCGAGTTTCCTCTCCCTTTTGTTTTTCCCGTACGGGATGGGCGACAGTGCATCGGAATGCACCGAGAGAGAAACCGTCCCGTCCCGGCTAAACTGCGGCCGTCTCGAGGGCACAGTGGCTGGGTCAGCGACTAATCGCTGACCCAGCGATTAGTCTCGCTCGCTTTGACTTTCGCACATTCACACACACACATACACACGCACGCACGCACGCACGCACGCACGCACGCACGCACGCACGCACGCACGCACGCACGCACGCACGCACGCACGCACGCACGCACGCACGCACGCACGCACGCACGCACGCACGCACGCACGCACGCACGCACGCACGCACGCACGCACGCACGCACGCACGCACGCACGCACGCACGCACGCACGCACGCACGCACGCACGCACGCACGCACGCACGCACGCACGCACGCACGCACGCACGCACGCACGCACGCACGCACGCACGCACGCACGCACGCACGTACGCACGCACGCACGCACGCACAGCGCGGCACAACATCCAGCGCTTTCTTTCACTCCGCAGCGATTTTAAACATTCACCCCTTCGACGCGGCAAGAAATACAACTCACGCACTCCCCTGATCGCGCGCTTCAAGAATCCGCAAGCGACGACACGAGGATTATTACACTTCCCCGTGAATATTTCCCAAGGCGACACAAAAAAAACCCTCCCGTTACTGAGAGGATTTTACCGAACAGATTCACTCGACTAAACTTTCCCAAAATTTTCGACGGCTTCGAGTAAGACCGCATACGGTTTCCCGGACTGTCCACGCGACGTTAAACACAGCAAAACCCGTACACGACGTCACACACACACACACCCGCTGAAACACGGCGGTCTCGATCCCTCCGGCACGGCCGAACAAAGCACGCCGTCGATATACAAATTATTTTTCCCCACGCACGGAGTTACAAAATCACGCAAAATAATATCCTGCCGTTTGACCGACAGCGGTGGATGCGCGGTTGGCGCACGGCTCCGGTGGCCTCCCAAGTCAAGCACAATCGTTCGCGGTCAATGCTTGGATGGGTGACCGCTTAGCCGTGCGCTAGCTGGCGCATCGACCGGTGAGCGGGAGGCGCTTTCTTTTGAAATTTAGGTGTTTCTGCACTTTTCTCAAGTGCAAGAATACCGGAGGCTCAGTAGAATATCGCCAGCTGTACCGACGTGGGTTTTCCGCAGTTTCCCTGTGTCCTCGGCGAATGCGGTACGGTTAGGGGGAAGTAAGTCGGCTGCGGACGCACGGAATTAGAGTAGGTTAGCGAAGTGCGGGTAGGAAAGTGTTAGAATAGGTACACGGTTAGGCTAGGGAGGGAGCTAAGGTAAAAACCGCTAAGGGGTATACCTGGAACGGAACATCAATAAAAAAAATTATATCCTGCCGTTTTATACAAATAGTTCCTTGGACAAAAAGCTCACCGGAACGAGTCGCAGAAACGCAGTCACCAAACGGTCTAGATCTCAATGCCGTCAATGCCGTCAATCCCATCTTCCTTCCTTCCTTTCGTTGGGGAAATTCCCGGCAACTAATGGTTACAGCGATCGATCCGCTCGCTTGGACTCACAATGGAGAAGTGTTCCGAGTATCGTCGCGTGATGGCTCCCGTTACTCCGCCTACCTACCCCCCTACCTAATCGCTACTCCAATTCGGACGCTTCCGGTCAGTACTCGGTCCTTTCCGACACCTTCGCAATGTTTCGCCTATCGAGCCGGTAATGCAGAGCTCCGCAGAGGTACTCAATTCCCCCTGCCTAGAGACTCCCAGCGGATCTGCTTCCCGCTATAGCCTGCGACTCCAGACAGCTGTACGGATAAGGCAATGATGTTCTTTTGGCCGCTGCGATGCTCGCGGTAAACCGGCGATGTTCTCGGTAATCCGAATTGTCCCGGCGTTCACGACTCCAACAGCAGGGAGGTAGGCTCTCGGACCTGATGTTCGTCCATCTCCTTCCCGGCTCGACATCTCTGACTCGACCTTCACGGCCGACCGACACTCTCCCGATCCACGCTCTCGTTCCGGTATATATGAAAATGGAGTTCCAAAATAAATTACCAACGATTCGTTTTGTACAACTAGGCCCTGCGGTGTCGCCTGGTGTGAGCCTGAGCGAGCAGAAAACTCGGCATAGAAATTAGCCGCGCTACAAACACTCCCCCCTTAAAACCCGACCGCCCTCGGCCGGGAAACTCCCGTCCAAGGAACTTCGACGGTACTACACCTCGACTCGTGAAATATCGACAACGGTTCACATTTTGACGACGCCGCAGTACCTTTTGAAAATAAAACGAATTAAAATTTGCAAGATAAACAAATGCGCGGTGCATACCCTCGCGCCCCAAATCGGTAGTAGATATATAAGGCGGGTTCTAATCCAAGCGATCTACCCCAACATTTTTTCCGACACTTTTTAGCCCAGACCCGAACCACTTAGCTCAGATTTCAACCACTTGGGCGGTGGGTGGTGGGTGGTGGGTGGTGGGTGGTGGGTGGTGGGTGGTGGGTGGCGGCGGTGGTGGGTGGTGGGTGGTGGGTGTCCGTGGGTGGTGGGCGGGTTGGCTGAATTTTTTGTTGGCATGAATCGGCGAGCGATATGTGGTGGGTGGCGAAGAGGTGGGTGGCGGTGGATGGGTGGGTGGCTGGCTGGTAGAAAATTTATTTTTCGTGTGAATCGGTGAACGACATGCAGTGGTGAAACGGTGGAGGGGGGGTGGTGGGTGGTGGGTGGTTGGTATCGCTTTTTAACAACTCCTTCACTCACTCTCATTTACCATCATGCTGGAAACAAGCCTTCGTTCGGCCTCTCTCGAAAATTCGTACTCCTCTCACTCCCTCTGATACTCGACCTATAGCTAATCTTTCCGACCTTTCCAAGATTTTTGAGAGGGTTGTTCACAAGCAAATAGTGAGCTTCATAACCGACACCAATCTCTTAGATCCCAGGCAATCAGGATACCGTCCTGGTTACAGTACACAGTCGGCTTTACTTAGAGTAGTTAATGACATTCGCAAAGGCATCGACTCCAAAAATATTACAATACTCATCCTTTTCGATTTTAGCAAGGCCTTCGATACAGTTTCACATGTACGTCTTCTCACAAAACTGAAGAAATTTAGTTTCTCTAGCCACACCCTATCTTGGTTTTTCTCCTATCTTACTGGAAGGACTCAAGCGGTAATTGACGAACAAAATAAAACTTCCAGTTGGCAGCACGTAACGTCGGGAGTTCCCCAAGGTTCCGTTCTCGGCCCGTTACTCTTCTCACTCTTTATCAACAATATTAGTGATTCACTCAAGTTTTCCGACCACATGATCTTCGCTGACGATACGGAAATTTATCTAAGCTGTCCTCCTCATCAACTCCAATTGGGTCTGGATCGGATCTCTACTGACGCGTTAGCTATCTTTGAGTATGCCATTGAAAACGGTCTCAAATTGAACCTATCGAAGTCGAAAATCATGATTATGGGTAGTGACGCGTACACTAGAGCCATTGACATGACAACTCTACCACCCATTGTTATTGACAACTCTGTGCTTCCCTTCGTTAGTGAAGCTCGAAATCTAGGGTTATTTTAAGCTCTAACCTATCCTGGACTAGTCACATCGCCTCTGTATCTCAACGAGTTCATTATACGCTTCATAAGCTAAAGTTCCATCGACAGTCCTTATCTCAATCTCTACGTACCAAGCTCGTCACGACCTTAATTTTTCCTCTCATAGATTACTGTTGCCTAGTTTACCATAATTTAACTCATGAACTTGACAACAAACTCAAGATTCTAGTAAACTGCTCCATTCGGTTTATTTTGAACCTTAGATGGGACGAGCATATCACCCCTTATCGCAATTAGTTAGGATGGCTTTCTGTTTCAAATCGCCGTCTCTATTTTCTGGGTGCAGCAGCTTTTCTAATCCGGCAGAATAAAGGGGTACCTTACCTACAAGAGCTTTTCACTACGAGGAATCCTGATACGCGTGCCTCTGTGCGTGCATCCGTAACTGAATATTTTCATATCCCCTTGCACCGTACTACTACGTTCCGTAACTCATGTCAATTATCGGCAGCTTATTTTTGGCATTCGTTGCCTGCGCACATTACTAACTGGCTAAGCCTTGTAGACTTTAAATCTAAGCTCTATTCTTATCTTCTCTCACTCGAAAATAGGGACTAAATACTGCCTAGTTTTACTTCTTCCCCACAGTTTTATTTTCTATTCTCCTTCGCTTTTGTTATTCTCTTATTATTCTCTTTATTTTTAGTTACTTTTAATTTTAGTTATATTTTATTTCACGTTATTAAATTCACCTTTTTCTAGTTCTAATGCTTATGTCAAAGCTTACTTTATATTAGTTATAAGGATCTTGTTTCGCATCTTGTTATAATTTGCCACACAGTGTTAACTATGGCATTAATAAATATCAATCCCCCTCCCCCTCCCCCTCCCCCTCCCCCTCC